>CM040121.1:247541333-247927955 GCA_022559845.1 Amorphophallus konjac | reverse complement strand
CGGCCGTCCTCTGGCCGTTTAGCATCAAGTTGCGGCCCATCGAGGACCATCGCGTTTCTGTGCCCGTGTCTTCTCCATCGGCAGAGGATTAGTCCTGCGTGCTGTCTGGGTATTGGTGGCGGTCTATCGATCGACCATCATTGTGCTGCCAACGGTCTTCCTCATGCCGTTTCTCAGAGCTTTACGGCCCAGTAGGGACCGTCTCCGTCCCAGCATCTGTGCTTCCCCGTTGGCAAGTGTCTTCATCCACTTCTTTTCCAAGGTACATTGTGCACCCCTTTTGCATTGCTAGCCTTGGTGGCGATCACGAATTCCTCTGTTTTGGTATTCATCACCTCTTGCTTTATTTCATTCCTTTTGATCGCTGCATGCCCACAACGTGTGTTTCCTTTGCTTTACTTGCACTTTTGCTCCACGCCTATGGTGTGTGCTTCTTTTGATCCTTTCCACCTTTAGTTGTTAGTTCTGAGGTGATATTACCTTTACATTACTTGCCTCATTTCATGCTCCATCGGAAGGCACATTAGTCACACTCATCACATCATCACATTTCACACCTAAAGAAAAATATCAACACACATGCTTTTTTTTGGCGATCACGGTGGGACGCCTTGTGCCATTTGTGTTTTTTAGCACTGTTTGACCAGCTTCTCTGTGTTTGTTTGGTTCATTTTAGTCTCCCCGAATTTTTCGTTTGATTTCCTATTGTTTTCTGGTCTCTGGTGTTGTTGCGGTCCTTTGAGGGCCATTTTATTCCGCCAGCGGTCTGTCGCAAGACCGCAGTCTTCGTTCTCAAGTACGTCTGCTTCTGTTAAATTCTATTCTCTGTTGTTTTCTATCTCCTGGTGTGTTGTAGTCCTCTCAAGACCGTCTCTGCAGGTTGCGATCATTCAGGCGACCGCGTATTCCTCTTAGGTACGCGTTACAAAATTTCTGTCACTGTTCTGGTCAGTTTCTATCTGTTTTTTTTTAACTATTCCCTGGCTGGTTGCGGTCCTTTCAAGACCATCTCCATTACTTTGCGGTGATCACTATTGTAACGACCCAAGATCCTGATACCGTGAAGAGCCCGATACCATTCGAATCCTGGCCCGCCGCTCACTAGCCGAGAGTGCTCGGAAGGGCTAAAAGGAGTGTGGAGGTACAAAGAAGTAGGAAATAGAGCAGCACAATTTAACAATTAAAAGAAATAAATAAATAGCTACAACAACAGAGTCCAGTCTAACAGAAAGTACAGTCTAAGGTAGAGAACGTACCCAACCCCGAGTAAACACTCGGCCTAGCGAGCTGGCAACTAAGAACCTCCGAATAGGATCCTCGAACCCTAAGAAAGAACCCCCGCACCTAAAAAGTAGGGATGAGCCTCCAAACAAAGGCTCAGTAGGGGTCCCGCGGAACCCCAACTGAGAACAACAGCGGTAGCGGAAAGAAAAGTGGCTACAACTACAGCAGGAACAGCGAACCGGTGGCCGGTCAAAACTCGGCGCTACAGCCACTCCTACTGTACCAGAGAAACACACCCCGATCTCACAGTCAGGGGACTACCAAACTAACGGAAGAACCTCTGGCTATGCCGCTTGAAGAAACGATCATGACCTCGCAGTCGTGGACCTAACACCATCTAGGGAAAACCCTCGGTGACGCTCACTGGAAACGCTAGACCTCTGCCTCGGGAACACTACCAGAAACTGTCGGGGAAACCACGTCTCGCAGATGGGAAACAAAACCTGAAAATAGGAGAGTCACATCTCACGTGACAGGAGTACCTGCCCACCAGAAGCAAGGCCGGATGCGTCCACTGATGACTTAGTCCACAGCCTCAAGTGTCTCTCTCTGCAACACCCCAGGCGGAGGCAGAGACACCGTACAAGTAACCATAGAACAAGGGTCTAGGTGGGGTCTGCTCGTCAGCACGCGTCAGAAGTCCCCGACCACGTGTGCACACACTAACTGATTGCGTTACGTCAGGCCCTCTAGCCGGTATTCCTTCCGGCCCGGACTCGAGCAGCCATAGTGGGAGGCCCTACGGCAACCAGCCTAAAGCCGTCACTGTCGGGTAAAACCTCGTCACCACTCCCTAGTGGGACCACACACGTGTTGGAAGGCTACGACTAGTGGGGAGTCACTGATGTGACCACTCTCCGAGGGATGATGCGGGACGGACACATGGCCTGGGACTCGAGCTCGCGATCGTCCCTAAGCGAGGGAAGACGTGGGACCGGGCGCAGTTGAGAAACCGGCCATGAGTCTCGGGTATCGGCTTTTTCGCGTTAACTCGGATTGAGTCACGGGACGGTCACTCACTCACTCTCGTAGCGGTGATACAAATGATATAACGGACTAATAACCTATCACATGCAGCGGCATTCAAAAATATACGAGATAAGCAAAATGCGATAAAGAGTGGGTGCGAGTTTACCTCCACGCTCCGGGCGTGGGGAAGACGACCCCGGCCAGTTACGGTATATGGCGACCCGGATCCCGGATACCAGATATACCCGGTAAGACAACCGAATACACCTGATACCACTTGGAACCCGCGAGGCCTCCCAAGAGCGGTAAAGCTCCGAAGGGAAAAAGGATTATCGTGTAGTACATTGAACTGACAGATATAACAGTAAGAATTAAATTCCATTAGATCCGGTTGCTAAAGTAGCAGAAATAAAATTGTATTTTAATTAACATATTTTAAACAATTATATACCAGAGTCAAGTCCAAAGCTAAAGACAGCAGTCTAGCAGTACAGTCGACAGAAAGAAAAGATGTACCGAGAAGTCGAGGGAAGCCCGACGGAGGTACCAACTGGCAGCTACGACTCGAACTCCAGGACCCGCGGAAGTAGAACGAACACATCACCCCACCTGAAAAGTAGGGGTGAGCCTCGTGTCACTGGCTCAGTAGGGGTCACGCGGATCCCCACTAAAAAACACGCAGTAACACGGAACAACAGGAATGTATTTAGATATTGAACTCATATTCTAATTCTATTTGATTAACCATTTAAATCATTTAATTAATAATTCAAAAATGAATAGATACTTTAAAAGATGTCAAATTATATTTTAGGAAATACCAATTTATATTTTCAATCACTTAGGAAACTAATAATACATCTTATTACACTATTATAAGGGAATAAGAAATAGGTTATATAAATAGGGTTTTAAAGGTTAAACATCAATTTTTCAAGATGCCAAATCATATTTTCATAATTTAGAAAATTTCACATTTTCAACTTTTACATTCTATCATTGTTTTGAAGAAATAAGGGTATATAGATGAAGTGTTAAAGGATAAACATAATTTAGGAAGTGAGAAAGGGTATATAGATAATTTTGGTTATTATAGAAAAGTCTCCGTTTAAAATCACGACCGTTATTAGGCCGTTACTCACGAAATAACGACATGTAAGGTGTCGTTGTTCAACTAAAGTAGATGCATAAGGATGGAAAGGATATATATCCAATTTCGGTCCATAGAGGGTGATAGAAAAATGCTCCAAAAGAAGTAACGACCAATGCATGGTCGTTATTCACTAAACAACGACATATGTTAGGTCGTTATTTACTAAACGTGAATAGTGAGGTGAATAGTGCTACTTTTTATTTAAAAAGAATTTTTTTAAAAAAATTATACGTAAAAATAGAGAAAATTGTAAGGATCTCATCCATGAAATTTCATAAACTAACTCCATCAATTTTTAAAGATAAAAATCTTTGAAATTTAACTTGGAATCTTAACTTATGAATAGTGCGCCCCAACTTACAGCACTTCGTAAGAAGACACGAACAGCCTACTTGAGTTGGCATCGCACTATGGGATGCTATTATTTCAGATCTGGTTCCCCTCTTGTCTACCAAAAATCCTAAAATCCCTATATTATACCCCTCTATTGAGGCAGAGACTCTTGCTTTCTCTGACATTCGAAGCCTTGCTGCAGAGAACGTAGGAGCATTCTCTGAAGCATTGTAGAGGAGGGAAGGAGCTGATCTTCTTCCTTTCTTCTTCCACCTGTACCCTTTCTGCCACCACATAGAGGTAGGTGATCTCGAGCTTTAACAAAACCATAGCTAATCTAGGTTATATTAGCATGTAAAATTAGTGATTAGTCTCATCTCCATGCGGTATTTAGTGGTTACACATCATGTTTTAGTAGGTGTTCTCAAGCTTTTAACTAAACATTAGCTAATCTAAGATAGCTAATCTAGGATAAAAATTAGTATTAGCTCATCTCCATACGATGTTCCATGCGATAAACCATGTTTACAACAATTTCTATCATGCTTTCACATAGATCAAGTAAAATGTTAGCTAATCTGTTAGAATATGTTAGCTAATCAGTTAGATTACCTAATCTAATCACATGATAAACTAAATATTCATGTTACTTGTTTTACGGACATGTTTTACGCTAAATGACTACACCATATTCTATATACACTATGATAAAGATGTTATATTAGAGTTAAATTAATCTGTTAGCCTACCTAACCTAATAACATGTTAGGCTAATCTCCATGTTACTTGATTTACCAACACATCTTACGTTGAATGACCACCTCAGATTTGATATAGTTCATGCTTTAGTAAAGGGCCTGTCATTATGTCAATTTCTGTGAAACTGAAACCACCATATTAAAAATGTTATATTAGAGAAACTAAAACCTGAAAATAGTGAAGGAAGAAATTGTAGCCAAGAGGATGAAAAACGTGGAAAAAGACCAAGTTGAAAAAGACCAAGTTGAAAAAGTCTAATTTGAAAGCACAATGAAATTATATTGAAAATAGGGGGTTCTAAGAAGGAGAATAACGTAAAATCTAGAGAGAATGAGAATATGTGAAATAAGAGAAAGTTGTAGATTGGAGGGTTAGGAAGAAGTTTTATGAAGAGTGCAGAGAGCGAAAATGAGAGGAAGAAGGTGAAAAATGTGAAAAATCGAGATCTATAGGCGTAGGTGAACAGTGACTGAGTAGAAAATAGAACCGTAGAAAATTAATTATAACTTATAAACTAAGAAGAATTGGAGGAAGTGGTAGAAGAAGAAAATCTATATCTGCAAGAGAAAAAGAACTTTTATGAAGAACTCAGAGAGAAAAGAGGACTGGAAGGGTATGAAAACTGGGGAACAAAAGAAGGTATCAACTCGGATGAACAGTAATTTGCCAGGACAGCAAGTGGAAAAATATGCAATAACTTGAAAATGGAGAGGAATTAGAGAAAGAGGTTGGAGAAGGAAATGTAAAGCACTTAAGGATGAACAAGTTTGCAGAAAACATGAAATTGAAATGAAGATCCGAAAAGTATGAAAAGGACTAAGAAAGACTAAAATCTCAAGAACTTACATGAATAACAACATAAACATACAAACCCAAGACCCCTCTCAATTGCATGTTTAGAAAATAGATATAAAATATATACGACATGTTTCTCATGTATTAGCCTTATAACCAGAATAATTAGCGAGTATTAGTCTCATGCCTAGAGTAATTAGCACGTGTTAGCTTAAATCTAGGATGATTAGCATGTATTAGCTTCATACCTAAGCTGATTAGCATGTATTAGCCTCATACCTAAGATGATTAGCATGTATTAGCTTCAATCTAGGGTAATTGGTATGAATTAGCTTCATATCCATACGATATATCCGTATAACGCAAGTTTTATCATTTAACTAACCTATTAAAGTTTAATAGAAGGTGGCAGACCCAAGGGCGCTTCTTCTAAGAGATGGCAGCCCCATGGGCGCCTTCTAACTGCATGAGGTTAAACTAATCGTCCAGTTAACCCTAGCTTAATCAAAGATTAATACCTTAAGCCATTTTTAGCAGATATGAACTGCAGAGTCGACCCATCCTGTTCACCGCGTTGACGCGATGAACTGCAGGGTTGACGCGATGAACTACAGGGTCGACCCAGCCTATTCACCGCGTTGACGCGATGAACTACAGAGTCGACCCAGCCTGTTCACCGCGTTGACGCGATGAACTACAGAGTCGACCCAGCCTGTTCACCGCGTTGACGCGATGAAATGCAGGTTGACGCGATGAACTGCAGGGTCGACCCAACCTGTTCACAGGGTCGACCCAGCCTGTTCATCGCGTTGACGCGATGAACTGCAAAGTTGACCCAGCCTGTTCACCGGGTCGACCCAGCCTGTTCACCGCGTTGACGCGATGAACTGTAGGGTCGACCCAGCCTGTTCACCGCGTTGACGTGATGAACTGCTGAGTCGACACAGCTGACTCATTACATTATCGTGATCGTTAGGCTTTCACTTTTGCCATCTCCACTAATAGATGGCAGCCTGAGAGGTGCCATTTAACTCCTAACAGGGTCCTTTAAACCCTGTATAGTTCCCAGGAAGGGCATCCCACAGTGAGGGTGTCGTTTCTAAACTTGTCAGGTGGCCCATAAGGCACCTCTCTTATCTAATTTTTTTCCGTGTATCAAACGTTACTGGTTTCCACTCCTAGTTCATCCCGACACATCAATGTGCCCTTGGATTCCATTCCATAATTCCACCTTATATATCATATCGGTCAAACCTTGAAATTCCATATTGGCTATAAATGAGAGTGGATGTCAACAAACATGATTAATGCTGTGCATATAGGGCCCAGTCTGGTCCTGGGAGGAGCACCAGAAGGTACTTATGCCCATAGGAGTTTATTGACCACGGTGTTTGGCATTGCACCAGAGTACTTGCTTGCTAGGCTTTAGACATTCCACTCATTCTCGTGATATTACTTGATTGATTTGACTTGAGACCCGCAGAAGGGTAAAGCTTTTGCTTGAATGAAATTAATAAATAGCCAATTCCAATTTTACATGCTTGAATTTATATTACTTTCTATTACTTGCTTGACATGAGTTCTTACTCTCTTGGAAAGATTTTGTTAATTCCAGTTATTACTTGCTTGAATCTCTTGCTATTGCTCCATTGAAGTTGGAATCCTTATACTCTCACTTGTTATTCCTTCACTGCTCTTGTCGATTTTTACAATCCTTGATATCTACTCATCTACATGCATAGCTTTACTGACATTAATTGAACTTGTAAACCACTTAAAGCATGTTAAATCTTGAGATGTAATTCCTACTGAGCGATTCGCTCATCTAGTTATTTTCTAATATTTTCAGGTAATTTGGATGTCAACCAACACTCGGAAGGGAATGAGACTGAGTGATGAGTGTTAGAGTGAAGTTATCAAATTGTCATGTCCTTTGTGTTATTGTATTAGTTCACTTATGTCAGTTGTATCAATTCATCTATGTCATTTGTATTAGTCAACTTGATTAGAACTGCTTAAGATTTGAAGCCTAGTCGTTGGACTCTGGGAACATATGTATTTGTCCTTTGATTAGTTGTAACAATTGTCAGCTCGTACTATTTGTATTAATTTCAAGTTAAATCTTAGTTATTTGCACACTCTGATATTTACATGATTGACACGATCTATGTAGACGTGTCACACCTCCGGGTAATCTTTCGCGCTCGGGGCGTGACAGTCTTCGTGGTATCAGAGCCTAGGTTTTCAAACCTAGGGAACTATAAAAAAATAAACGGTTAGAAATTGAAATCTAAGTAAAAACTTGAGTCCAAGGATAGGTAAATCCCAAGTTCAAGGATAGATATACCTTACTCGGTGAGATGGATAGAGCCATGGGCTAAGTTCTACAATGACTTTCGACCTTACAAGTATATCCGATCTTTATCATACTTAACTCTATTATAGGATCATGGCTACGGAAAGAGCACAATAGCGCGAGATGCAGCGCACCGTGCAAGGCCTCACACAGGCACTACAGCATGTGGCCCAAGGCGGAGCAAATCGTGGAGCGGGAGATCTCCACCGAAGTTTCCGTAACATGAACCCACCGAGGTTCACGGGTTCGTCCGACCTCGAGGATGCCGAGAATTGGCTAAAGGAGATGGAACGAATCTTCCGTGTGATGCAATGCGCGGATGAAGAGAAGGTTTTACTTGCCGTATTCCAACTAGAGCGGGACGCTCGATGCTGGTGGGAATCCATAGAAGCAACACTGCCAGAATACCATGTCACATGGGATGAATTCACGGAGCATTTCAACAAAAAGTACTTCTCCGATCATATCCAGGAAAAGAAAGCCACGGAATTCGCCGTTCTAAAACAACGTGGCTTGAAAGTGGCCGAGTATGAGGCCCAATTCTCCAGATTATCTAGGTATGCACCCCACTTGGTGTGTATGGAAAAGATGAAGGCGAGAAGATTCCTCAACGGGCTTCGGCCCCATTATATCACACAACTTGCCCCGATGGACATCCAAGTCTATTAGGAGATGGTTCGGCGTGCTCAACTGCTAGAAGATGCCACCGAATTATCTGAGAGAATCCGAGGAAGAGACAAGAAGGAACCCATCACAAGCCCGGGAAAATTCAAACAATCCTTCAATAAGAAGTGATTCTTCATGGGAAGGGAGCCCTCTAAGGTGAAGAAATTCCAGAAGAATGACATGCCATTCTCCACCACCACACCATCAAAGGAGATTTGCAAGTATTGTGATAAAGCTGGTCATAAGACCGAGGAATGCTAGAGAAAGTTAGGAGCTGGTCTTTGATGTAGGAGCCGAGAGCATCGAATCCCAGACTGCCCACTGATGAAGGAACAAGACACCAAAGACGAGAAGCGTCCGGTAAAGAAACAAGGCCGTCTACAAGCTCTCCAAGAGACGGAACCCACTAAAGGTGGAATTATGGAAGGTACTCTCACTATTTGTTCAAAAACTGCTCAAGTTTTATTCGATACCGGAGCAACTCATTCATTCGTTTCCAAGAACATTGCTGCTTCATTTTCTAAGAAACATGAACTGTTAGATTTGGTCATATCTACACCTCTTGGGAATGAGTCTGATATCACTTATCACTATCCAAACTGTGAAGTGATGATTAAGGGAAATAATTTACCTGCTGACCTGATATGCCTAGATATAAAGGGTTATGATGTCATACTAGGTGCCGGCTGGCTATCCACATATCAAGCAACTGTAGATTGCCGGCATGGCAAGGTAACTTTCGTAGATTTCCCAGAGCTAGTTTACCATAGCCCTCGGAGTAAATCACTTCTTATATCAGCACTCCGAGCTAGTAAACTTATGAATAAGGGATGCATGGCTTTCATAGCATTCGTGACTGCCATGGAAGTCGAGAAGGTTAAACTTGAAGACATCCGTGTAATTCGGGATTTTCCCGATGTTTTTCCAGAAGATTTAACCGGCTTACCCCCGGAAAGGGAAGTGTCGTTCACAATCAACCTTGTCCCTGGTGCTGGTCCTATTTCCAGGGCACCATACAGAATGTCCCCTGCTGAGCTGAAGGAACTAAAAGAGCAGCTAATGGAGTTATTGAACAAGGGTTTCATCAGGCCGAGTACTTCCCCATGGGGAGCACCCATGCTATTCGTCAAAAAGAAGGACGGATCGATGAGATTATGCATAGATTATCGGTAGCTAAATCACCTTACAATCAAGAACAAGTATCCACTGCCAAGGATTGATGAGTTGTTCGATCAACTATCTGGAGCTTTATATTTCTCCAAGATTGATCTTCGTTCTGGTTACCACCAATTGAAGATCAAAGAAGAAGACATTCATAAAATTGCATTCCGAAGTAGGTATGGGCATTACGAATTTACTGTTATGCCTTTTGGACTAACAAATGCCCCCGCAGCTTTTATGCAGTTAATGAACAGCATATTCAGGCCCTATTTAGACTAATTTATTGTGGTCTTTATTAATGATATTCTGATCTATTCAAAGACCGAAGAGGATCATGAAGAACACCTCAAGAAGGCATTACAGATATTAAGGGGAAACAAGCTATATGCCAAATTTAGCAAATGCGAGTTTTGGCTCGAGGAAGTATCCTTTTTAGGCCATATCATTTCGAAGAACGGAATTGCTGTTGACCCATCAAAGGTCGAAGCCGTGAAGAATTGGGAACGACCCACAAATGTAACTGAGATTCGGAGCTTCTTGGGTCTAGCTAGTTACTACCGGCGTTTTATAAAGGACTTCTCCAAAATTGCTGTTCCCTTGACCAGGTTAACCTGCAAGGAAGTGCCTTATGAGTGGAAGGAAGACTGTGAAAAGAGTTTCCAACCTTTGAAGGATCTCTTGACCACTGCTCCAGTCTTATCATTACCAATGGAAGGAGAAAAATACGAGGTATATACCGATGCTTCTGGTATTGGCCTCGGATGTGTATTGATGCAGAATGGGAGAGTCATTGCATACTCTTCCCGACAATTTAAGAAACATGAAGAGAACTACCCAGTTCACGACTTAAAACTGGCCGCAGTAGTATTCGCTTTAAAGATCTGGAGGCACTATCTCTACGGAGAACAATTCACTGTGTACTCTGATCATAAAATCCTCAAGTACTTATTCTCCCAAAAGGAGCTGAACATGCGGCAAAGGCGTTGGCTCGAGTATCTCAAGGATTTCGACTTCACTATACAGTACCATCCTGGTAAGGGTAATTCCATAGCTGATGCCCTTAGTCGAAAGCCGAGAACAATATTGGCCAACTGCATGATACAAGAATGGAAACTGCTGGAGATATTCTCTGAGCTTGATATCAGCACAGATGAGAAGAACATGTGTATTATTCTATCTCATATGAGCCTACATCCATATTTGCTACCTGAAATCAAGAAGTTACAAGAAGAGGATCCCTCGCTAGTGGAGATAAAGAGCAAGCTGGACGAGAGACTGGATTTCAAGCTGGCACCTGATGGTAGATTACTATTTCATGAACGGACATGTGTGCCCGGCTGTCCCGAATTGAAGAAGAAGATTCTTGAAGAAGCTCATAGATCGATGTACAGAATCCACCCTGAAGTCACTAAGATGTACCAAGACTTGAAAAGAACTTTCTGGTGGCCTAACATGAAAAGGGTGGTAGCAGACTTTGTGTCTCGTTGCCTCACATGCCAACAAGTGAAGGCGGAACATTAAAAACCCGTCGGAAAGCTACATCCGCTGGATATTCCCAAGTGGAAGTGGGAAGACATTAGCATGGACTTTATCATGGGTTTGCCCAAGTCTAGGGGCGGATATGATGGAATTTGAGTAATTATCGACTGGTTAACTAAATCGGCCCATTTCTTACCCATCAAAAGTTGATGGTCAGTCGACGTACTTGATGCCCTGTATATTAAGGAGATGGTTAGATTGCATGGAGTTCCCGTCTCGATCGTATCTGACCGAGACCCACGCTTCACCTGTCATTTTTGGAAGGGTGTACAACACTCTATGGGGATGAAACTTAATTTTAGCACTGCTTTCCATCCCCAGACAGATGGTCAGACTGAAAGGACAAATCAGGTTGTTGAAGATATGTTAAGGGCATGTATTATCGATTTCGGCGGAAGCTGGCATGACCACTTACCCCTAGTCGAATTTGCCTACAATAACAGTTATTAAGCCAGTATCCAGATGGTACCTTTTGAGGCACTTTATGGCAAGAGTTGTTGATCTCGAATATGCTGGGATGAAGTTGGTGAAAGACAACTTCTAGGCCCAGATATGGTTAGAGATTCAACTGAAAAGATACACCTTATCAGAGAGAGACTCAAGGTAGCTCAGTGCAGGCAAAAATCTTATGCTGATAACAGAAGGAGAGATTTGGAATTTCAAGTAGGTGACCATGTATTTCTCAAGGTATCTCCTGGCCGAGGTATTAGAAGATTCGGTGTTAAGGGCAAGCTTACACCAAGGTTTATCGGTCCATTTGAAGTATTGGAAAGAGTGGGCGAGGTGGCTTACCGTATTGCTTTACCTCCTCAACTCTTGGAAGTGCACAATGTATTTCATATTTCTATGCTGAAGAAATATGTGCACGACCCTTCCCATGTCATCGACCATGCTGATTTGGTGATTCAAAGAGATCTTACTTATGAGCAAAGGCCGATGCGGATCCTCGACCGCGAAGTCCGAATTCTAAGGAGCAAGACAATCCCTATGGTGAAAATCCAATGGAATCGATGCTCGGAGCAAGAAGCAACTTGGGAGACCGAGGAATCCATGAAAAGAAGATACCCAGAACTATTTTAGACAATAAGTATCCTATACTTTCGACAATACTCTTATACAATTGAATTTGGGGACCAAATTCTTTTAAGTAGGGGAGGGTGTAACACCCGGGAATTTTAAAATAGAAATGTACGAATTTTAAAAAAAAATTTATATCTATATATTTAGATATTGAACTCATATTCTAATTCTATTTGATTAACCATTTAAATCATTTAATTAATAATTCAAAAATGAATAGATACTTTAAAAGATGCCAAATTATATTTTAGGAAATACCAATTTATATTTTCAATCACTTAGGAAACTAATAATACATCTTATTACACTATTATAAGGGAATAAGAAATAGGTTATATAGATAGGGTTTTAAAGGTTAAACAACAATTTTTCAAGATGCCAAATCATATTTTCATAATTTAGAAAATTTAACTTTTTCAACTTTTACATTATATCATTGTTTTGAAGAAATGATGGTATATAGATGAAGTGTTAAAGGATAACCATAATTTAGGAAGTGAGAAAGGGTATATAGACAATTTTGGTTATTATAGAAAAGTCTCCGTTCAAAATCACGACCGTTATTAGGCCGTTACTCACGAAATAACGACATGTAAGGTGTCGTTATTCAACAAAAGTAGATGCATAAGGATGGAAAGGATATATATCCAATTTTGGTCCTCTGAGGGTGATAGAAAAATGCTCCAAAAGAAGTAACGACCAATGCATGGTCGTTATTCACTAAACAACGACATATGTTAGGTCGTTATTTACTAAACGTGAATAGTGAGGTGAATAGTGCTACTTTTTATTTAAAAAGAAAATTTTTAAAAAAAATATATGTAAAAATAGAGAAAATTGTAAGGATCTCACCCATGAAATTTCATAAACTAACTCCATCAATTTTTAAAGATAAAAATCTTTGAAGTTTAACTTGGAATCTTAACTTATGAATAGTGCGCCCCAACTTACAGCACTTCGTAAGAAGACACGAACAGCCTATTTGAGTTGGCATCGCACTATGGGATGCTATTATTTCAGATATGGTTCCCCTCCTGTCTACCAAAAATCCTAAAATCCCTATATTATACCCCTCTATTGAGGCAGAGACTCTTGCTTTCTCTGACATTCGAAGCCTTGCTGCAGAGAACGTGGGAGCATTCTCTGAAGCATTGTAAAGGAGGGAAGGAGCTGATCTTCTTCCTTTCTTCTTTCACCTGTACCCTTTCTGCCACCACACAGAGGTAGGTGATCTCGAGCTTTAACAAAATCATAGCTAATCTAGGTTATATTAGCATGTAAAATTAGTGATTAGTCTCATCTCCATGCGGTATTTAGTGGTTACACATCATGTTTTAGTAGGTGTTCTCAAGCTTTTAACTAAACATTAGCTAATCTAAGATAGCTAATCTAGGATAAAAATTAGTATTAGCTCATCTCCATACGATGTTCCATGCGATAAACCATGTTTACAACAATTTCTATCATGCTTTCACATAGATCAAGTAAAATGTTAGCTAATCTGTTAGAATATGTTAGCTAATCAGTTAGATTACCTAATCTAATCACATGATAAACTAAATATTCATGTTACTTGTTTTACGGACATGTTTTACGCTAAATGACTACACCATATTCTATATACACTATGATAAAGATGTTATATTAGAGTTAAATTAATCTGTTAGCCTACTTAACCTAATAACATGTTAGGCTAATCTCCATGTTACTTGATTTACCAACACATCTTACGTTGAATGACCACCTCAGATTTGATATAGTTCATGCTTTAGTAAAGGGCCTGTCATTATGTCAATTTCTGTGAAACTAAACCACCATGTTAAAAATGTTATATTAGAGAAACTAAAACCTGAAAATAGTGATGGAAGAAATTGTAGCCAAGAGGATGAAAAACGTGGAAAAAGACCAAGTTGAAAAAGACCAAGTTGAAAAAGTCCAAGTTGAAAGCACAATGAAATTATATTGAAAATAGGGGGTTCTAAGAAGGAGAATAACGTAAAATCTTGAGAGAATGAGAATATGTGAAATAAGAGAAAGTTGTAGATTGGAGGGTTAGGAAGAAGTTTTATGAAGAGTGCAGAGAGCGAAAATGAGAGGAAGAAGGTGAAAAATGTGAAAAATCGAGATCTATAGGCGCAGGTGAACAGTGACTGAGTAGAATATAGAACCGTATAAAATTAATTATAACTTATAAACTAAGAATAATTGGAGGAAGTGGTAGAAGAAGAAAATCTATATCTACAAGAGAAGAAGAACTTTTGTGAAGAACTCAGAGAGAAAAGAGGATTGGAAGGGCATGAAAATTGGGGAACAAAGGAAGGTATCAACTTGGATGAACAGTAATGTGCCAGGACAGCAAGTGGAAAAATATGCAATAACTTGAAAATGGAGAGGAATTAGAGAAAGAGGTTGAAGAAGGAAATGTAAAGCACTTAAGGATGAACAAGTTTGCAGAAGACATGAAATTGAAATGAAGATCTGAAAAGTATGAAAAGGACTAAGAAAGACTAAAATCTCAAGAACTTACATGTATAACAACATAAACATACAAACCCAAGACCCCTCTCAATTGCATGTTTAGCAAATAGATATAAAGTATATACGGCATGTTTCTCATGTATTAACCTTATACCCAGAATAATTAGCGAGTACTAGTCTCATACCTAGAATAATTAGCATGTGTTTGCTTAAATCTAGGATGATTAGCATGTATTAGCTTCATACCTAAGCTGATTAGCATGTATTAGCTTCATACTTAAGATGATTAGCATGTATTAGCCTCATACCTAAGATAATTAGCATCTATTAGTCTTATACCCAAGACGATTAGCATGTATTAGCTTCAATCTAGGGTAATTGGTATGAATTAGCTTCATATCCATACGATATATCTGTATAACGCAGGTTTTATCATTTAACTAACCTATTAAAGTTTAATAGAAGGGGGCAGACCCAAGGGCGCCTTCTTCTAAGAGATGGCAGCCCCATGGGTGCCTTCTAACTGCATGATGTTAAACTAATCATCCAGTTAACCCTAACTTAATCAAAGATTAATACCTTAAGCCATTTTGAGCAGATATGAACTGCAGAGTCAACCCATCCTATTCACCGCGTTGACGCGATGAACTGCAGGGTCGACGCGATGAATTGCAGGGTCGACCCAACCTATTCACCGCGTTGACGCGATGTACTGCAGAGTCGACCCAGCCTGTTCACCGTGTTGACGCGGTGAACTGCAAAGTCGACCCAGCCTGTTCACAGGGTCGACCCAGCCTGTTCACCGCGTTGACGCGATGAACTGCAGGGTCGACCCAACCTGTTCACCGCGTTGACGCAATGAACTGCTGAGTCGACACAGTTGGCTCATTACATTATCGTGATCATTAGGCTTTCACTTTTGCCATCTCCACTAATAGATGGCAGCCTGAGAGGTGCCATTTAACTCCTGACAGGGTCCTCTAAACCCTGTATAGTTCCCAGGAAGGGCATCCCACAGTGAGGGTGTCATTTCCAAACTTGTCAGGTGGCCCATAAGGCACCTCTCTTATCTAATTTTTTTCCGTGTATCAAACGTTACTGGTTTCCACTCCTAGTTCATCCCTACACATCAACGCGCCCTTGGATTCCATTCCATAATTCCACCTTATGTATCATACTGGTCAAACCTTGAAATTCCATATTGGCTATAAATGAGAGTGGATGTCAACAAACATGATTAATGTTGTGTATATAGGGCCCGGTCTGATCCTGGGAGGAGCACCAGAAGGTACTTGTGCCCATGGGAGTTTATTGACCACGGTGTTTGGCATTGCACCGGAGTACTTGCTTGCTAGGCTTTAGACATTCCACTCATTCTCGTGATATTACTTGATTGATTTGACTTGAGACCCGCAGAAGGGTAAAGTTTTTGCTTGAATGAAATTGATAAATAGCCAATTCCAGTTTTACATGCTTGAAGTTATATTACTTTCTATTACTTGCTTGACATGAGTTCTTACTCTCTTGGAAAGATTTTGTTAATTCCAGTTATTACTTGCTTGAATCTCTTGTTATTGCTGCATTGAAGTTGGAATCCTTATACTCTCACTTGTTATTCCTTCACTGCTCTTGTCAATTTTTACAATCCTTGATATCTATTCATCTACATGCATAGCTTTACTGACATTAATTAAACTTGTAAACCACTTAAAGCATGTTAAATCTTGAGATGTAATTCCTACTGAGCGATTCGCTCATCTAGTTGTTTTCTAATATTTTCAGGTAATTTGGATGTCAACCAACACTCGGAAGGGAATGAGACGGAGTGATGAGTGTTAGAGTGAAGTTATCAAATTGTCATGTCCTTTGTGTTATTGTATTAGTTCACTTATGTCAGTTGTATCAATTCATCTATGTCATTTGTATTAGTCAACTTGATTAGAACTGCTTATGATTTGAAGCCTAGTCGTTGGACTCTGGGAACAAATGTATTTATCCTTTGATTAGTTGTGACAATTGTCAGCTCGTACTATTTGTATTAATTTCGAGTTAAATCTTAGTTATTTGCGCACTCTGATATTTACATGATTGACACGATCTATGTAGACGTGTCACGCCTCCGGGTAATCTTCCGCGCTCGGGGCGTGACAAGGACCATCACTAGAAAGCTGTAAAAGAAAGGGAAGCAGGAGTAGGGAACAGGTAAGGACGAGTGGAATAACCCGAATAGGCAAGCAAGCCTAGAAAGGGAAAGAGGAGTAGGGGACAGCAAGGAAGAGGGAAAACCAATCAAAACACCCCAACCTACACCTACAAAAGGCATGCAAAAGAAGGCCTAGAAAAGACCTAGACAGGCACAGACAACACGACCGGAGTGTCGTGCATAGGACAGGATACAGACCTCGAGTGTAGCCACGGAAAGGCCAACCCGGACAGGTCACGACAAACCCCACAAGTGTCTCGACTACACACCGATCGCGGCCTATGCGAACCCGACCAAGTCGCAGACCCACGCGAAAACACAAGTACAAGTACTAGTCAGGGTCACGCCTATCGGCGTCAGTCCTTAGCCCCTGACCACGTGTGCACACACTGGCTCCCGCCTAGAGCCAGGCCTCTAGCTAGGTTTCTCCCCCAGTAGGACGCTACGGTAACCGCAGGAGCCGACGGAAACTAGCTTACATACCGTATATCGGAAAGTGCCCCGCTCCACGAGCTGTCACAAAGCGTCTGTGACAAAAGGCAACGACACGAGGAGATCATGAAACACGGAGCTGAAGTACAGACAGTCGAACATGCACTGTCACCCGTACCTTAAACACCGAAGGCAGCACAAGAAACTGCCGACCGACTCGGAAATGTAGTCTTAGCCTTCATAGGAACATCAACCGACGTCCACGGGGAAAGCGGCCAGACAACGGGAGCAACAGACATCACACTAAACACAAACCTACCCATAAACACATCCCTATGACTCCCTAACACACATGCGAATCACCGATCCACCCACGGCCATCACGACCACGACAAGGCTGTAACGGCCTAGCACAGGGGCGTTACACGAGCCTGAGCACCAGGGCGGGCGCGTCAGAGCCAATAGGCTCAAAAGCAAAACACGAACCATGTAACGCACCAGGGCAGACGCGTTACAGCGGCCTAACGCACGAGCGTAGACGTGTTACGCCAACCTAACACATGAGGACAGGCGCGTTACGCCAACAAACCCAAGTATGAAAACTCAGACAAACAGCACGTAACGGTCCACAACGGATGCGTTACAACACTGTGACGCACGGGGGTAGGGCCGTTAGAGACAGCCGACACAACCACCCAACGTAGCGAAAACAAAATGTAACGGCCTGGGGCAGGGGCGTTACACAACCTGACGGACCAGGGCAGGCACGTCAGAGGAACAGACTTAACCAAAACACAAGAAGACAAAATAGTCGTGACGCACACACCGGGACGCGTCAGAGGGCTGTGACGCACCATACCTGGACCGTCACACTCCCACAGCCACGAAAAATTTAAAACGAACAAACGCACTGGCGGTCTATCATAGGGCCGTCAGGGACTGTGACGGTCCCTGGAACGACCGCTACACCGGCCACGGCGGGAAAAAGGTGCAAAAGCCAAATCGGCCCGTTCCACGCCCCATTCACGCCGAAGCGTAGGGGAAACAAAGCCACACGATGAAAAACAACCCCAGGGGGACCAAAAACACCACATGCAAACGCCGGATTGCGAAAATGGGGCGATTTCATCAAATCGACCCAAAATGAGTCACCAGGGTTCCCCGACCCCTACCGGCCCCGAATGATGACCAATCGATGCAAAACCTACACGAATGGGATCCGGACATCCCAGCGGTCATTGTGACACTAACTACGCCGCGAATTGTTGCCGTTTTTTGGCGAACCCTACAAACCCCGAAAATCACGGTTTAGGCTAAACAAGCCCAAACTCAGCCGTTTCCACGCCGAACAACGTGCCATGGCAGGGAAAACGGGTAGGGAGAAGTGGTGATCCGTCACCCTACCTCCACCGAAGAAACCGTGTCCCGAAGGGACTAAACCACGCAGAAAATCACGCCGCGAACTCAAACGCCGGCTTTGAATCCACCGTTCGGGATCGCGCCAAAACCACTCCATCGTCGCCCCGTCGCGCACCCAACCAGCTCCTCAGCATCCCCAGCACTCACCCCTAGGTCCTCCATCTGTAGCCGGAGTCGAGAAGGTGAAAATGGGAGAGAAACAGAAGAGAGAGACGGCGGCGGCGTGAATGAGAAGGAGGAGAGGGGAAGGAAAAGAAAAAGGAAAGAAATTAGGAATTTTCCTAATTTCCAAAAAATCCGATTTTTGGCCCTAACTCCGAAAAATACGCAAAAATAGTCAAAACGATCGGCTCGAAGAGTACATCGCCACTGTATCATCCACGAGTCGATGAATTAAGAGATAAACTCACCGCACACTAGTACGAGATAAAAACCCACACGGATCGTAAAACTCAACTCAGGAGCTACAAAAGTGAACCGAAACTCACCGAAAAGGATCCGAAAGACCCCATAAAGATCCAAGGCATTACATCCTCCCCTCCTTTAAGAAATTTCATCCTCAAATGTTAAGGACTAGCAAGGGTAAGCAGGGAAGAACAACCCGACAACCTAGCTATGAAACGAACAGACACCAAGAAACAAAACGACCGACACATCAGGGAGCAGCTTAAACAAGGAAACACAGTCCTCTCAGCTGACAGCCTGACCACATCACCGGCTCCAGTGACAAAGGCGACAGGGAACACCTGGCACACAGGACACCAATGACAGATTCACGGAGAAGCGACAGTAAAACAACATCACCGATAAACAGACAAAATCATAGAGAAACAGCACTTACAAAAACAACAACAGCAGCACTTGCAGGATTTCGGCTCCGCACAGGACACAGAACCACAGAATACCACTGCAAGCAGGGTCACCTCAAGGCGTGATAGCAGCTGGACACACGACTACAGGGGAACGAGTCATGCATCGGGCAGCTTACCAAGAAAAGACCCACGATGACAAGAAACGGAAATCACGAAACCTAATGCCAGCTGAAGACTGTACTGGACTTGGCGACTCTGCACATTGTATATCTGAGATTCCCATGTACTTCACACAACAACGCTCTGATAGCTCAGAAAAGAACTCCGAACATCTCAGAACACTGCTCTGATACCACCTGTGGCGACCCGGATCCCGGATACCAGATATACCCGGTAGGACAACCGAATACACCTGATACCACTTGGAACCCGTGAGGCCTCCCAAGAGCGGTAAAGCTCCGAAGGGAAAAAGGATTGTCGTGCAGTACATTGAACTGACAGATATAACAGCAAGAATTAAATTCCATTAGATCGGGTTGCTAAAGTAGCAGAAATAAAATTACATTTTAATTAACAGATTTTAAACAATTATATACCAGAGTCAAGTCCAAAGCTAAAGACACCAGTCTAGCAGTACAGTCGACAGAAAGAAAAGATGTACCGAGAAGTCGGGGGAAGCCCGACGGAGGTACCAACTCGCAGCTACGACTCAAACTCCAGGACCCGCGAAAGCAGAACGAACACATCACCCCACCTGAAAAGCAGGGGTGAGTCTCGTGTCACTGGCTCACTAGGGGTCATGCGGATCCCCACTGAAAAACACGCAGTAACATGGAACAACAGGAACAGCACTAGAAAGCTGTAAAAGAAAGGGAAGTAGGAGTAGGGAACAGGTAAGGACGAGGGGAATAACCCGAACACGCAAGCAAGCCTAGAAAGGGAAAGAGGAGTAGGGGACAGCAAGGAAGAGGGGAAACCAATCAAAACACCCCAACCTACACCTAAAACATGCATGCAAAAGAAGGCCTAGAAACGAGCTAGACAGGCACAGACAACACGACCGGAGTTTCGTGCACAGGACATTATACAAACCTCGAGTGTAGCCACGGAAAGGCCAACCCGGACAGGTCACGACAAACCCCACAAGTTTCTCGACTACCCACCGATCGCGGCCTACGCGAACCCGGCCAAGTCGTAGACCCACGCGGAAACACAAGTACAAGTACTAGTCAGGGTCACACCCGTCGGCGTCAGTCCTCAACCCCTGACCACATGTGCACACACTGGCTCCTGCCTAGAGCCAGGCCTCTAGCTAGTTTTCTCCCCCCGTAGGACGCTATGGTAACCGTAGGAGCCGATGGAAACTAGCTTACATACCGTATATCGGAAAGTGCCCCGCTCCACGAGCTGTCACAAAGCGTCTGTGATGAAAGGCAATGACACGTGGAGATCATGAAACACGGAGCTGAAGTACAGACAGTCGAACATGCACTGTCACCCGTACCTCAAACACCGAAGGTAGCACAAGAAACTACCGATAGACTTAGAAACATAGTCTTAGCCTTCATAGGAACATCAACCGACGTCCACGGGGAAAGCGGCCAGACCACGGGAGCAACGGACATCACACTAAACACAAACCTACCCCTAAACACAACCCTATGACTCCCCAACACACGTGCGAATCACCGATCCACCCATGGCCATCACGACCACGACAAGGCTGTAACGGCCTAGCACAGGGGCGTTACACGAGCCTGACGAACCAGGGCGGGCGTGTCAGAGCCAATAGGCTCAAAAGCAAAACACGAACCATGTAACGCACCAGGGCAGACACGTTACAGAGGCCTAACGCACGAGCGCAGACGCGTTACGCCAACCTAACGCATGAGGACAGGCGCGTGACGCCAACATACCCAAGTCTGAAAACTCAGACAAACAGCACGTAACGGTCCACAACGGACGCGTTACAACACTGTGACACACGGGGGCAGGGCCGTTAGAGACAGCTGACACAACCACCCAACGTAGCGAAAACAAAATGTAACAGCCTGGGGCAGGGGCGTTACACAACCTGACAGACAAGGGCAGGCACGTCAGAGGAACAGACTTAACCAAAACACAAGAAGACAAAATAGCCGTGACGCACACACCGGGACGCGTCAGAGGGCTGTGATGCACCATACCTGGACCGTCACACTCCCACAGCCACAAAAAATTTAAAATGAACAAACGCTGTGGCGGTCTATCATAGGGCCGTCAGGGACTGTGACGGTCCCTGGAACGATCGCTACACCGGCCACGGCAAGAAAAAGGTGGAAACACCAAATCGGCCCGTTCCATGCCCCATTCATGCCGAAGTGTAGGGGAAACAAAGCCACACGACAAAAAACAACCCCAGGGGGGCCAAAAACACCACATGCAAACGCCGGATTGCGAAAACGGGGCGATTTCATCAAATCGACCCAAAATGTGTCACCGGGGTTCCCGGACCCCTACCAGCCCCGAATGACGACCAATCGATGCAAAACCTACATGAATGGGATCCGGACATCCCAGCGGTCATTTTAACACTAACTATGCCGCGAATGGTTGCCATTTTTTAGCGAACCCTATAAAACCCAAAAATCACGGTTTAGGCTAAACAAGCCCAAACTCAGCCGTTTCTACGCCGAACAACGTGCAATGGCAGGGAAAAGGGGCAGGGAGAAGTGGTGATCTGTCACCCTACCTCCACCGAAGAAACCGTGCCCCGAAGGGACTAAATCGCGTCGAAAATCGCACCGCGAGCTTAAACGCCGGCTTTGAATCCACCGTTCGGGATCGCGCCAAAACCACTCCATCCTCGCCCCGTCGCGCACCCAACCAGCTCCTCAGCATGCCCAGCACTCGCCCCTAGGTCCTCCGTCTGCAGCCGGAGTCAAGAAGGTGAAAACGGGAGAGAAACGGAAGAGTGAGACGGCGGCTGCGTGAATGAGAAGGAGGAGAGAGGAAGGAAAAGAAAAAGGAAAGAAATTAGGAATTTTCCTAATTTTTGAAAAATCCAATTTTTGGCCCTAACTCCGAAAAATACGCAAAAATAGTCAAAACGATCGGCTCGAAGAGTACATCACCACTGTATCGTCCACGAGTCGATGAATTGAAAGATAAACTCACCGCAGAGTTTTGTAACTAGTACGAGAGAAAAACCCACACAGATCGTAAAACTCAACTCGGGAGCTATAAAAGCGAACCGAAACTCACCGAAAAAGATCCGAAAGACCCCATAAAGATCCAAAGCATTACATCCTCCCCTCCTTTAAGAAATTTCATCCTCAAAATTTAAGGACTAGCAAGGGTAAGCAGGGAAGAACAACCCGACAACCTAGCTACGAAACGAACAGACACCAAGAAACAAAACGACCGACACATCAGGGAGCAGCTTAAACAAGGAAACACAGTCCTCTCAGCTGACAGCATGACCACATCACCGGCTCCAGTGCCAAAGGCGACAGGGAACACCTGGCACACATGACACCAATGACATATTCATGGAGAAGCGACAGCAAAACAACAACACCGATAAACAGACAAAATCATAGAGAAATAGCACTTACAAAAACAACAACAGCAGCACTTGCAGGATTCTGGCTCCGCACAGGACACAGAACCACAGAATACCTCTGCAAGCAGGGTCACCTCAAGGCATGACAGCAGATGGACACACGACTATAGGGGAACGAGTCATGCATCGGGCAGCTTACCAAGAAAAGACCCACGATGACAAGAAACAGAAATCACGAAACCTAACGCTAGCTGAAGACTGTACTGGACTTAGTGACTCTGGACACTGTATATCTGAGATTCCCATGTACTTCACACAACAACGCACTGATAGCTCAGAAAAGAACTCCGAACATCTCAGAACACTGCTCTGATATCACCTGTGGCGACCCGGATCCCGGATACCAGATATACTCGGTAGGACAACCGAATACACCTAATACCACTTGGAACCCGCGAGGCCTCCCAAGAGCAGTAAAGCTCCGAAGGGAAAAAGGATTGTCGTGTAGTACATTGAACTGACAGATATAACAGTAAGAATTAAATTCCATTAGATAGGGTTGCTAAAGTAGCAGAAATAAAATTATATTTTAATTAACAGATTTTAAATAATTATATACCAGAGTCAAGTCCAAAGCTAAAGACAGCAGTCTAACAGTACAGTCGATAGAAAGAAAAGACGTACCGAGAAGTCGGGGGAAGCCCGACGGAGGTACCAACTGTGATGCGGGACGGACACGGGGACCGACTCTACGTGGTATGGACCTCGGACTCTAGATGCGGACACGACCAGCAACACGTGATAGGAGAGACACTAAGCCCGACACGGAGATATCCTATGGGCTATACGTCGCTAACAGAAACGCAAGCTCACTCGTCGTCCCAAGCGAGGGAAACGCGGATCGTGCGCGGTTGAAGAACCGGCAGAGTTCACGGGTAGTCGACTCACTTCCGGACTCGGATCGAGTCACGGGACGGGTCACTCTCACACTCACAGCGGTGACATGGACACACGGGCTAGTACCTATCGCTCTCGACAGCGGCAAAGACCATATACTAGCTAAGCAAATGAACGCCAAGAAGTTCGGACCATTACCTCGCACCCGGCGTGGCGAAGACAACTCCGGCCGAATTACGGACTCCCGGTTAACAATGATTACAGCAATACACTAAGTCGACCCACTCCACGTAGGGAGGTAAAAGGTCACATGTGGGGTCCGGGAATCACGCAACTCGGGTTGACGGGCAGCATCTTGATGTCACCCGGCGGTGCCGAACTCCACGTTTTCGTGCTTTCCGAACGGCGGCTTCTACGGGCCCGTGGGGCCCGTGGACGGCGCTGTCCTCCAGATCTGTGGGGGTGGGACCCACTGTGATGGGGACCCCTGGTGGCGCGCCTCCACGGACAGCGGTCGGCCGGGAACACCGATCGGTGGTCGATCGGCCCCGATTCCCAATTCTGGAACTAACTTCCCACGGATTTTGGTTGCTGATTTCCGGCGCGCGCTCCGGCGAAAACGGCCGCTGCGATCAATCCCGACGTCGGATCGGGACACATGAGCTATCGTTGGAAAGCTCTCTTCAAATGCTTCAATCTAGAGCCAGATAGATCTGCTGGATCCGATCGGATCAGAACTTTATTGAATTTACAAGTCCCTGTTGTACAGTAACCGAAGTCTCAGATCTGCAGGGAACTTGTCTAAGAACTGCCATTGACCTCCTAGTAGACCTCCGATTCAGCTCCTGAGTTCTTCATCAAAGTTATGGGAAATTGAACCAGGAAAACGGGGATATTTTGTGTGGACTGATGTGATGTAGCTATGATTTGTTATGATTTGTTTACTAGAGAGTGGTCGGATCTGGGAACTGGCAGAAAGTACTGTAGGTGGAGAAGAACTCGATTTTTATAAAATATGAGATGACCTCACCAAAATTCAAGAAACTTTGGGGACGGTGGGGTTGTTGGATAGAACTCCCAGTAAAATTGGGAGTTCAAAAAAAAATCAGAATGAGGTCCGAACGTGGAAACACAGGGCGGGTGGAAATGGAAACAGACACCAGACAGATCTGGAAATTAAGATTGGACGAAAATGAAAAAATATCAAATTGGATCTTTATGACCAAAAAAATTTTTTGGGACGTGCTTGACACCTCTGGAACATGCCCTAAAATCCCCAGGTCGATCTGAGCTCGTGGCTGACACAGAGAATTCGTGGAAGCTGCTGTGGTCGGATGAAGGCAGAACTCCGGCGATCTCGGCGGTGATGCGATGGCGGCTCGTGGCGGCGGCGGTGACGACCGGAATGATAAGGGGAGGAGTCACACCTCTAGAGGGAAGCCTTCACAGCTTCAAGGGGGAGAGAGGGGCGGCCTAGGTGTTGGGTCCCTCAGTCAATGACACCCAAGAGGGGGGTGAATTGGGTGACTACAATTTTACTTTAAAACTCTTGACCTTTTATCAAAGGCAATGAGACAACAATTAAAACACCCAAAACTGTTGATCTGGCAAGCTCGATAACAACAAACACTATGAGACAAGACGAGTGCACACGGTGGAGTTAATGACATATAACAGAATTAATGAAGTTGATTTAGCCATTAAACCGATTCTCTCAAGTTCACCGATCCCACACGATCATATAGATGGATACACAAAATAAGCCAAACCAGTGCGCAAAGCAAACCACAATACACAGGGATTTTAAGGTGGTTCGGGACCACGACGGGCTCCCTACGTCCACCTCTCACCAAACTAGGTGAGGCTTCACTCGGGAATAAATTCCCAACCGGAGACGATGCTCCAAACACACACGCAGGACGACGCCTGCACACACACACGGGGACGCACCCCAAAGCACACACACACACACGGAGACGTAGTCTCCCACACGGTCCAACAGCCGGAATGACAACACACACACGATCCGATGGCCGGATCACCAACACGAACACACGCTGCCACAAGTGCAACAAACCACACACAAGATACATAACGGATCTAACTAGTCACCCACACACACAAACGTAGATCTAGGAAGACCTACGTACACTCACGAATAAATCACGACACACACACGACCACGGATCCAACAATGATCCACACACACACAAATATTTGAGATAAAGATTACAACATATGCTGAAGTTTAAATTCAAAGAATCAGAATGAAAGGTGTGAAGAGAGAATGATTTATCCTTGTAGTAGCTCCCCCTTTCTCTTCTCGGAATTTAATCGAACACTTGTGTAGCAGGAAGATGTTCTAGACAATCTTGAATCGGATGAGCTTGAATCTTGATTTCACTCGCAGCCAGCAGTAGAGGGTTGATAGGAACTTCGAATCCTCCTTCTTCCCTTCATATTCACGCACAAACACAAGAGAAACAAGGGCTGGAGGTGGCTGCTGCGACCTGCACAAAGAAGGGTTAGAAAGAAACCTGAAAACAGTGTATACGAAAATCCCTTAGGTTTTCCAATCTCTACAAGTGTTTATATAAGCCAAGGGTGGTCAATGGTCGACCAAGGGACAAGATCCACTTATTTAGGAGTGGATTACGGACAGCCAAACAAGTGTATTTGGACCATTGGGTTGAAACGCCAAAAGTCTACATTCACGGCACCGCCCAGACCAGAAAGGGTCGACCCTTGGGGTCGACCGTCGAGCTGTGCTAAAGGTCCAGAAGACATGGGTCGACCCCAGGGGTCGACCCTCTCAGAACGAGGTTCTGGTTCAACAAAAACAGCAAAATGATCTGTAGGGGTCGACCCTTGGGGTCGACCCTCGGGGCATGGGTCGACCCTTGGGGTCGACTCTTGGCCATACAGAAGCCAAACAGAACAAGTTTTGTGTTCTATTTTACAGGGGTCGACCCTTAGGGTCGACCCTCGGGTTTCCAGATTCAATGGGTCGACCCCAAGGGTCGACCCTTGGGTTTCCAGAACCCAAACATGACACATTTTTGCTTCTGGTTCACAGGGGTCGACCCCAAGGGTCGACCCTTTCTTGAGGGGTAGACCCTAAGGGTCGACCCTTTCAGGCAGCTTCATAAAAATCAGCTCTGCGCGCTTCGGCGACGGGAATTAATACTCCTAGCTCCGAACTCCGATCGAAGCAAGACTAGAGGCGTTGGAAAGAGGACTCCCAGAGCTACAACATAAAATTATAGAGGGGAGATCCAATGGTTGGATTGAAAATGGTGAAGACTGTAAGGGAGTTTAAGTTTGAAAAATAACTAAAACCTCCATCAAACCAAATGGAATCAATTGATTAAATGTTACCATAATCCCATGAAGATCAACAATGATTTTGCATCCTGAAAAATATGATAAACCAAGAGGTTAGATCAAGATCAAAATATATGGGTCATGTATTAACATATGAAGCTAGTTTTGAGACCAAGACCCAAATGACATGAAATATGATTACGAAAGCATTAGCATGAGGCGAGTCAATATTAAACCAATGAATCTGAAGATGTTGTGAATATGAAGATGTTGTGAAATCCTCATGCATAGCCATTTAAGCCATATGATTAGAATGACTAGGAGCCATCACTCATGCATTCATGATATACAATAACCAGAGGAAATCCTCAACAGAGCATGTAATGAAATGGCTATGCATTTACACAACACAAGGCCATGCAATCAATTTCATATCCATAAGGACTCAACCATTTCACTGAGAAGCATAGTCTTCACATGAAACCTCCAAAGACTAATGTGCAGCATGCTTGATTCAATCATCAACCTACTTAGTAAAGCATCCTGCAAGATGAGATAGCCACATGTGAGTTCATTTATCATGAAGATGTTTTCCACTAATCAAGCACACAATATGTTGTGATTATCAAAACCACTATCATCACACATGAGGTGTGATTATCAAAACCACTATCATCATACATGATGTTTAGTTATCATCAAGGTCATAGCTCAACAATCTCCATCACACATGAAGTTTAGTTATCATCAAAACCATAGCTCAACACTAGGCCTTTGCTCAAGCAATTTTCCACGTTCAAATTGGCATTAATTCCTCAAAATGGGAAATTACAAGTATTTATGTGTTACATCTCACATCCATTGTCCACCGTTGGATCTAGGGGATGGGAATGGGTGGCCTGGATTGAGTGTGACACACACACACAAAATACAATAAATAAATTAAGGGGGGTGGGGGCGGCCCATTGACTAGGGTGGGTCAAGGGGACATGGTAGGTGGGAATGGGTGGATTTTGTTGACATTTGTATTCCAATGTCCCCCCACTTGGCCCACCCTTCTAGAAGCCTCCATGTGGAAGGTTGACTGACCCCACATGGGACCCTAGGCTGAGGTGGCTCAATGGGATGGGGCCTGGGGGGCCCACGGGGTCCAAATTGCACATAAGCCCCTATTATAATCAAAATAGCAAACCGAATACAATGAAATAAACACAAATTACACACAAATAAAGTCTAACTAATATGATAAATGGGGAGGCTCAAGGCGGAGTCTCCAGGCTGTCTCCGAGCCAGATGGACGCTGAGGTGGCTCGAGTCGTGCTCCGTGTGCGGTACCGGTGGCTCGGCGTGTCGCACCGCTCAACTGCTCGGGTGTCCGTACCAATTCTCCCAGGGTGGGATAAACTCGACCCTGTCGAGTAAGGGTCTGCATCGCTCCTGTATCGCTCCAGAAGGTCCGGATCGATCTGCTGCAACTCGCCATGCGTGATCCATGTGTCCTTGATAGCGGGCCGTCCTCTCCATCGCACTAGGTAGCGCAGGTAGGATCCACTCCTGGTAACTGTCACCTGCTCATCCAGTATATGATCTATATGCCCACGCTGCCGTGACAACGGGGCGGGAGGTGGACACTCAGGTGTGGGGTCACACACAAGGGGAGGAGATGGCTCGAAAGGCTCACTAGGGATCACCGCTGGGTCCCTATATGCAACTAGATCCGATACATTGAAAGTAGAGCTTATACCGTATTCCTCGGACAAGTCCACAACGTACGCATTGGATCCAACACGTTTCAACACTCTGAATGGACCGGCTCCGTGAGCTTGCAACTTCTTAACGGTTCCAGAGGAAAACCATTCAGGTCTTACCCTGATCATGACATATTCGCCCTCTTGGAACTCTCGGTGGTGTCAGTGGGCATCGGCTAACTCCTTGTAACGTGCATTGCTGGCCTCAATGTGACGACGGATGTCGTCATGCAAACTCCTAACATGCCTAGCAAACGACTCGGCCGACTCCGACACTCTAGCATGGATAGGCATGGGGACAAGGTCAACGGGTTTCCTAGGCCTACGATCTGTGACAATCTCAAATGGACTCATGCCGGTAGACCTATTCACCGAATCATTATATGCAAACTCGGCCATGGGTAGAATGAGATCCCAATCCCCAATGCGGTCCCTAACAAGACACCTCAAAAGGTCTCCTAGACTCCTATTGACCACCTCGGTCTGACCATCTGTCTGGGGATGATATGCAGTGGAAAGCTTGAGGTGCGTACCCATCATATGCCATAGTGTCTTCCAAAAGTAGGAAGTGAATCTAACATCACGGTCAGACACTATAGTGCGAGGCAACCCGAACTTGCACACCACATGCGTAAGGAAAAGGCAGGCTACCCTCGAAGCATCCGAAGTCTTTGAGCAAGGAATAAAGAGGGCCATCTTCGAGAAACGGTCAACCACCACATAGACCGAATCATGCTTCCTGGAGGTACGTGACAATCCCAAAACAAAGTCCATGCTAACATCCTGCCACGGGGTATCAGACACGGGAAGAGGCGTATAAAGGCCGGAGCTTTGCTTCTTCATCTTGGCCGTAGCACAGGTATGGCACTGAGCCACAATGTTAGCAACATCGCGCTTCAAGCTCGGCCAATAAAATCGATGCTCCACTGCCTCAATAGTCTTGTTCTGACCAAAGTGGCCGGCTAGACCTCCCGCATGTAGTTCCCACACTAAGAAATCTCGAACCGAAGTTCGGGGAACACATATCCTGCTACCTTGAAAGAGGTAACCCTCCTGAAGCACATACTCATCAAGGTCTCTTGAGGGTCCGGCCTAGAGAGTGGTAAAAATCTGACCGAAGTCAGGACAATCAATATAGACCTCCTTCATCTTCTCTAACCCTATGACCTTGGTACTCATGGTGGTAAGCAAACATGCTCGCCGACTCAAGGCATCAGCCACCTTGTTCTCCACTCTAGCCTTATGTTTAAGCACAAAGGTGAACTGCTGGAGATACTCGACCCAACGACTGTGACGCGAGTTAAGCTTCTTTTGGGAATAGAGGTACCTCAATGCCTCATGATCGGAGTATAGGACAAACTCCTGATGTAAAAGATAGTGCCTCCAATACCTAAGAGCCTGAACAATTGCGTAGAATTCTTTATCATATGTGGAATATCGCAGTTTCACGTCATTCAGCTTCTCGCTGAAATATACGATCGGGTGGGACTCCTGACTCAAAACTCCTCCTATTCCAACACCGACGCATCACAAGAGACCTCAAACACCTTCGAGAAGTCAGGCAATCGAAGGATAGGCGTCTGGGTCATGTGCTCCTTGATGTCCTTGAAGGCGGCAGATGCGGCCTTCGTCCATACAAATGTGCCCTTTCGGATACAATCTGTGATCGGGGCGGTGACGGAGCTAAATCCGCGGATGAAGCGACGATAGAACGTCGCAAGACCATGAAAGCTGCGGACATCATGAACGGTACGGGGTTCCGGCCACTCAACAATGGCCCGGACCTTCTCCAGATCGGCGGAGACCCCCGTACTAGACACAATGAAACCCAAGAAGGTAAGCTGAGGTGTCATGAAGGCACACTTTTGTGGGTTCGCAAACAGCTGCTCTCGCCGAAGAAGTAGACAGACCTGCCAAAGGTGGTCTAAGTGGTCCCCTGTGGTGCGGCTATAGATAATGATATCATCAAAATACACCACTACAAAGACTCCAATGACAGGTCGAAGGACCTGAGTCATGAGCCGCATGAAAGTGCTAGGGGCATTGGTCAACCCAAAAGGCATGACCAACCACTCATATAGACCGTCCTTGGTCTTAAATGCGGTCTTCCACTCATCACCTGACCTAATCCTCACCTGATGGTAGCCACTCTTAAGATCGATCTTCGAAAAGATAGTGGCACCTGCCATCATGTCCAGCATGTCATCAAGGCGGGGAATAGGGAACCTGTACTTCACGGTGATTTTGTTGATGGCACGACTATCAATGCACATTCTCCACGTGCCATCCTTCTTTGGGGCGAGTAATGCGGGTACAGCACATGGACTCATGCTGTCCCGAACAGACCCTCTCTGCACTAACTCATCGACCTGCCGTTTAAGCTCGGCATGCTCCATGGGACTCATGCGATAATGAGGAAGGTTGGGCAAAGAAGGGCCCGGAACAAGGTCGATGGCATGCTGAATATCCCGCATAGGTGGGAGTCCCTCGGGAAGCTCATCGGGAAAGACATCAGCATACTCCTGCAGAATGGGAACAACTTCGGGTGGGAGCTCACCCTCGGAGTCCCGCTCCACCTCTCGGACCGTAATGGCAAACACCGGACAACCCTGACTAAGCACCTGCTCCATTTCCCGGGAGCTAATCATCATCAATCTCCTCGTCGAGGGATCTCCTGGGCCAGAGGTAACGGTCATAGCCCGAGCTGGGGATGGGGTACTAGGCCTGGGAACGGAAGGCTTCGGAGTACTAGGGCCAGTAGGACCCCGGACTGATGGGCTTCTGGGCCGAACGGGTTGGAGGGTGACCCGCTGGCCAGCGTGGTCGAAGGTACAAGTGTTTGACCGGCCATGGAGCGTGGCATCCCGGTCAAATAACCACTGCCCACTTCCATGGGGAGAACATCACACCAGATCTCGTAACGGTAGGAGTGGAGCTGCAGCGGGACCAAGCACCGCAGCCTGACCGAAATGGAAGTGGTATCCACCCATGATACCTGATAGGGACAAGGATGGTCTACGGGTGTGAGACCAAGACGGGCGATAGCGTTCGTGGAGATTGCATTGATACAACTCCCGCTATCGATGACCACCTTACAAATTTACTTTCCCAGCCTACATAATACATGAAGGATAGTAGTCCGACGCCAGTCATCACTGACCTGCGGCAGGGTGAGGATACATCTGGCGACCCCCACATGGGTATCGTCCGAATGCTGGGCATCCTGGGCCTCACCTCCCATTTCATAGTTCTCGTCAGCTAGCTCTTCATCTGCCTCATAGTTGACTAACTCGAGGCCCGTAGGGGTGGTATCCTCGGCCTGTGTGTCCCCAATGTGAAGAGATGGGCGGGTGGGACACTGGTTGGCGAAATGGCCAAACCCATTGCAGCGATAACACTGCTGCCGTGATCCACTAGGCTCCCCAATCATAGGTCCTTTACCTTTATTCTCCCGATGGATAGGAGGTGTAGGCAACAAAGGACGTGCAGGAGCTGCGGGTGCCGGTGGACGGTCTGTGGGTGGGGCCGTAAGATGCTGGGGACGAGGAAGGTCCCTCGGGGGTGGAGGACGAGGCCTAGGAGCAAAGGGCTCGGGGCGTGCGGGCTCTTGAGGTCGAGTCATGGGGGCCCTCGGATACGTGCCAGATGAGCCACGGGGCTCGACACTACGAAGGGGAAAGGAGCCCAACCGATGGGGTGACTCGAACTCGGCCTCGAACTGCTCCAATTCGAGAGCGATCTGATATGCCTGCTCCAAAGTGGTTGCATTGCGGCGAAAGAGTTCATATTGATAATTGGGTCGCAAACCTCTTCGAAAGCGGGATATAGTCATGGTGCTCTCTTCCGTGACCCCACACCGTAAGTAATACTCATCGAACGCGGTGGTGTACTCGGTCACGGATCGGTTCCCTTGGGAGATTCTTTGCCCCTTGTCTATAAGACGTTGGCGATATGAGGCAGGAAGGTATTTCTCCCTCAATTTGATTTTCATATCATCCCAAGTACCGATTTGGGGTTGACGTCGCTGATTGAGCAGGCTCTCCACATTGATCCAATATGTTTGGGCCTGCCCTTGCAGCTTCATCTTCACGTATCGGACTCTTCGGTGGTCCGTCATCTCAAACCACTCGAAGTACCGGTCCATGCCGGCCTCCCAATTTAAATACACCCTAGGGTCCAAGGACCCACTAAAGGTGGGAGGGTCCGCATGCACACCCCTAAGGATGCGATCGTCATCATCATCATCACGATTCCGTCGTTGATTCCGATGACCATTTCCCCCCTGATCATTGTCAGAGGCATAATCATCCACTATAGGCGCCTGTTGCCTCCCGACATCCTCCACTTGAGCCCTTGGCACGGCGGGTGGCTGTGCCGGCTCTTGTTGGCCGTTCGTCGGCGCGGGTTGCGCCGCTACTGGGCCCCTCTCTAGAACGGTGATCCTCCCTACAAGGCCTTGAATGGACTGATCCGAACTCTCTGCCCGATCCTCGAGGGCTTTCATCCGCCCTTCTAGACACGTTCCTATACCATCCATACGCGTACTAAGACCATCCATACACGTGTCAAGACGTTCCATAATGGCTCGAAACATCTCGGCCGTCGAGGACTAATCGGAGCTACAGGCTCGGGAGTCCGCCATAGGTGGTGGTGGCGAGTATTGGGTACCTCGACGGGTGGGCATGCAAAGACACACGACCTAGAAGACACCGACTAATGCAAACACTCACTAGATGATGCACTTAGACCTAACCAATATCCGGTACGAGGCGGAGACAAGCGATCTGAAGATCACTCGCGCAAGTACGCTACCCTCCCGATAGGCATAACCTAATGTTCGGGCAACGCCTTTTAATATACCGAGCTATTGGGTGAAATGCAATTTAAAAACACTTTTTTTTTTATTTTGAAATGATGATCCTAGACTCGACTTATACTATGCAAGACATATGCAACGACTACCCTAGACTCGACTCGCTCTGATACCAAACTGATGCGGGACGGACACGGGGACCGACTCTACGTGGTATGGACCTCGGACTCTAGATGCGGACACGACCAGCAACACGTGATAGGAGAGACACTAAGCCTGACACGGAGAGATCCTATGGGCTATACATCGCTAACAGAAACGCAAGCTCACTCGTCGTCCCAAGCAAGGGAAACGTGGATCGTGCGCGGTTGAAGAATCGGCAGAGTTCACGGGTAGTCGACTCACTTCCGGACTCGAATCGAGTCACGGGACGGGTCACTCTCACACTCACAGCGGTGACATGGACACACGGGCTAGTACCTATCACTCTCGACAGCGGCAAAGACCATATACTAGCTAAGCAAATGAACGCCAAGAAGTTCGGACCATTATCTCCACGCACCCGGCGTGGCGAAGACAACCCCGGCCGAATTACGGACTCCCGGTTAACAATGATTACAGCAATACACTAAGTCGACCCACTCCATGTAGGGAGGTAAAAGGTCACATGTGGGGTCCGGGAATCACGGAACTCGGGTTGACGGGTAGCATCTTGATGTCGCCCGGCGGTGCCGAACTCCGCATTTTCGTGCTTTCCGAACGGCGGCTTCTACGGGCCCGTGGGACCCGCGGACGGTGCTGTCCTCCGGATCTGTGGGGGTGGGACCCACTGTGATGGGGACCCCTGGTGGCGCGCCTCCACGGACGGCGGTCGGCCGGGAACACCGATCGGGGGTCGATCGGCCCCGATTCCCAATTTTGGAACTAACTTCCCACGGATTTTGGTTGCTGTTTTCCGGCGCGCGCTCCGGCGAAAACGGCTGTTGCGATCAATCCCGACGTCGGATCGGGACGCATGAGCTATCGTTGGAAAGCTCTCTTAAAATGCTTCAATCTAGAGCTAGAGAGATCTGCTGTATCTGGTCGGATCAGAACTTTATTGAATTTACAAGTCCCTGTTGTACAGTAACCGAAGTCTCAGATCTGCAGGGAACTTGTCTGAGAACTGCCGTTGACCGCCTAGTAGACCTCCGATTCAGCTCCTACATTCTTCATCAAAGTTATGGGAAATTGAACCAGAAAAATGGGGATATTTTTTGTGGATTGAGTGGAGGTGTCTGTGATTTGTTATGATTTGTTCACTGGAGAGTGGTCGGATCTGGGAACTAGCAGAAAGTACTGTTGCTTGAGAAGAACTTGATGTTTATAAAATATGAGATGGCCTCACAAAAATTCAAAAAAATTTGGGGACGGTGGGGTTGGTGGATAGAACTCCCAGTAAAAATGGGAGTTTCAAATAAAATCATAAAGAGGTCCAAAATGTGGAAACACAGGGCGGGTGGAAATGGAAACAGATAGCAGACAGATCTGGAAATTAAGATTGGACGAAAATGAAAAATATCAAATGGGATCTTTATGACCAACCAAATTTTTTGGGACGTGCTTGACACCTCTGGAACATGTCCTAAAATCCACAGGTCGATCTGAGCTCGTGGCTGACACAGAGAATTCGTGGAAGCTGCTATGGTCGGATGAAGGCAAAACTCCGGCGATCTCAGCGGTGATGCGATGATGGCTCGTGGCGGCGGCGGTGACGACCGGAATGATAAGGGGAGGAGTCACACCTCCAGAGGGAAGCCTTCACAGCTTCAAGGGGGAGAGAGGGGCGGCCTAGGCCTTTCCTCAAGCAATTTTCGACGTTCAAAATGGCATTAATTCCTCAAAATGGGAAATTACAAGTATTTATGTGTTACATCTCACATCCATTGTCCACCGTTGGATCTAGGGGATGGGAATGGGTGGCCTGGATTGAGTGTGACACACACACACAAAATACAATAAATAAATTAACGGGGGGGCCCATTGACTAGGGTGGGTCAAGGGGACATGGTAGGTGGGAATGGGTGGATTTTGTTGACATTTGTATTCCAATGTCCCCCCACTTGGCCCACCCTTCTAGAAGCCTCCATGTGGAAGGTTGACTGACCCCACATGGGACCCTAGGCTGAGGTGGCTCAATGGGATGGGGCCTGGGGGGCCCACGGGGTCCAAATTGCACATAAGCCCCTATTACAATCAAAATAGCAAACTGAATACAATGAAATAAACACAAATTACACACAAATAAAGTCTAACTAATATGATAAATGGGGAGGCTCAAGGCGGAGTCTCCAGGCTGTCTCTGAGCCAGATGGACGCTTAGGTGGCTCGAGTCGTGCTCCGTGTGCTGTACCGGTGGCTCGGTGTGTCGCGCTGCTCAACTGCTCAGGTGTCCGCACCAAACTGGCAGCTACGACTCGAACTCCAGGACCCGCGGAAGCAGAACGAACACATCACCCCACCTGAAAAGCAGGGGTGAGCCTCGTGTCACTGGCTCAGTAGGGGTCACGCGGATCCCCACTGAAAAATACGCAGTAACACGGAACAACAGGAACAGCACTAGAAAGCTGTAAAAGAAAGGGAAGTAGGAGTAGGGAACAGGTAAGGACGAGGGGAATAACCCGAACAGGCAAGCAAGCCTAGAAAGGGAAAGAGGAGTAGGGGACAGCAAGGAAGAGGGGAAACCAATCAAAACACCCCAACCTACACCTACAATAGGCATGCAAAAGAAGGCCTAGAAAAGACCTAGACAGGCACAGACAACACGATCGGAGTGTCATGCACAGGGTATGATACAGACCTCGAGTGTAGCCATGGAAAGGCCAACCCGGACAGGTCACGACAAACCCCACAAGTGTCTCGACTACCCACCGATGGCGGCCTACGCGAACCCGGCCGAGTCGCAGACCCACGCGAAAACACAAGTACAAGTACTAGTCAGGGTCATGCCCGTCGGCGTCAGTCCTCAGCCCCTGACCACGTGTGCACACACTGGCTTCTACCTAGAGCCAGGCCTCTAGCAAGTTTTCTCCCCCCGTAGGATGCTACGGTAACCGCAGGAGCCGACGGAAACTAGCTTCATACCGTATATCAGAAAGTGCCCCGCTCCACGAGCTATCACAAAGCGTCTGTGACGAAAGGCAACGACACGAGGAGATCATGAAACACGGAGCTGAAGTACAGACAGTCGAACATGCACTGTCACCCGTACCTCAAACACCAAAGCCAGCATAAGAAACTGCCGACAGACTCGGAAACGTAGTCTTAGCCTTTATAGAAACATCAACCGACGTCCACGGGGAAAGCGGCCAGACCACGTGAGCAACGGACATCACACTAAACACAAACCTACCCCTAAATACAACCCTACGACTCCCCAACACACGGGCGAATCACCGAACCACCCACGGCCATCACGACCACGACAAGGCTGTAACGGCCTAGCACAGGGGTGTTACACGAGCCTGACACACCAGGGCGGGCGCGTCAGAGCCAACAGTCTCAAAAGCAAAACACGAACCACGTAACGCACCAGGGCAGACGCGTTACAGCGGCCTAACGCACGAGCGCAGATGCGTTACGCCAACCTAACGCATGAGGACAAGCGCGTTACGCCAATAAACCCAAGTCTAAAAACTCAGACAAACAGCACGTAACGGTCCACAACGGACGCGTTACAACACTGTGACGCACGGGGGCAGGGCCGTTAGAGACAGCCGACACAGCCACCCAACGCAGCCAAAATAGAATGTAACGGCCTAGGGCAGGGGCGTTACACAGCCTGACGCACTAGGGCAGGCGCGTCAGAGGAACCGACTTAACCAAAACATAAGAAGACAAAATAGCCGTGACGCACACACCGGGACGCGTCAGAGGGCTGTGACGCACCATACCTGGACCGTCACACTCCCACAGCCACGAAAAATTTAAAACGAACAAACGCTGTGGCGGTCTATCGTAGGGCCGTCAGGGACTGTGACGGTCCCTAGAATGACTGCTACACCGGCCACGGCGGGAAAAAGGTGGAAACGCCAAATCGGCCCGTTCCATGCCCCATTCACGTCGAAACACAGGGGAAACAAAGCCACAAGATGAAAAACAACCCCAGGGGGGCCAGAAACACCACATGCAAACGCCGGATCGCGAAAACGGGGCGATTTCATCAAATCGACCCAAAATGAGTCACCAGGGTTCCCGGACCCCTACCGGCCCCGAATGACGACCAATCGACGCAAAACCTACATGAATGGGATCCGGACATCCCAGCGGTCATTTTGACACTAACTACGGCACGAATGGTTGCCGTTTTCCGGTGAACCCTGCAAAACCCGAAAATCATGGTTTAGGCTAAACAAGCCCAAACTCAGCCATTTTCGCGCCGAACAACGTGCAATGGCAGGGAAAATGGGTAGGGACCGTGCCCCGAAAGGACTAAACCGCGCCGAAAACAACACCGCGAGCTCAAACGCCGGCTTTGAATCCACCATTCGGGATCGCGCCAAAACCACTCCATCCTCGCCCTGTCGCGCACCCAACCAGCTCCTCAGCATCCCCAGCACTCGCCCCTAGGTCCTCCGTCTGTAGCTGGAGTCGAGAAGGTGAAAATGGGAGAGAAACGGAAGAGAGAGACGGCGGCGACGTGAATGAGAAGGGGGAGAGAGGAAGGAAAAGAAAAATGAAAGAAATTAGGAATTTTCCTAATTTCTGAAAAATCTAATTTTTGGCACTATCTTCGAAAAATACGCAAAAATAGTCAAAACGATCGACTCGAAGCCCCGGTCTGTTTTGACGAAGATCTAAATTGAACATGTCATGAATTCAGTACCAATCAATTTGTATTGACACAGATTTGATGAATGATGGGATTAAATGAATTTTTTTTTGATTGATCAATTTATGTGTTGAATGATGATATGTGGAATTGGCTTAATGTTCAACGTTGAACTTCAGGTTCTGGATGATTGATTTGTCTATACCTTCAAAATGCTCATGTTTGATATAGGTTGATTTGAATCAACTCAATTGATTGTTGAATGTTGAGTGAGCAATTGTTGATTGAACTCAAACACTGGACATATGTCAAGTGAATGAAGCCACATGTGTGAAAAAGTCAATTGAACTATCAAAAATTGAATGGGTACTTTGAATGCAGAATTCAGTATGTGGTAATTGTGGAAAAATCTTATTTGTATAACTGAGTTGTTGAGTTGAATGCCAAATTGAACTTGCAGGTTATATGTGGAATTTTTCACTCAATCTCTCAAGGCCAAGGTATGAATATATGATTATTTGGATCTAAGGGTAAATGGACCGATTCGGGTAAAATCCATGTATATGTGAGTTGTATGAACTTCATTAATCAACATTTTTATATGTATCTCACTTGTGGAGTTTTCAATGGGTTTTATAGATGTTTTACTGCTATCAGTAAAAGTGTCGACCTACGAGGTCGACACTCATTTGCACAGCTTCTACCTTGCGTTGTTTGTAAGGACGCTGGCAAAAAGTGTCGACCCATGAAGTCGACACTTTCACCAGGGTTCTGCTGTTTTGTTCAATCAGAATTCTCGGGAAAAAATGTCGACCTCAGAAGTCAACAATTTCAGGTAAGTTCTTCAAATACTGTGAAATCAGAACCTCCGTGAAAAAGTGTCGACCTCAGAAGTCGACACTTTTCATCGCAAAAGTTATGATTTTTCACAGGCCAGAACACTTCGTATGAAGTGTCGACCCCATGGGTCGACACTCGTGACTCGATTTTGTTTATATATATATTTTAGCAGAACTTTCAAGAAAAAGGGTCAACCCCATGGGTCGACACTTTTTCAGAACGTTCGAACGGGTGTTCTGGATCTGTTTCGAAACCTTTTACGGAGGATCCATTTTGTATGGCCTTTGTCCCTAATGGCCTTAGGGCATCCCTTGCATCATGTATGTGATGTTAATGGGGTTTGGTAAGGGCTTTTATGTCCTTTGGGGCTTCAAGCCCCTTGGTATACATAGCCACCCCTTTCCTTCCGATGAAATGACCCAAGAAGCTTTTAACGTGTTTACTCTTCTTGCAGGAGAAGAAAGTGGTGTGTGCTATGCTGGAGGAGAAAGGAAGGAACGCCAGAATCATCCCCTCACGAGCCCGAGCTGAGATCGAGAGGCAGCGGCTGCGTCCTCTTCATCCTTGCTTTGGGCGCCTGAATCTTTAAACATCGGCTCCTCCTTCTCTCGGTTTCATCATTCTAAGCCACACTTCATATTCCTCCAATTTTGGTTGAAAGATTTAGGGGAGATCCATCTTGTTATCTTTGTATATCATGCTTAGATTGGTATTCTCTGAACTGGGCCTGTATTTTCCATTCTACTTTCATATCTTGACTATTTCGGAGCTTACTCTGAGTGTGTGTGTGGGGTGTCTCATCGTCGTACGAGAACCCACGTGTGTTGGCCGTCGAGCCCGTGTGTGTGGTTGCTGCTGTCGCGCAACGTTGATAGTGAAATCCTCTCGAGGTGAGAGGGGTGGACATAGGACGGCACTTGGTGCGTCCGAACCACCTAAAAATCATTATGTCGTGGTTTGCTTATATTGTGATTGGTGATATCTATTTTTCCGTTCACTATACAAGTGTGAGACGGTGAGACGAGAGCTTTTTCAACTGTCCGTTCACATATTGCTGTCTGAGTGAGCATATATCTGCGCTGGGAAGTTGCGAGAGCTTGTTTGCATCAATTTCATTTATTCCAATCAAGCCTCATCTTAGATTTATTTTCCATTAGTGTGGTTCATCTGAATTGTGTGAAAATTTGTGGAGAAGGGTGGGCAATCAATTCACCCCCCCTCTCAATTGCCTCCTAACCGGGCCAACAATTGGTATCAGAGCCTCGGCTCTGCTTTTTCGAAAACCTAGCGGTTTTAGAGTGATCTGTTAGGAATGGCCAACAACCTCAACAAGGGGATGATGCCCGAAGGGCATTCTATTCAACAGCCACCCTTCTTCGATGGGAGTAATTACCCATAGTGGAAGAATAGGATGACCATATTTCTTAGAGCACAAAGTCATGAAATATAGACAGTTATTAGAAATGGTCCTTATGCTGTAAACCCCGATAAGGATATGTGGGATGATGATGCTATCAAGAAAGCCACTGTGAATTTTAATGATTTAAATATAATTCAGTGTGCTATTCACCCTAACGAGTATGCTCGTGTCTCCATGTGCAGCAGTGCAAAGGAAATGTGGGATAAGCTCAAGCTTATATACGAAGGCACCACAGAAGTCAAGGAGACAAAGGTGAATATGCTGACCCGTGACTACGAGCTCTTTAAAATGAAAGATGAAGAAGATATCTCCCAGATGTTCGCACGACTTATTGAGATCACCAACGGACTGAAGTCACTCGGAAGAGAGTTCACCAGAAAGGAATTGGTGCGGAAGGTGTTGAGGTCACTGTCACCGAGTTGGGACACTAAAGTGACAGTGATAGAATACTCTAAGGATTTGACAACTCTCACTGTGGATGCACTCATAGGGTCATTAATGACCTATGAGATCAATGTGATAAAAAGGACAGAAGAGGATCCGAAGAAGAAAATGCCAATCGCTTTGAAAGCACTCCCGGAGAGCGTCTCGAGCCAAGAGGAATCGTTGGGAACCACCGATGATGAAGAAGTTGCTGTGCTGACAAGAAAGGTAAGACAATTCCTACGCCAAAGAAGACCGTTTGGTGAGAAGTTCAGGAAAGGAAAGAGGCCGCCAAGACAAAGAAATGAACCATCCAAGGCCGCCGAAATTATCTGTTATGAATGCAAGAAAGCGGGGCACATGCGAGGAGAATGCCCCGAGCTCCAAAAGAAGAAAGGAAAGATCATCAAGGGCAAGAAGCCGAAAGCCATGAAGGTGACGTGGAGCGATGAAGATGAAGATGAGCCCACGACCGATGATGAGGAGCAAGACATTGAAGAACTTGTGAAGACAATGTGTCTAATGGCGAACAGCGACAGTGAACAGGTAATTCTGACACAGAGTCTATTTCAAACGAACCGTGGGAACTTGCATATGTGGAGTTAGATGAGAAATATAAAAGAATGAAAAATGAAAATAGGACTTTAAAGAAAAAGATTCATGAAATTGTTCATTCATCTAATTCATGTGGAAAATGTAATTTACTTGAAATGCAAGTCAAAAGTTTGAAAAATGTTAATGATGCTTTGGAAACCAAGTTGGCTTTGTTTGAAGAGGAGATAGCATGCTTAGATGTAGAGAAGAAAAATGTATTTATGCTGAAAGATGAAATCCAAGAAAAGCATGACATCTTAAACAAAGAACTTGAAAAATTGCATGTCCAAATGAATGAATGTGAAAAATAGAAAGAAAACTTGAAAGTGAAGAATGAGAGCTTAGTTATTGAAATTGAAAATTTGAAAAATGAGAATGGAAAGGAAGTGAGAGAGAAAGGAAAACAAGTTGAAAAGAATCAAAGAGTAATGCATGGCAACAAGAATCATGTTCATTATGCAACAAAGAAATCATTTCATCAAGGAGAATGTTCACACACACACTTCGAAAAACAAACTGTTAATTCCAAATTCCCCTCAACCTTTAGAAATGTAAATAAAAGGAAAGATTTGGTAGGAGAAGACCCACGTGTTTTTATTGTGGGAAAATAGGGCATGACATGTATATATGGCAACTCATGCAATATGATGATGAATTATTTTTCAGTAGATATTATGAGTCATTTGGGAATGCTAACGTGAAGGGACCCAAATTTGCTTGGGTACCCAAATCAAAATGAGCATGATTGGTAATTGGTGCAGGTCTGCATGAAGGCGGGAGACAATAAATGGTATCTGGATAGCGAATGCTCCAGGCACATGACTGGAAATAAACTCCTCTTTGCAGACCTTGCTGAGAAGAATGGAGGAACGGTAATTTTCGGAGGACAGGACAAGGGTAAGATCATAGGAATTGGGAGAATTGGTAAGGACTCTAACCATTGCATTGAATATGTTTCACTAGTTAGAGGTCTTCATCATAATTTGCTTAGTGTAAGTCAACTTTGTGACAAGGGTCACAAAGTGATTTTTGAATCTTCACACAGCACAATCATTGATGCTAACACACAGAAAATCAAGTTCATTGGTGTGAGATACAACAACACCTATCAAGTCAATTTTGATGAGCTCGCACCTAAGAAACTGTGTTTAGTTGCTAATAGAAGTAAAGATGTTTGGTTGTGGCATCGCCGTCTCGGGCATGCCAATTTTAATGTCATTTGGAAGTTGAACCGTCATGATCTAGTCAGAGGACTTCCTAAATTAAAATTTGAAACTTCAAAGATATATGAAGCATGTAATAAAGGAAAACAAACCACCACATCCTTCAAATGCAAAAACATCGTGTCTACAGAAAAACCCCTTCAATTGTTGCATTTGTACTTATTTGGTACCACCAGGACTCGCAGTCTTGGGGGGAAGCTTTATGATTTTGTGATTGTCGATGATTTCTCACGATATGCATGGGTTTTATATCTTGCTAACAAAAGTGATGCTTGCAATGAGTTTATTGATTTTTGCACAAAAGTTCAGAATGAGAAAGGATATACTATTCAAAAAATTCAAAGTGACCACGGAAAGGAATATGAAAATCATGAGTTTGATGCTTTTTGCAGGAAGCAGGGGTACGAGTATTAGTTCTCTTCACCAAGAACCCCTCAATAAAATAGCGTGGTCGAAAGGAAAAATAGGATGCTCATGGAGATGGCGCGTACCATGCTTGCGGAGAACGGTCTTCCACGGTACTTATGGGCAGAGGCGGTGAACACCGCTTGCTACATAACAAATAGAGCAATGGTAAGACCAATCCTTAAGAAAACTCCATACGAGCTTTACAAAGGTAAGAAACCCAACATATCTCATTTCAAGCCATTTTGTTCAATTTGTTACATTTTGAACAATGGAAAAGACAATCTAGAAAATTTTGAAGCAAAAAGTGATAAAGGCATCTTTCTCGGGTATGCTCTAACATCTAGAGCTTACCGTGTGTATAACACTAGAACACTTGTAGTCGAGGAAAGTCCACATGTAGTTGTTGATGAATTCACAATGAGGAAATCGAATGATGATCATTTTCTTATTACAGGTGAGGGCGAAGTTGAAAAGGGAGAGTCAAGCAAACAAGGTGAGGCAGCAAATCAAGAAGAAGAAAAAGAACAAGAAGAAGAAGAAGCGAAACAAGAGCAATATCCGAACCTTCCACACCAATGGACCACGCACAGGGACCATCCACTAGAGAACATGATCGGCGGTGTGGATGAAGGAATTCGAACTCGGGCTTCAATGAGGGAAGTAGAAATTCACGACTATCTAGCTTTACTTTCAAGCATTGAGCCTAAATCGTCAGATGATGCTTTAAATGATAATTCTTGGGGTCTCGCCATGCAAGAAGAGCTACACCAATTCCAAAGGAATAGGGTGTGGTTCCTTGTGCCCCGGCCTGATGACCATCCTATCATTGGAACTAAGTGGGTTTTTCGAAATAAACTTAGTGAAGATGGGGTGGTTGTGAGGAATAAGGCAAGATTAGTAGCCAAGGGCTACTCTCAAGAATTTGGCATTGATTTTGATGAATCATTTGCACTTGTGGCTAGATTGGAAGCAGTTAGAATTTTACTTGCTTATGCTTGTCATAGAAACATTAAACTATTTCAAATGGACGTGAAGAGTGCCTTCCTCAATGGAGTGATCAAGGAAGAAGTGTACGTGGAGCAACCACCGGGCTTTGAAGATGAAAGATTTCCGGACCACGTATTCAAATTGGACAAGGCACTATACGGTTTGAAACAGGCTCCCTGGGCATGGTATGATAGATTATTGAAAACGGCTTCAAACGAGGTAACATAGATCAAACATTGTTTACAAAAACTTGTGATGATCATTCATTAATTGTTCAAGTTTATGTAGAAGATATAATTTCTGGAGCCTCCAATTCAAAAATGAATGATGAATTTACCCAACTAATACAGGGGGAGTTTGAGATGAGCTTGATGGGAGAGCTCAACTTCTTCTTGGGATTACAAATAAAATAAATGGACGACGTCATCTTTATCAACCAGAAGAAGTACAGACAAGAAATTGTCAAGAAATTTCAACTCGAGACTGCCAAGCCCTTTGCTACACCGATGTCCACCTCATAGAAAATGGAAGAAGAAAAAGGTAACAAAACTGATCAAAAACTCTTTAGGGGTATGATTGGATCCTTGCTTTATCTGACGGCTAGTAGGCTGGATAGACACTTCAGTGTTTGTCTCTGTGCAAGATACCAATCTTGTCCTAGGGACTCTCATTTAGCGGCCGTGAAAAGGATCTTCAGGTATTTGAATGGAACCCTTGACCTTGGTTTGTGGTATCCAAGGTTTAATTCATTTGATTTACATGCCTTCACTGACTCTGATTATGCTGGTTATAAAATGGATCGAAAAAGCACAAGCGGTCACTGTCAGTTTCTTGGGGGCTGCATGGTTTCATGGGTCTCAAAGAAACAACATTGTGTGGCTTTATCAACTGCCGAAGCCGAGTACGTGGCTGCCGGTAGTTGTGCGGCTCAAGTGCTTTGGATCCAACATCAATTGCTAGATTTTGGTTTTTCTTTAAAGAAAACTCCCATAATGTGTGATAACACTTTTGCAATAAACTTGTCCAAGAATCCTGTCCAACATTCCCGCACCAAGCACATAGAAGTTAGACACCACTTTATAAGAGATCATATCAATAAAGGTGATTTTGAACTTGTTTTTGTTGATACAAAACACCAACTTTCTGATATATTTACAAAACCTCTGAATTCTGAACAATTTTGCTTTCTAAGAAGAGAATTAGGAGTGTGCAGATTAGACACTTAGATATTTTGAGCTGAATTGTACATACACTCTTGTCATCTTTTTCATAAAGAAACTGTTCATATTACCTTTTGCTTTGCACATAAAAGTTTTCATTCTCCTTACTCTTCAAACTTTGCCTCTTGTGCATAACACACTGAATAATCATCTAGTTACTATACATGCTTTTATCCTTTTGCATCCGCATGTACATAAATGCATATACTTCATCAATGTGTGCATGAATTCCATGATTTACCGGTATATCAAATAGTGTTAGTGGAAAGGTGGATCAGGTCCACCTGGAAGCTTTCATCATGTGTGAGTGTGGTCTTCGGACCTAAGTACTCCGCCACGTACCGGTAATTAAATTGCTTGAAAACATCATTTTGAAATGCTTGAGTGTATATATACTACACACCTTTCAGTTGAAATCTTCTATGACCTTACGCCCTTGTTAAATAAAATGCTTTGACTATGACATGTTTTAACATTGCACATATTAAGGGGGAGGTTTTTGCTATAACGGTGCATACACTTAGGGGGAGACATCACCATGAATAGGCTAATTCATCTCTTACATTCTACGCAATCTCTCACACAATTTGCACATGTGAGCTAATGATTCTAACTAATAAGGATTTCACTTATTCCACTTAACACACTTTAGGACTTTGGAACCTCTACATGGAAATCACGTGACTTGTAAGGAAAAAACGGTCAGCCCCGTCAAAAATATTCAATAAGTGTGATTTGACATGAAGTATGTCGGGAATCCCCCCTGAGATTAAGGAGGAAACTCGCATTGAAAAGTGTCCTATCCACATTATCATAAGTGACGATGCCGAGTAACCGGGAAGTGCCCCTGAAACAAAGGGCATGACTCGTGTCAAAAGGCTAGTCATCCTGTCATTTAAAAATGAAAATAAACTTGGGGTTGTGCGAAGCTACCAAAAGTCGAGCACGTTGTATGAAAGTGTACGGAAGCAAAGTTCCTACTTGTGTTCTTTAGAAAATCTGGAAATCCATACTATCTAGATTTCATTGCTCATATTACACATATTCATCTATGGAGTGATTGTATCGATGTACACCATGAATCAGTCATATTTCATGAGTCTTGTAGTACCACTTCTTGTATGCACTGCCGTTTTACAATTGCACATGAACCTCATGTTGGGTTCAAGGCTCGGATTCAGAAGGGGGGTTGAATGAATCTTCTTAAAAAACTCTTCCCCAAATTCAAACTACCTAATACAAACTGAAAGCCGATGAACAGTTGCGGAATTAACAGATTTACTAAGTCAACTAAAATGCTTACAGATGAACAGATTAGTGACTTAGGATCAATGTCAAAGGACTCTCAATACAGTCATCGAACAGACAGTGTGCAATCAACAACCTTACTAGACAGAGAGAAACAGATCGTGCCTAAGCATTCACCTAACAGAATAAGACAAGCAATCACACCACAATGGATAGATGATTTTTAAGGTGGTTCGGTCCTCCAAACCTACGTCCACCCCACACTCAAACTAGAGTGTGGATTCCGCTGATACACAGCTTAAACCGATGAGCTTCACAGCTTGCTTACAACCGTTGACTAATAGCTTGACCGCTGGGCATTACAGCTTTGCCAACCGCTGGGGACTACAGCTTAACCCGTCCAGAGGAATTCTCATCTGCAACCGCTGAGCAATACAGCTTAGCTCTGCTGACTAACAGCTTGAAACAAAGGTAAAAAGAAAAATAAAGGATGATGAAACACAGCGACTGAAAGCTGTAAAAGATAGAACGCGAATGTGGCTCCCATGGAGCTGACTGGATTGGATTTGATCCAGATTCCAGTGAAGACAGATCTTCTGATGGAGCTTCTCTTCTTCTTCTTCACGAACTCTATCTCTCTTTCTCTTTCCTTCTCTCTCTTTTTCTCTCGATCCTCACGAGCTCTCTCTCTCTCTCTTTTCTTCTGCAACTTCTCTTCTTCTCTCTTTCTCTTTCGAACACTCTCCTCCTCTGCTCTTCTTCTTTTTTCTTCTCTCTGGATCGTGCAGTTTCTGTCTGCTTCTACTCTTCTAATGTAACTTTTGATCCTCTCTGCACGAGCATCTTCTCCAGATGGAGAAGTCTTCTTTTTATAGCAGGAGCAGATAGGTGGGCGTGTGTCCTCCACGAATTCCCGCCCTAGCGCCTTGAACACGTGGCAGCATTTCAGCCTACTGCACTACACGTGTCATGATCCTGGCACTTCCTCATTCTTGGATCACGTGTCCATACTAAGCTTCTCGAACATGAGTCCTGTTAGATAAAACTTGATTATCAGTTTGAATCAATCTGAAGGAAAAGAAAAAGATGCATCAAGTAGGATTGAGATTTAAACTAAGCATGTATAGACTTGCTAGTGTGTAGTGCAGTATGCAGGTAACAAAGTATGCACAATGAAGGTGAATGCACATGCATGCCATCAGGGAGTGTATGGACTTTGCGTGCATTCGACAACGATGTATAGACTTGCTAGTGTGATGATGCATGGACTTGAACACTCATACTAGCAGCGGTATGCACACATGCACAATGAACATGGATTGCACTGACTAAGCCATGAGCTGAGCTAACGGATGTATAGACTTGCTCAATTATCAGCGAATGGATGTATAGACTTTCTGTGCCTACGACAAGATGATGTACAGACTTTGTGTATGCGTGAAGCACAACGATGCAAGAATGTATGGACTTTCTAAGTCATCAGGGCACCCATGTGCAGACTTAGTATTCATGCACGAACATTAGGTGTGCAACAGAATGTATAGAATTTGAATGCCGGGTGAAGAATGTACAGACTTTGCATGCATGCGACAAGACGATGAATAGACTTGCTGATGAAATGATGCACGGACATATCAGCAGAGAATGTGCAGACTTGGTATAGACATGAAACAACCGAATGCACTGACTATGCCTATGAATGTATAGACTTGCTAAGTCATCAACGCAACCTTATGCAGACTTAGTGTATGTGCGAGACAAATCAATGCATTGACTATGTATGTGCATGAAGAGCACTGGTTGTACTGACTAGTCGAGTGAAACAACGGAGGTTGTACAGACTAGCCACCAAGGAATGTACAGACTTGAGTTGATGCAGTCTAGGCAAAATTCTGTACAGACTTTGTCCCTTGAACATGCATGAGTCTAGGCATTCACTAACTTATGGCCACCATGAAACATAGTTATGAAATGCACAAGCCTAGACAATTAACCCTATACAGACTTAAGTAATGTACTGACTCTGTTGCATGCTTGCATCGACTTTATGTATGCATGTACAAGCTTAACGACATGTGAGCAACCTTGCACGGACTCAAGGTTTATGCAGCAAACATATGCACGTCTAGGCAAAACTTTGTACTGACTTAACCTGTGCATGGGCTTAATCAGAATAATGCATTCGAAACATCATTTTATCATCACACACACTATCATTATCATCATCATTCTTTTGTGGTGACTCATTGAGTTGCTATCATCAAAACATCACAACAACACACACTATCATTAAAGCACAAGGGGCACAACAATCTCCCCCTTTTTGATGATGTCAACACAATGAGTCACACAGACTCAGCAAACGATTCTCCCACTTTGACATAATAAAAAAGGAAATGGTTTGCGAGTGGAATGAAAGACATGTATGAAATCTGATACCAATTCTACTCCATAGAAACATGCAAAGAGAGTACTGAAAAATAACATATAGGAACTCCCCCTATCAACATGAATGAATGACTGCTCTCCCCTTAAATGCAGATGACCCAGAACTCCCCCTGAAGTGCATGAATGAATTCTGGTTAATCAAAAGCAATCTGAAATCTACCACCACAAGGAATCCAAAACAATAATGGTTGTGGCACCTCACATATGCATGAACAGAATAAAGCAGGTGGAAAGTCCACAGAACCAGAACTGGTTACATAAAGAAGATGGAAGATTCCAACAGTGTGGAGAGGAGTACATCTCAGGAATCAATCAACTGATAAGAGAGGATTGTCAACAAAGTGCATGTTGATCAAGTTGTCAGAGGTGAAACAAATCATGTGGAATTTTAAGGCATGCACCATTACAATAAGTCGTAACATGAATAGACTCTCCCATCATAGAGGGTTATGAATTGACAACTTAACCAACCTGATTTAATTATGATGTATACCAAATTTGTCAATCAAAACCAGTACTTATATCTGAATTCAAGTTTTAATAAACGTGAACCAAAAAATCCGATAACACTCAGGACCAATCATCTTTATCTTTCACGCATGATCTCAATAACTCCTTTGAGAGTTACACAGAGTAGTATTGAGATTAAACACTTTTACAAGAGCATGAGTTGACAGAATTTGCAAGATATTTTCATTTGAAGCACTTTATACTTTTCTTGAGCAATTTAAGTCAATCAACACCTTTTTACGTGAGGCACAACACGTCTTAGGTGAAGTGACCAAGTTACTCAATGTGATAACTGTCATTGCCTCTCAACATTGAGACCAGAGTTAGCAATAGAAATGTCTTTTTACGTGAGGAGACACCTTGATTAGAGGCCAGACTCCCCAGTTACTCAACACAAATATGTCATTACTCTGTTAGGTTTTTCAATAAATTTTCACCAGAGATAACTATGGCACTTCATGACATAGGCTTACTTTATTTCATTGATAGAGAACCCAGTTTCTCAGTGACCAAGTCATTGCTCTGAATTCACATTTTTTCATTTAGTCAACATTTATCAAGTTAATGTTTAAAAATAATACTCACTCTATGTATCTCAACCAAAGATAACTTTGATTTCAAATATTCAGATTTCAGATGAGTGAGTCTAAGGTTTCCATGACATATGTGGTTAAAATTTATTAAAGCTTACCATTCAGATATTTTCAAGTCATTTAAATTCAAATCTGAGAATACATAACTCTTACATCAGTCTGATTTAGTGGTTATTCTTAAACCTATATGATATGAGTTTCTACATGATTCTCAGACTGAATTGCATGGTCTGCAACTTGTGATCCTCAGATCAGATCAGAAATACAGCTGACTAACTTATCAACAATAGAAACAAATCAGTCACACCAGCTAAGAAGAATGTGAAGGATGAGTATAAGCTGGTGGAAGAGTCAACAACAAGAGAGAAGAGCATTAGAAGAGAGTCTATCAACAAACAGTAGTTGAGTCTAGATGCATCATATATACAACAAAGCATGAGCAATAGTATGGTTAATCAAGAATTATTGAACTCCCCCTGACTAAGTGCATGATATATGATGAAAGCACATCACATGATTTCAAGTTTGACATTCAATTATAATCCATGCACTTCAGACATAAGTGAGCTACCATGAACATGATTGAGCAATTCCATTTCAAAAATTTTCAATTTAGCACCAACAGAGCAAGATGATATACAGTCATTTCAAATTCTCAATTTTCGGATGATGAAATTTAGACAGAGTGTTCAGAACTAACTTGAAGCGTAGGATCCTAGGGTTTTCATTTTGAGTGCCTTGGTTTATTTACCCCTCTTTGTTCATTCCAAGGCACACCTGCAATACAGCAAACTATTTTGTACAAGCAGGTACCCAAGTGGTCTTGGGTCCTAAAGTACCAGTGGCACCTTTGAAGGGTGCTCTCCACCATTTTTGAGCATTTAGATCATCAAGATCCATCAGCTTACAGTTGGACATTGAATGTCCAAACTGATCACAGTAATGGCAAGTAACATATTTCAAGCTCTTTTTATGCACATTATTGTGATCATTAAATGTATGACCATTGAAGTTTCTATTATTATGCACATGAAAGTTCTATTTTCTGAAACCGGCCAACTGGCACTGATTTGCTCTATGGCCAGGTTTTCCATATCCAAAGATTGAAGAATTCATTCTGTTAAAATTCTCATACAACACATGTCTTTTTGCATGGATTTTAGCAGGTTTGGAGTTAAGCGTTCTTCCCTTAGCATGGCAACACTTTGCAGCAATGTGGCCCAATTTGCCACAACGAAAGCAATGAAGTTTTCTTTTAGGAGTTGCATGATATTTTGCATGGAGTTGTTTATCATGCATTCCGACAGCAGCTAGATCATCTAATTTCATTTGTCTACAATCATACATGAGATGACCTATCTCATGACAGTAAAAGTAGTGAGTTCTTTTCTTTTGAACAAAAGAAGGTTTCTTAGCATGAAAATTTCTAGCATGTATTCTATCAACATTCAGATCATCTTTTTTCAGCACAAGACAATTGTCCATGAAGTGACCATGCTTGCCACAGTAATGACATGAAACATTATTGGATTTCTTGGAAGCATGGCATTTATCAAATAAGTTCTTAACATGCAGATTGTTCTTTTTATTTTTCAATGGTTTTTGATTTTCAGTTGCAGTAGACTGTTTTGAGGATTGTCTTGAGTTTCCAGCTACTTCAGAGCTTGTCCCCTTTCTTTGATCACTTACTTCATCTTCCGAAGACATTTTCATTTTTCCTTTATCCTTAGCAACCTTGGATGAAGTATTATTTAGCTTTGTGACTTTACTTTCCAATGAGATTATGAGATTTTCTGAATCAACTTTCTTCTTCTCATAACCAGCCAATTTTTCTTTTAACAACCCAATTTCATTTTCTTTTCTGTTCATATCTGACTTTAGGTTTTCATTTTCTACCTTCATACTTCTGATTTCATGCATCATTTCTTTTCTTAGTTTCTTCTTCTCAGATTTAATTGTATCATACTTCATCAACAAATGTTCATTCAAAGCTACCAAATCTTCAAATGAAAAGTTAACAATATCAGAGTTTACCTGTGACAAAGTTTCTTCAATTTGAATCTGATCTTCATCTGAAGCCATAAGGCATTTCACTTCGTACCGGCTCCTGTTGGCTGCTAACATCTCGACCACTTCGGAGGCACTGCAGCATTTGACTATACCAGGAAATTTATCAGTATTTATCACCCTTTTCATTAGGTCCAGGGCCCTCTGATTCTCAGAGAATTTTAATCTGTCTGAAGTTTTCCATAAGGATCTATCCTTTGGAACTTCATAAGAACTGTGTGCAATGATTATCCACAGATCTGGATTAATCTTCATCACATATTCTCTAAATTGATTAAACCACTTGTAAAAACCCGAACCTTCAAACTTCGGAGGATCAATAGTGAGTTCCATGCTCAGACAGAATAAGGATTCTAAATAGAACACAGATCAACCACAATCCAAGCGAGCAAATTACCCCTAATCGCACCGAACATAAAACGATAGAGCACCAAAATGAAATAAGCAGGATCCTCTACAGATCGTTGGATCTGGAAAGTCAGAGACCCGCTCTGATACCAATTTTTAGGTTCAAGGCTCGGATTCAGAAGGGGGGTTGAATGAATCTTCTTAAAAAACTCTTCCCCAAATTCAAACTACCGAATACAAACTGAAAGCCGAAGAACAGTTACGGAATTAACAGATTCACTAAGTCAACTAAAATGCTTACAGATGAACGGATTAGTGACTTAGGATCAATGTCAAAGGACTCTCAATACAGTCATCGAACAGACAGTGTGCAATCAACAACCTTACTAGATAGAGAGAAACAGATCGTGCCTAAGCATTCACCTAACAGAATAAGACAAGCAATCACACCACAATGGATAGATGATTTTTAAGGTGGTTTGGTCCTCCAGACCTACGTCCACCCCACACTCAAACTTGAGTGTGGATTCCGCTAATACACAGCTTAAACCGATGAGCTTCACAGCTTGTTTACAACCGCTGACTAATAGCTTGACCGCTGGGCATTACAGCTTTGCCAACCGCTGGGGACTACAGCTTAACCCATCCAGAGGAATTCTCCTCTACAACCGCTGAGCAATACAGCTTAGCACTGCTGACTAATAGCTTGAAACAAAGGTAAAAAGAAAAACAAAGGATGATGAAACACAGCGACTGAAAGCTGTAAAAGATAGAACGCAAATGTGGCTCCCATGTGACTGGATTGGATTTGATCCAGATTCCAGTGAAGACAGATCTTCTGATGGAGCTTCTCTTCTTCTTCTTCACGAACTCTCTATCTCTCTTTCTCTTTCCTTCTCTCCCTTTTTCTCTCGATCCTCACGACCTCTCTCTCTCTCTCTCCCTTTTCTTCTGCAACTTCTCTTCTTCTCTCTTTCTCTTTCGAACACTCTCCTCCTCTACTCTTCTTCTTTTTTCTTCTCTCTGGATCGTGCAGTTTCTGTCTGCTTCTACTCTTCTAATGTAACTTTTGATCCTCTCTGTACGAGCATCTTCTCCAGATGGAGAAGTCTTCTTTTTATAGCAGGAGTAGATAGGTGGGCGTGTGTCCTCCACGAATTCCCGCCCTAGCGCCTTGAACACGTGGCAGCATTTCAGCCTGCTGCACTACACGTGTCACGATCCTGGCACTTCCTCATTCTTGGATCACGTGTCCATACTAAGCTTCTCGAACATGAGTCCTGTCAGATAAAACTTGATATCAGTTCGAATCAATCTGAAGGAAAAGAAAAAGATGCATCGAGTAGGTTTGATATTTAAACTAAGCATGTATAGACTTGCTAGTGTGTAGTGCATTATGCATGTAACAAAGTATGCACAATGAAGGTGAATGCACAGGCATGCCATCAAGGAGTGTATGGACTTTGCGTGCATTCGACAACGATGTATAGACTTGCTGGTGTGATGATGCATGAACTTGAACACTCATACCAGTAGCGGTATGCACACATGCACAATGAACATGGATTGCACTGACTAAGCCATGAGCTAAGCTAACGGATGTATAGACTTGCTCAGTTATCAGTGAATGGATGTATAGACTTTCTGTGCCTACGACAAGACGATGTACAAACTTTGTGTATGCGTGAAGCACAACGATGCAAGAATGTATAGACTTGCTAAGTCATCAGGGCACCCGTGTGCAGACTTAGTATTCATGCACGAACATTAGGTGTGCAATAGAATGTATAGACTTTGAATGCCGGGTGAAGAATGTACAGACTTTGCATGCATGCGACAAGACGATGAACAGACTTGCTGATGAAATGATGCACGGACATATCAGCAAAGAATGTGCAGACTTGGTATAGACATGAAAAAACCGAATGCACTGACTATGCCTATGAATGTATAGACTTGCTAAGTCATCAACGCAACCTTGTGCAGACTTAGTGTATGTGCGAGACAAATCAATGCATTGACTATGTATGTGCATGAAGAGCACTGGCTGTACTGACTAGTCGAGTGAAACAACGGAGGTTGTACAGACTAGCCACCAAGGAATGTACAGACTTGAGTTGACGCAGTCTAGGCAAAATTCTGTACAGACTTTGTCCCTTGAACATGCATGAGTCCAGGCATTCACTAAGTTATGGCCACCATGAAACATAGTTATGAAATGCACAAGCCTAGACAATTAACCCTGTACAGACATAAGCAATGTATTGACTCTGTTGCATGCTTGCATCGACTTTATGTATGCATGTACAAGCTTAACGACATGTGAGCAACCTTGCACGGACTCAAGGTTTATGCAGCAAACATATGCACGTCTATGAAAAACTCTGTACTGACTTAACTTGTGCATGGGCTTAATCAGAATAATGCATTTGAAACATCATTTTATCATCACACACACTATCATTATCATCATCATTCTTATGTGGTGACTCATTGAGTTGCTATCATCAAAACATCACAACAACACACACTATCATCAAAGCACAAGGGGCACAACACCTCATGTTCTCGGTCTATAGCATATTTCTTAACCTATTCATAGAGAACATGTTTGCTATCTTATAGAATAGTGAGTGTACATATGCTTGACTGCTCATTTCTTGCGCTTTGCATACAACTCCTTGAGTTAACAGCTTTACTAATCCCCTATTTGCCTCTGACAAAAAGGGGGAGAAATAAGAAATAATGTTTGCATGTCTTTCTGTTTGAATGTCTTGATGAATTGCATGTTTGGATGGAAATAATGTTTGCATGTCTTAAATCCATGCAATTTTCCAATGGTTTTATCTTCGTCAAAAAGGGAGAGATTATTGTGCCCCGGTCTGTTTTGATGAAGATCTAAATTGAACATGTCATGAATTCAATACCAATGAATTTGTATTGACACAGATTTGATGAATGATGAGATTAAATGAAAATTTGATTGATTGATCAACTTGTGTGTTGAATGATGATATGTGGAATTGGCTTAATGTTCAACGTTGAACTTCAGGTTCTGGATGATTGATTTGTCTATACCTTCAAAATGCTCAAGTTTGATATAGGTTGATTTGAATCAACTCAATTGATTGTTGAATGTTGAGTGAGCAATTGTTGATTGAACTCAAACACTGGACATATGTCAAGTGAATGAAGCCACATGTGTGAAAAAGTCAATTGAACTGTCAAAAATTGAATGGGTACTTTGAATGCAGAATTCAATATGTGGTAATTGTGGAAAAATCTTATTTGTATAACTGAGTTGTTGAGTTGAATGCCAAATTGAACTTGCAAGTTATATGTGGAATTTTTCACTCAATCTCTCAAGGCTAAGGTATGAATATATGATTATTTGGATCTAAGGGTAAATGGACCGATCCGGGTAAAATCCATGTATATGTGAGTTGTATGAACTTCATTAATCAACATTTTTATATGTATCTCACTTGTGGAGTTTTCAATGGGTTTTATAGATGTTTTACTACTGTTAGTAAAAGTGTCGACCTATGAGGTCGACACTCATTTGCACAGCTTCTGCCTTGCGTTGTTTGTAAGGACGCTGGCAGAAAGTGTCGACCCATGAAGTTGACACTTTCACCAGGGTTCTGCTGTTTTGTTCAGTCAGAATTCTCTGGAAAAAGTGTCGACCTTAGAAGTCGACACTTTCAGGTAAGTTCTTCAAATACTGTGAAATCAGAACGTCCGTGAAAAGGTGTCGACCTTAGAAGTCGACACTTTTCATCGTGAAAGATATGATTTTTCACAGGCCAGAACACTTCGTATGAAGTGTCGACCCCATGGGTCGACACTCGTGACTCAATTTTGTTTTTATATTTATTTTGGCAGAACTTTCAGAAAAAAGGGTCGACCGCATGGGTCGACACTTTTTCTGAACGTTCGAACGGGTGTTCCGGATATGTTTCGAAACCTTTTTGGGAGGATCCATTTTGTATGGCCTTTGTCCCTAATGGCCATAGGGCATCCCTTGCATCATGTATGTGATGTTAAAGGGGTTTGGAAAGGGCTTTTATGTCCTTTGGGGCTTCAAGCCCCTTGGTATACATAGCCGCCCCTTTCCTTCCGATGAAATGATCCAAGGAGCTTCTAACGTGTTTACTCTTCTTGCAGGAGAAGAAAGTGGTGTGTGCTCTGCTGGAGGAGAAAGGAAGGAATGCCAGAGTCATCCCCTCACGAGCCCGAGCTGAGATCGAGAGGCAGCGGCTGCGTCCTCTTCATCCTTGCTTTGGGCACTTGAATCTTCAAACATCGGCTCCTCCTTCTCTCGGTTTCATCATTCTAAGCCACACTTCATATTCCTCCGATTTTGGTTGAAAGATTTAGGGGAGATCCATCTTGTTATCTTTGCATTTCATGCTTAGATTGTTATTCTCTGAATTGGGCTTGTATTTTCCTTTCTACTTTCATATCTCGACTATTTCAGAGCTTGCTCCGAGTGTGTGTGTGGGGTGCCTCGTCGTCGTGCGAGAACCACCGTGTGTGGGCCGTCGAGCCCGTGTGTGTGGTTGCTGCCGTCGTGCAGCGTTGATAGTGAAATCCTCTCGAGGTGAGAGGGGTGGACGTAGGACGACACTTGGTGCGTCCGAACCACCTAAAAATCAATGTGTCGTGGTTTGCTTATATTGTGATTAGTGATATCTATTTTTCCGTTCACGATACGAGTGTGAGACGGTGAGACGAGAGCTTTTTCAACTGTCCGTTAACATATTGCTGTCCGAGTGAGCATATTTCTACGCTGGGAAGTTGTGAGAGCTTGTTTGCATCAATTTCATTTATTCCAATCAAGCCTCATCTTAGATTTGTTTTCCATTAGTATGGTTCATCTGAATTGTGTTAAAATTTGTGGAGAAGGGTGGGCAATCAATTCGCCCCCCTATCAATTGCCTCCTAACTGGGCCAACATCCCAAACCCCAATCACAGATTCTCTCCCTTAATCTGGCAACCCTCTGCGACTCCGCAGGCTTCGATCTGCAACGAATCAAAAAATTCCAGCACCAGCCAAGAATTCTCGTGAACACCGCCCAACCGGCACCCGTCCTTCCAGAATAGTGCCAACGCACCCTTATGCATCAGGGGACGGGCAACGCTTCTCACAGGCAACCACCTTGCCAAAACACAGGACACGTCTCACACGGATTTCATGGCACACAGAGGCCAACCAAATCCGAAAACATAATGCAAGATGACGAACCCTAGCGAAATGCAATCCATCCAACCAAAGGAGAAACCAACACACCTTGGACCAACGGAAAATCTCCACTCTCGGCCTGACCTCGAACCTCGTGCATGCTGGGAACAGCACCTTCTAGCACCAAGAAACCTTTGCTTCCATCAGGTCGGTGCCTCCGATACACTCGGCAAGTGTCACGTCGGACCACAATCACAGCATCTCCCGATGCACTACCACTGCAATTCCTCGAACTGTAACACGCCACGCCAAGAGCCGCAATCACGAGCCATAATTGGCAGCCATCAACGCTCATCCTCGAGTCCCGAACTCACCACGGAACCTTCACACCTCAAGCCAAATCCAGGGCTAGCACAACCCATTCACCCGCAAAAGCGCAGGAGCAAAAACTTACTGGGACAACCCCACCCAATCCTGCCTCAAAATTCATAAAAATAATCGGGACCAAACACGTCACTTTTGATGCCATAGAGCATGACAAGGACATCAGGCACGAGAATCAGTAGCTCACCGAGAAGATCCCCCGCTCACCCGAGCGCACCTCTCGATCAGAGCACCCGCTCTGACACCTCAAACCACAACCTTAACACCTCAGGGGCTGGATAACCGTAGACTCAGGTGGCCAAAACCAATAACAGCTTCCTCAGAGCACGCTTACGTCCACATAACCACGAACAATCCTTGCCAGCCACCTGACCTCGCTGCAAATTCCTCGAACGTAGCACCGTAGCAACACACCTGCCGATAACCTCTGCCCACTACAGCACAACCGGGGCCACCACCCATCGGGAAGAAATCTCTCTATCATGTCCCTTGGGCCCCACACCGGCACGAAAGTCACGAACAGCAACCACCTTCACAGCGCCACGCAGCACACACAAGCTCTCTAAGCGAGAAATCAAGCAAAAAATAAACACAAAACCTTAAGCAAGCTATCGACTGTACTGGACCTTATGGACTCTGATCACAGCAATATCTCGAATTCCCATGTATATCCAGAACCACTGCTCTGATACCAACTGTAACGACCCAAGATCCGGATATCGGGAAGAGCCTGATACCATTCGAATCCTGGCCCGCCGCCCATGAGCCGGGAGTGCTCGGAAGGGCTAAAAGGAGTGTAAGGTATAAAGAAATAGGAAATAGAGCAGGACAATTCAACAATTAACAGAAATAAATAAATAACTACAACAATAGAGTCCAGTCTAATAGAAAGTACAGTCTAAGGCAGAGAACGTACCCAACACCGAGTGAACACTCGGCCCGGTGAGCTGGCAACTAAGAACCTCCGAACAGCATCCTCGAACCCCGTGGAAGAATCGCCGCACCTGAAAAGTAGGGATGAGCCTCCAAACAAAGGCTCAGTAGCGGTCCCATGGAACCCCAACTGAGAACAATGGCAGTAGTGGAAAGAAAAGCAGCTACAACTACAGCAGGAACAGCGAACCGGTGGCTGGTCAAAACTCGGCGCTATAGCTACTCCTACTGTACTGGAGAAATATGCCCCGATCTCACAGTCGGGGGACTATCGAACTAACGGAAGAACCTCTGGCTACGCCGCCAGAAGAAACAATCATGACCTGACAGTCGTGGACCTAACACCATCCAGGGAAAACCCTCGGTGACGCTCACCGGAAACCCTAGACCTCTACCTCGGGAACACTCCCGAAAACTATCGGGGAAACCACGTCTCGCAGATGGAAAACAAAACCTGAAAATAGGAGAGTCACATCTCACGTGACAGGAGTACCTACCCACCAGAAGCAAGGCCGGATGCGTCCACTGATGACTTAGTCCACAGACTTAAGTGCCTCTCTCTGCGACGCCCCAGGCGGAGACAGAGACACATACAAGTAACCACAGAACAAGGGTCTAGGCGGGGTGGTGCTCTTCAGCACGGGTCCGAACTCCTTGACCACGTGTGCACACACTGATTGGTATTCCTCCTGGCCCGAACTCGAGCCGCCACAGTGGGAGGCCCTACGGCAACCAGCCTAAAGCCGTCACTGTCGGGTAAAACCTCGCCACCACTCCCTGGTGGGACCACACGTGTGTCGGAAGGCTACGACTAGTGGGGAGTCACTGATGTGACCACTCTCCGAGGAGAACTCTAAGAAACATGCTCGCACCCTGTGCGAAAGTCGAGAAGAACCAAGTGGCGTCGAGCCACTGGACTATAGATAGTCCTCTAAACTCACTAAATCCAACGGTCCTTGAGTCACAAGACTCGGGGTCAAGACCGTTGCATTGGACGACACTACGCTGTCAATCTGTCCTAACCCTAGGGTCAAAAACCTCGGCACGATGACTCAAGTGGTAGTTCACAACTGTTGAGACCATTCCCTCAAAAAGGGAACTAAGAAACCCTCCAGCCCCAGGCTGGGTAATTGGACTCACAGTTCACAGGCCACATACATGGCCCACGCAGAAATACAGAAGCATGATTCCCAAGGCAGCTCCCAAGCCACCAAGCCGATTCCCCATCCCAAGGAAACGTTAGAAACCTCTAGCTCTGGGCTGGGTGACTGGACTCGTAGTCCAAGGCCTTACGCACGGCCCACTCGGAAACCATCTTCCAGAGAACCCACGACGTGCGGCAACAATCCTCCGCACCCATGCCGACTCACGACAACTCGATCTAGTGAGAACACGAAAGCCCGGAACACGTGGGGTCACCCAGACCCTCCAAACCCACAGGCATGCTAATCGAGATAATACGGTACCTCTAGACACCGAAAAACACGGTCACGGTACCCACGGGGTGTCTGAGACACTCACGGGGCCAAATGTCGATTATTGGGTCTCAACCGGACCAACCGGGGCCAAAAACGGGTCAAACACTGCATTTCGGTTGACCAGCCCTTTTGGGTCGATCGACCTAAACAGTTCAGTCGACCTACCCAAATGGGTCGATCGACCGAACACGGCAAAACCCCAAACTGAACCCCGTCGTTTGGTGCCGATCCACGCCCAATCACCCCCGGGTGATGGAGAAAACATGGGGAACCCACTCCCCAGCCTCCAAACCACCAAGAGGCACAATTTAAACCCCAAAAACGCAGTTAAAATGGAAGATCCACAGCTCACCCCAAAATCGATAATTTTAACCCCCAACGTGAAATAAACCCACTCGGCTCACCACGGCCTGCCAAAATTGCCGGAAAGGAATTACTGGCGTTAAGGATCCATCCCCCTACCTCCACCGAAGATTTCACGTGCCGAGATCGCCGTTCTACGGGAAACCATCCGCGAAACCCCCGTTGGTTCACGAACTCGCATCCGAGCTTCAACGCACCACCGCGCCTCGATCCTCGACCCGTCCTCATGCTCCTCACCCCCACGCCGTCTCCACCTCGCCCCCCATCGCCTACGTTGGCCGCCCAGAGGAGAGGGGAAGAGAAAGAGACGAGAGAGAGTGAGAAAGAGACAATGGGGAGAGAGAGGGGGTGAGGGGGTTTAAATAGAAAATGAATTTGGGATTTTTAAAATTTGGAAAATATAAAAAAGGGAAAAATACTCCCCACAATCCTCGGAAAACACACAACGCAGTAGTAACGTCCCAGAGTCGGAGAACACAATGGTTCACCCTACATGGCGTTCTGAAGGCCCGATAGACAAAAACAAGCGTAAAACCCCAAACGCGACCCGAGACCCACAAAGGCGCTCTGAAAATTCCAAAAAATTACCGGCGTGCTCCTCACTACGCCACGGACCCAATGAAATTCTCGGGCACACCACCAATAGGTCTGACAATCCGGTATAAAAAGTCTGAAGCTCACTCGGACACGATTCGTAACCCACGAAAAGATGATCCGGAACCCACGGATCATGATCCGAGAAATATCCGAAAAACCCAGGGAATTACAACTGTGACCGCCACTTTGTCATAGTTTTTATCCCGTGACTTATTGTTGTGATCTCTTATTTATCATTTGATACTTGCTGTTGGGTGTTGTTTATCTTCCCTGGGTTATCATCCATATCCATGTTATTGTGTGCATGTTTACATCATTGTTTGATCATTGATTGTTAGTTTTTAGGCCATGCACTCCGGTGCACATAGGATCATCCATTTTTCATATCGTAGTTGCATACCTATCTTGGTAGGGGATCCTCTCGCCTCCATATTCCTTGGAGTCAACTAGGTGATCCTATCTGGGACCTCCGTAAGCCTCGGCGTGCCGTGGATTCCCACACGGACGCCAGACAGGTTGTACCTTTTTCACCCCGTGTCTAGGTTGCATCCGTGAAAGAGAGTCTACACCTAGAGTCAACCAAGTCCCACAGTCAACCCCCATTAGAAATCCTATTTTTGAGAGAACATTGATTTAATTGAAATCACTAAGGTTCTTAAAGGGGAAACACATAAAAATTTCGTGCATCATTATAACTTGGTTTATCTTGGTTGCCTCTAATCCGCTCTCTTATTTGTGCATTTTTTTAGTCATCCCGTTTAGGTGTGCTAATTAGTTGTTGTCATTCTCTCTATGAAAGGTGCTACGTTGCATGTGGAGTTGCTTCACATTCATAAAATCTTCTCCTAGGGGCAGTTCGTCTTTCATCTCCTACTTCAACCCCTTGTTTTATTCCGCTATGTCATCCTACGATTTCTCTCACTCCCATGAGGACTCCCTTCCTCAGGGCCTTCTAGAGGACCCATCTAGGGTCGTGCCTATCCAGTTTAGGGAAGGGTCCGCCCCTCCTCTATCTGCTGCCATTGAGGGTGGTTAGCCCTCTCTTTCCAATCCTCCTACCCACAATTCCACAGGTCACATTCTTCAAATGATGGCCCAGCTGGATCCAACCCAGCTTCAGGTCTTCTATCAGGCCTTGCAAAGGTCAGGCGCCCCGTCTCCTACTGCTCCCCAGGGTTTATCTGCTACCTCCACCTCTCCGTCCATGGTTAATGGGCTAGGGGTCTCATCTGTTGCTCCGATTGATCTCACCCCGGTCCAACCCAAGATTCTTCGTTTCTCCAATTTTGAGGCGGGCCAATCTTCTAGTTCGCCCCATCAAATTCTTGATAAAGGAAAGTCTTGGCTCCTTCCATCTTCCCAGGTTGATCTGTATGGGTCCATTCCTCCAGTGCCACAGGCTCTCGTGGGCCCGACTGATTTCTTGCGTCCTCAGGCTAGGACCGCTCACTTAGCTTACATGGATATGGTTCCCTCTTTGGCCCAATATCCTTCTTATGGGCTTTCCCCTCCATCCACTTATCCTTGGTCCCCTCACACCGGGTCCGCCCCTTCCGTTTCACGTCCTCCATCCCGAGAACGAGAGCTTTTCGATAAGTGGGCTGCCATGCAGCAACAGCTTGACCTCCTTCAAAAGCGGGTCGGCCCACAGTCCTTGGATGATGTCCCAGTTCCCAGTTTTCACAACATTCATTTCCTTTCTCAGTCAGAGCTCCCCACATTTTGAAAGTACGATGGGAATGGTAATCCTTATATCCATGTGAGGGACTTTTTATATGAGTCGGCGCAATTCTAGTATGATGATCACCTTATGGCGTATTTGTTCCGCCGCTCATTGGATGGGGTTACCTTGGAATGGTTCTATGCTTTGCCATTGGAGGATGCAGAGAGCTTCAAAGTCATCAAGGAAAAGTTCATCCAGATATTTCAGGACTGGGTCGGCTCGGAATATTCATTTACCGATTTGGTGGCCGAGAAGATGAGGGCTGATGAGGACTTTGCAACATATGCTGATATATGGAGGCAGATGGCTGCTCGTGTGCCCGGTCATATTCTGGAGGAAGAGAAGGTTAAGCTCTTCATTTCCAACACCACCCCTACTTTCCGGAACATTCTAGCCATGAATGACATTGCCAACATGCACCAGCTATATAGTAGGGCCAGATTTATCCAGACCCAGTTTAAAGACTCCCCTATTCACACCCTTTTTGAGGCCCAGAAGCCCAAATTCACTAGAGAGCCTCAGGTGCCAGTTACTGAGGGAGTCCAAACAAATGAACAAGTGCAAGCCTTTAGTTTCCCCAACAAACCAGCACCGCCTCGCTTCCAGCAACGTCCTCACAACCCTCAGTTCCCCACTCCACCAAATGCCCAACCATCGTTCCACGCTCCCCAACAGCCACAACAGCCACCACAATACCATAATGTCCCTCCGCCAAATGGCTATGCACCTAAGCGTCCAGGTCATAAGAGAGCCCAGTACCCTCCCTTGCCTAAAACCCTTCCAGATATCTTCTCCGCCCTCATGTCCACTGGTGCTTTGCAACTTCCTCCGGAACGGCCGAATTGGAACCCGGCTATTGACCAGTCTAGATACTGCATTTTCCATCGACAGCCCGGGCACACGATTGAGAGTAGTTTCCAGTTTAGAGATTTTGTTTATGATTTACATGAACAGTAGCGTATCGACTGGGCTGAGATGCACAAGGTGATCACGGAGATCAAGGAAAGAAGAAGACAGCAGCCGCGGTAGGCACAGTAGCCACAATAGCAACCGTAGCTGCAGCGGCTTGCACAAGATTTGGGGATTCATTAGAATCGATGCCTAACCATCCGCCCGCTCCACAACCTCAGCCATCGGCACCGACTCAGGTAAACATTATCCACCGCCCAGCTCCCAACGCTGGGTGGTCTTATGATGATGAGTCTTCTGCTCACCTCATGGCCCTCCACCATACTTACCGCAACTCCCCTTCGCATTCTACCCCTGCTATCCTTCAACCCACCACCGCAACCTCCACCGCACCTGCCATCCCTTCAAGAACCCTCATTCTACCTCCCGCATTGCCCATCGTTTCACCCGTCCTCGCGCCAACGCCCGTCACACCCTCCATTGCCACCCCCTTGCTTAACCCGTCACCCATCATCCTCCCGACGGGGCCCGTTCAGCCTGCCTCCACCTTCATCACCCCCGTTTCTACACCCCATACTCATCCCATCGGGCCCATTAAGCTGCCAGTCATGAGTCCATCCAACGCCGTGTCGGCATAAAACCTTTCCCTCTGGAGCGGGCGTTTGTTCCATCAGAATTATCCTACAACTGGTGCACCTGCACCTGACCCCAGTTTCTGACATAGGCTATTGATCGCGAAGAAGTAGATCCATTGCCCGGCACATAGTACGACTTGCTACATCACTTGGATCGGATGCCGGCCAAGATCTCAATCTTAGAGTTGATCAAACGGTCCAAGTTGCACCAAGATGCTTTGAGAGATTTTCTTCAGAAAGTCCTCGTAAATGAAGATACGGCAGTGGATAGTCTACCATCGGCCCTGGCTACACTTACTAAGGGGCCGGCCATTACCTTTTCTGAGACTGAGTTAGCACCTCCTGAGGCACGCTAAATGCCGCTTTGCATCTCCATCACCTTGAACAAGGTGACTATTGGTGCAGCTTTGGTCGACACCGGGGCCTCTATAAATGTCTCACCCCCTAAGCACCCTATGCGCTTGCAATATTTCAAAAGATCTGCTGAGGCCAACCCTAACTACAATTGCAGCCTACGACAATTCAAGGAGGGCGTGCCATAGAGTGATTACTATCCAAGCTGAGCTCGGGCCGCTGATAATGCGCATAGAATTTTATGTGCTGGATATTGACCCGATGTTTAAGGCTATCTTTGGTCATCCGTGGATCGACAACCTTTATGTCGTACCATCCATTGCCCACCAGTGCCTCAAATTCCCATTCAAGGGGCGGGTGGTAAAGGTCAAAAGCACCTCCACGGTCCAGTCAGTTGAAGCCATTTCTAATAAGATACTACCGACTCTCTGGCCTAGCAACAAGCCAGTCATCTCTGTGATGGACCTTGATTTTCAATGGGCCTATGCGTAGCGCAAGCCGACCGTCACGCCGATAAACATCAAAGTGAAGCAGAAGATGAGAGATCCCAAGGGCTGGAACATGATATTAAAGCTAGGCTATCAGCCAGGCATGGGTCTCCGTGCTCAGCTACAGGGGCGGACCAAGCCCATCCCCAGGGGCAGAAAGATGAGTAAAAGAGGCTTGGGTTATCGGGAGTCGCCACTATCTATTCTGGAAGATGCACTGCCGTTGAAGTGGAACTACCATCAACACTTTGTGAAGGGGTTGTTACAGCCTGGTACCTTAAAGTTATCACCCAGCCATGATAAGACGAAAGATGTTGCCTGTATAGTTTCTGGCCCACAGGTGCTACCAAAGGGGCCTGGTGATGATATGGATGATTTTTGTGAAGATTTTACAAAGTTGTTCCATGAAGAAGATTGTTCAAGAAAACCCGAGGTGCGGATTATGAAGTACTCACGCGTAAAGCCAGCCCAATGTCCGCGGGAGGAGGGGAGCTCACCTGTTGCTTTTTCTTGGTCTCCTTCCCATCTTATTTCCCTCTTTTAGAAGCTAGATTTGATACCCCATTCACCTCCCATCGTGATTGATCCTTTGCGGCTGGAAATGCCATACAATTTTTGATCGTGAGTTGTCCGTGTGGGCGCTACCCGCCAATTGATCTCTCAAGGATGTTGTTCTCCTCCTCTGATCCCTTCTTCGATATTTTTTGTCCATCCATCAATCCTCTCGCCCTTCCTACTTCTCCACCATGCTATCCATCGTGTTGCGTGCTCTCCACTGATCTAAAAAAAAACGTCAATTTTGAAAGAGAGATTTCAGTGTGTTGGCCCGGTTAGGAGGCAATTGAGAGGGGGGTGAATTGATTTCCCACCCTTTCTCACAAATATTAAAAGCAACCCACACAAACCACAGATATGAGAATAAATCTAAGACCGAGGCTTGATTAATACAACTGAAGTTAGATCAAGCAAGCTATCACAACTCCCCAGCGCACAGATGTACTCACTCGGACAACAATATTCGGACGGACAGTTGAGAACACTCACACCTCACCATCTTACACTCGTATAGTGAGCAGAAAAATAGATATCAACCAACACCAACCAAGCAAACCACGACACAATATTTTTAGGTGGTTCGGACGCACAAAGTGCCGTCCTACGTCCACCCCTCTCACCTCAAGAGGATTTCACTATCAACGCTCCGCGACGGCATCAACCACACACACGGGCTCGACGGCCCACACACGTGGGTTCTCGCACGATGACGAGACACCCCACACACACACTCAGAGCAAGCTCCGAAATAGTCAAGTTATGAAAGTAGAATGTAACATACAAGCCCAGTTTAGAGAATAACAATCTATGCCCAAAATGACTAAGAGAATGATTAACAAGATGGATCTTCCCCTAATCTTTCAACCAAAATGGAGATGAATGAAGGGTGCTTGAGAATGAAGACACAGGAGATAGAATAATGGCCCCCTTCGTCAAAAATCACCCAAGCCAAGAGATGGAGGAGAGCAGGGACGCCTTCCTTCTAGCTTCAAGGTTGGGGTCGAGTGAAGCAAGCTTGGCCGCAGGGTTCTTCCTCCAAGAGCAGCACTGTTCCTCTCCTTCTTCCTACAAGAACAAGATGAACACGTTAGAAGCTCAAGAGATGATTTCCGATTGAATGAAGGGCTGCACTATATACAAGGGGATTTGATCCCCCAAATGACATAAAAGCCCACTCCAAACCCTATTAAAACAACATACAAGACATAATGGACGCTCTAAGGTCATTAGGGTCATCAACCATGCCAAATGGATCCAAGCCCAATGGGTTCGAAGGAGATCCGGAAAACCCGCAAGAACGTTCAGAAAAAGTGTCGACCCATGGGGTCGACTCTTTTTCCTGAAAGTTCTGCCAGAATGTTTATATAAGCAAAATCGAGTCACGAGTGTCGACTCATGGGCTCGACACATCTTACGAACTGTTCTGGCTTGTAAAAAAGAACATAACATTTGTGAGAGTTATCCTTCATCCCATGCCCTCGGCGTGCTGGCCGCCCGTGAATTGGGCATCCCTGGCCGATTGGGGTCCTCCCCAAGCTAGCCATACCCCGGAACCACAAGGTCCATGACGGGATCGTCAAGCGACATCGGTAAAACAATCAAATATAAATTTATGTCTAAGTTGTCTTTTGTTTATTGGGCCATATATAGAGTTGGCCTCATATGTAGTGTTTTCTTTTGTCATTAGTAATATATATATAAATATATAAACTTAGGAACCCACGTAGGAACCCAAGTCTCTTGAGTTTCCTAGGTGGTCTTTAGTTATTTTGTCATAGATACATATATATAATGGTTGCACTTATGTGCATTTATGAGAACCCACGTAGGAACCCAAGCCTCTTGAGTTTCCTAGGTGGACTTTAGTTATTTTGTCATAGATACATATATATAATGGTTGCACTTATGTGCATTTATTAGGTACTCCTCGTAGGAACCATGGCTCTTGGTATTCCAAGGTGCCCATTCCCCTCCCCATGTTTTCTATTTAAACAAATGTAAACCCATGATGGAGATAATATAGAATGCAATGAAATAGTTTGAATTTTAGCCATGGCTTGTGTGTTCCCCAATTTTTGGAACCCCGGGTGAGAGGCCCAACCCCACTTCGCCCTGCCATGGAGGTCGTCCGTGAAGCTCCGGTGCATCATCTTCGAGAAGAGGACGGGTGTGAAGCCCCATCGAAGCTCCACGATCTTCCTCCTTCACCGTTAAACCGCCGTTGTCATCCATCACCACCTCCACCATCGCCGTGCCAACTGCAACGCCTGCAACCGCCATTACCGCATAGAAGAATTGAAGAGCGTGACTGCGTCATCCTTGAGATGGAGATGGGTGTGAGGCCCCGGCCGAGCTCCTCCATTCTTCTGTAGTCACCTCGCCTTCCTGCTCTCCGGCTGACAGTTTGAAGTCATTCCTCGACCTCAATTCACATCAAATGGTATCAGAGCTTAGGGAACCGGGCTGTTCCATCGGACTGGGATCCTGAGCTATGAGGTTCGAGGTCGAACCTCCTCCAAGCGGAGGGGTTTGACGGGATCATCAAGCAGCATTGGCAAAACTATCAAATATAAATTTATGTCTAAGTTGTCTTTTCTTTATTGGGCCATATATAGAGTGGGCCTCATATGTAGTGTTTTCTTTTGTCATTCGTAATATATATATAAATATATAAACTTAGGAACCCACGTAGGAACCCAAGTCTCTTGAGTTTCCTAGGTGGTCTTTAGTTATTTTATCATAGATAGATATATATAATGGTTGCACTTATGTGCATTTATGAGCACCCACGTAGGAACCCAAGCCTCTTGAGTTTCCTAGGTGGTCTTTAGTTATTTTGTCATAGATACATATATATAATGGTTGCACTTATGTGCATTTATTAGGTACTCCTCGTAGGAACCATGGCTCTTGGTATTCCAAGGTGCCCATTCCCCTCCCCATGTTTTCTATTTAAACAAATGTAAACCCACGATGGAGATAATATAGAATGCAATGAAATAGTTTGAATTTTAGCCATGACTTGTGTGTTCTCCAATTTTTGGAACCCCGGGTGAGAGGCCCAACCCCACTTCGCCCCGCGATGGAGGCCGTCCGTGAAGCTCCGGTGCATCATCTTTGAGAAGAGGACGGGTGTGACACCACATCGAAGCTCAATGATCTTCCTCCTTCACCGTTCAACCGCCGTCGTCGTCCATCACCACCGCCACCACCGTCGTGCAAACTGCAATGCCTGCAACCGCCATCACCACAGAGAAGAATTGAAGAGCACGACTGCGTCGTCCCTGAGATGGGGATGGGTGTGAGGCCCCGGCCAAGCTCTCCGTTCTTCTCTAGTCACCTCGCCTTCCTGCTCTCCGGCTGACAGTTTGAAGTCCTTCCTCGACCTCATTTCACATCATTATGGGTTCTGAGACAGTCCCATCTGGGGATTCTCACTGATTTATGGTTTAACACCGGTTTACCGTGTGTTGATCCGCTTGATTAGGGGAGCATTCCCTATACTGGGGAAATGCTGCCCAATTGTTTTTAGAATTTTCATGATTGATTAAGAGTTATGCGTGCATCAAATGCTCGTTGTTGGCCTGTGGCAGGGGCTCTGCATCTTCAATCAATGAATTCAGAAACTGACTAATTGTGCTTAAGTATGAACCTCACACAGACAAACCAAAAGATTAACAAACAAATAGAGATAACAAAATTTCTTCTAGTACTTGGGCAGTCATGCCTTTAAATTTCTTAAGTTCACATAAAATTTCATTGAAATGCTCTTCATGGTGCGGAACCACAGAAACACCCCTACAAGTACCCTTGCGAGGCCTAATCGGTGAAGGTCCCTATGATTCGGTGGCGTCGCCATCGACTTCCCCTCCATCCCACTTGATTCGGTGGCGACGCCACCGAATTACTCTCCACATTCCTTGATTCGATGGCGACGTCACCGAATTATTCTCCTCGCCATTGATTCGTTACCCACCTGCGGCCCACGGCACCGATCCAGCCTCCAAGGCCGGCTCGCCCTCCTTTCGTTTGCACCGACGTGCCCTCATTCCCCCTTGTCATTGCGTTGATGCATCATCTTCCCTTTTCACTATTGCCTCGACGCCACCGTCGCACCGGCCTCCATTGTCGTTTGCACCGACGCACCCTCATTCCCCTTTGCCATTGCATCGATGCATCATCTTCCCTTTTCACTATTGCCTCGGCGCCACCGTTGCACCAACCTTCATTTTCGTTTGCACCAGCGCACCCTTGTTACCCATTGCCATTGCGTCGATGCATCATCTTCCTTTTCACTATTGCCTCGACGCCACCGTTGCACCAACCTCCATTTTCATTTTCACCGATGCACCCTTGTTCCCCATTGCCATTGCGTCGATGCATTATCTTCCTTTTTTTTTACAATTGCCTCCACGCCCCATACGCCTCAAGTCGACCTTATTCTTCCAAGGTCTACCTCATTCCTGTCCAGGCCTACCTTATTTGAGCCTGGGTAAACCTCAGTTCTCCCCCCCCCCCCCCACGTCAACCATTGCCTCTCTTGCCTTTTTTCAAAAACCTAACCACTCCCTTTAATAAATGATTAATACGCTCAATCTTAATAAATCATGAATCTAATAAAGGAAGATTAATCAATTAAACTTATATTCTACCATATCTCCATTTGAATATGCAACTGCGTATAAATAATATATATATCTTGGTGCTTGCTTAACATGAATAAATAAATAAACAAATCTAGCCCATTATCATTTTAACCCTACTTTGCATGCATTCTTATTATATTAGCCCCAAGTGGCATCTTATCTTGGCAATTAATCATGGGTCTTCCTCCCTCTCGGAGGATGTAATTAACGCCATAACCTTTATGGTACGGCGGACTTACGGTCCCAACCCAAACCTCACAATCAACTGACCAAGTCAGATCGAGCGCACAATAATTTGTCACTTATGTGACTGGCACGCCTAAAGAAACTTTTTTTAATAAAAAGTGTTCCACCAAATTGGCATGCCCGGTGGGACCGAGTCTCCCTTCATCACTTTGCCAAGATAAGATGTCTCCTGAGGCTCTCCCCAAGAATACTGATCGTTTACCTATTTATTACAGGTAACGATGATGACAATAGGACTTGTGGCTCTCACCTTCGGTCCCGCAATTGTTGCTGGCCACGCTGCACACGGGTACCTGGCGATGCCCACCACTTTTGGCACATTCCCACCGATGGTCAGCTTCCCCAACTTTTTGGGGCTTGCCTTCATCGATCTATTACAAGTGGAGTCCCTAGAGCCGAGTAGGGAGAAGGCTAGCAAAAAGGCCGAGGTCCCGGAGGCCTGATGCTATGTAGGCCTACTGAGAGGCCCAGTTCAAGTCACCAGCTGCATGGTACACCACATCACTCATGGGGCTCACCCCGTCTACAATAGGAAGCCCAGAGGACGCCAATAGAGGGGCTTCCAGAGGAATGCTGCCACTACTGCTACCGGGCGTCTCTCCGCGTCCGGGAGATCCATTCCCATCGAGGGTGTCCGAGTGTAACCCCTCACTGGGCCAGCAGTGTTTGGTACAAGCGGCTGTGGCTGAAGAATAAGAATACCTGTCAATGGAAATTGAAGACGAAGAAGAAAGGAAGATGGCATCGTCCGTAGATGATAATGGATATGAAGATAGACCAAACTATGAGGCCGATGAAGCCCCTCACCAGCAGGAGAAGAGGAGGAGGAGAATTTCGATATTTGAAAGACTGACCTTCCCAGGTCGAATGAGAAGAAAAATCACCATGCAAAAGAATGGCATGAAGATCGTTGCATGCAATATGGCTAGTGTGACTGGAAGATACGCGGGCTTGCCAGAAGAGCCCCAAGAGTTGGCCCGATTAGTCGCAAGGCTGGGGCCGAACAATAGAATGAGTACAGTCGCCAGGGAGAGGCTGCAAATAGTTGGAGGAAAGCGGGTGATTCACGAAGTAGTCACTACATTAGTTGTCAATGTGGTGACGACAGAAGAAGGAGAAGAGGTTCTGCTAATTGTCTCGCCCGAAGGTGCTTCCGGGGAAGCAATTGAAGGCACTTCTAGCACTGTGACCATGGATCCGGTCGTGCTAATATTGCTACAAAAATACCAATAGGAGATAGAGCTCCTGAAGAAACAATTACATGGGAAAAATGAACAGGCTTCCACATCCAAGCAGTCGAAGATGCAAGTTGAATCCTTACGGGGAGGTGTCAACCCCTGTGATTTCCCACCATTATATACTTTGCCTCAGCTAGCTAAACACAGTCAAGCTTCCCTTCCACAACGGGTCGCCCGGCAACTGTTTCCGCCAGTGCTACCCTAGCTACATCAAGTACCACTGCTGCGCCCGCCACCACAGGCGATTAGGCTAACTACTCCATACCTACAACCGGCTCATTTCTACCCAGAGCCAGTGGACCCGGCTGTAATGAGCTGGATCATGGTCGAGAAGATGATTGAAATGAAGTTGGCAGAGTGAGGGGAAGGTGAAAATATGGCTTTTGATGCTTACCGGGTTCCCTACCCACCTCACCATGCAGCTAAGCGGCTCCCTTCTGGGATCTCTAAGCCGCCGAAATTTGACAAGTTCAATGGGCAAGGATCCCCGAAAGAACATATTGCTTATTACATGACTGTCATGGGCGATCTGGCCTCAGACGAGTCATACTTGTTGAAATTCTTTGGGTCCTCTCTCACGGGACTCACATTTGAATGGTACTCCAGTTTGCCAGCAGGGTCAATGAACGACTGGACCGATATGCAGAAAAGGTTCAGAGAACGGTTTCATGTAACTGAAAGAGTAGTCACTCTGGCTGAATTATATGCAACTAGGCAGTGGCCAGATGAGACAGCTCTAGACTACATTAATAGGTAGAGAGACCTCGGAATGAGATGCAAGTGGCCCCCACATCAGGAGGACGCCGTGCAAATTTGTAAACAAAACCTCCAGAGAGAGGTATTAGAGAAAATGATTGGCATGGAGATAAGGTCGTTCGATCGTCTCAACAATGTGGTAGCTGAAATTGAAGCCTTTCTGGCAAAGCATTCTTCAACTACATCCAGTGGTGCCCTGCAGAAGGCAAAGTCAACAGAGCGGCGTCTGGCGCCCAAGAAGCAAATACTGTTGACCTCAAGGCATTTGAGCAGCAAAGAGATAATGACAAAAAGGTGGCTATGCCCCTGCCTGATAAGGCAGAAGAGAAGAAAGATGGTCCCTCACTCAGGGACAAGATGAAGAAAGCCTACTCCTTCCCCAAGGAAAAGATGAAATTACTGTTTGACTGGGTCATCCTGTACGATAAAATCACTTTGGCCGAGCCAAAGAAGCCCGAAGACTTAAAGAAGAAAGACAGCCCAAGGTTCTGTCCCTATCACCGGATGCTGGGGCATCCAATTGAAAGCTGCTACATCTTCAAAGATATCATTGAAGGCATGATAAGAAAAGGTGAGCTGGATATGGGGGAATACACAGTTGATCCCCCACAACCTCGTGAGGTGCAGATGAACCGAACAGCTGCCAATATGGTATCTCTATATCAAGCATTGCCAGGGGGAGTGGCAGAGTCTAGAACTCAACATACTTATGAGGCGTGTTTCCTAAGGCCTCTAAAGGATCAACAGGGATGGCAATAGGTCGCCGCTAAAATAAAGAAGAAGCCTCTTCCCCGCCCAACGACAGGGGCGCACATCCGTGGCGTGACGCCATGATCGGCTCTGCCAACTCCAACACTAATTCGGTTGGACAAGCCAGCAGTAATCAGGATACCCACCTATAACTGAAGGAAGCAAACTCCGCTGGCAGTAAATAAAGAAGTCAGTCCAACAATCTGAAGACTCCAAACCATTATAAATGGGCTAGAAGAATATGAACAACCCGAATTGCAGCCACAGCTGATAAGAGACCACGTCCTATGGGAGGAGTCGGAGCAGCTTTCCATATGACAGAAAGAAGAGCCCAAAAGGACTAAAGAAGATGATTGCCTATTCTGGGGGCAAGTGCCATCCAAGAAGAAATAGAAAAAGAAAAGAAAGGCCTGTAAAGCCAAGAAGGAGACAATGTTCTCCTGCAATACTCTCTCAGGCCTTTTCAACTTGCCCGGGGAAGATGATGATGAGGACATTTGCTTCACACCTACGCCTGAGGCAAGCCAAGCCGAGGCTACAAGTACGGCTCATGCGACCTGCTCGGGTCAAAAATGGGGGCGCCCACTACCTGCTAATCATAACATCATCTTTAGAGGTGAGCAACCTTATAAGACACCGGCGCCAGAGGTCAAGGGAGTCCAGGTCCCTCCTCCACCAGGGTTATACAGTCAGACTGGGGGCAGTAGCAGTGCTCCCTCCTTCCTAGAACTCCTGAAGATATCTAGGGGTAAGCAACCATGTCAGGAGGCCGGTCCTCCGTCTGGCGGCGTATCCTCTCCACCTCATCAGCCTTTTTACCAGCCAAAAGAATAAAGGGCCAAGCCAGTGGCGAATACTGAGGGGCAGTCAGGCGACATTGCCATACTACAAAAAGAGTCGGACCCAGGGTCCAATGAAGCAGGTCCATCTGGGGCCATTGCACAAAACTCCTCGAAACGAAGATGGGCAGAGAAGATAAAGCTATCAAATGTTCGGACAGGAAGCTGGGTAGTGAAGCTGCTAAAAATGCTCCCGGCAAGGTTCATTGTCTGGGAGATTCTCACTCTAAGTGAGGAAACCCGACAGGCAATTACCACTGCCTTATAGACGCCTGCTCAGTATGAAAACTGCCTGGCCGGAGCATTGTCGGGGGTGAATGTGACCTTCACTGAAGAGGATATGCTATTGCCTACCCTCAGTCATAACCGACCCTTGTATATGAGGGGGCAACTGAACGGCCAGCAGCTAAGCCGGATTCTTGTAGACCCCGGTGCAACTGTCAATATATTGCTTTACAGAATATACCAGAAATACTATTTTAATGTGCACCACGATAAAGTTGGGGATATGAAGATCGCCGGCTTTAATCAGAAGTGTGAAACCACACTCGGCGTGGCGGAATTTACTCTTATAATGGCAGATTTCACTACCAAAGTCCAGTTCCATGTCATTAACTCCAATACCACATACAAGGCGCTACTTGGCCGCCCTTGGCTGCATGAGAACTTGGTGGTGCTAACCCGATGTAGTGGTGCAAACCAAGATTTAGAGGGGGGGGGGTGAATGAATCTCCCTCTACAAACTTGATCAAATTAAAACTTAGCCGTAAAACTTTAGACTAATGTAGAATTAAAACCAACCAGGAACTGAGGTAGAAACATGCCTATCATTCATCTAACGGTTGACACATTAGAAAACAAGCCACATTACACAAGAACCTTTTAGGTGGTTCTGTAGCAACCCTGATAAATGAATATTTGAAATAAATTAAAATATATATATAAAAGGAATAGGGTTAATTGGACGAAATAAAACAAATTAAAAATAACGCCTCTTATTAAGGCGTTAATTTATAAAGAAACGCCTCTATCAATGGCGTGAATGAAGAAAGGACGCCCACACCTGCGGTCGTCAGTTCTCACGCGACCAAATGGGTAAGTAAAATAAACGCCCCTATCTTGGGCGTGTTTTAAAACACGAAACGCCCTTTGTCAAGGCGCTTTTTAAGAAACGCCCTAAAGTAAGGCGTCAATTAAAGAATACACGCCCTGACCTAAGGCGTTAATTCAGTTCGTGAACCGTTAGAACCCGGAGCTTATTCAGGGAAGATCAACCTAATCTGGTAAGTGTCTATTAGAGTAAGGACTCTATTAGGGATATACTACCCTCACACAATCACTAACTCTAATAGGACTTCCAAAGTCTTATAAATAAACCTGTTCGGCCAACCCTAAGTCTATTTGGACGAACTACTGCTGTATGGTACGTGAAGAACAAACTGTTCTTCTTATTTTCTTTTTTTTTTCTTGCTTCAGATTATGTGAAGAATAATTATTTTCTTCTTGTCCAGGAAACTCTGCTGCTGCCGAAGAATAGGTAATATTCTTCTATCTTCTTAAAACATCGATTTCAACTATGAAGAATATTAACATCTTCATATTTACTTCTTTTCTCTTCCTCTACAGGTTCTGTAGCGTGAAGATCTTTGAAGAGCGATTGTTCTTCTCCTTGTTATTGCTGCCACTGTTCGTAAGTCGCAATAGAAGCCTCTTCATTAAAGCCATCATCCGATAGCAACACGTTCGGAGTCCCTGTTCTAAACAGAGGATAGGTCCTTCTCACAGATCCCTTCACGGTTGTCTTCAAATCAAACTTTAAGGTAGGATTTTCTCAAGTCACTGTAGCCCAAACTAGATTGATACAGTACAATAATTATCATGCATATACATGGTTTGGTTTACTATAGTTTCTGAACGACTTTCTGTTAATTTCTTGAAAGAAACGTCCTTAGCAAGGGCGTGACTATGAAATACACGCCCCAGACTAGGGCACTACTTTACAAGTCACGACCCTGCCAAGGTCGTCAAATTTTGGATTTGACGCCCTGCACACAGGCGTTAATTTCATTTAATCATTAATCACCCATGTTTAGAATTAAGTATCTATGAAATAATGATCCTACAATAATGCATGATCACATGTCTTCAAACTTGCTAATTTTATTGTCATGACCATACATTCGTTCTCCATGAGTTCTATTATCCTGAAATTATTACTGCCCATGAAAACTCATGGTATCTCTTGAATTCACGACCTAGACTAGGTCGTTTTCCATATGTAAACGCCCCATCATAGGGTGTGAATTAAAAATAAACGCCCTTTACTAGGGCGCGTATCTGTTAAAATCCTGGAATATATATTCTGTGAAAATAAGAATTTAATGATTAACGCCCCTGACAAGGGCGCGTTTTTGATAATTTCTGAAAATAAATATGTTCTGAAAAATATTGTAAATAAAAAGACGCCTGGTACTGTAGTCGTCAACTCTTGAAGAAACGCCCCTGCCGAAGGCGCGTTTTAAATAAATTATTGAATTATTGAAAATTCTGCAAAAGGGACCATGTGTAAACGCCCTTCTGTTAGGCGTTAATTACTTGAGAAACGACTTGACCTAAGTCGTTATTTTACTGTAAACTGATTTTTCCTCTGATTTGCTAACCGATGGTTTATATATTATACATATATATATATATCGGCACTATTCTCCCCTCCGTGAGTATAGTCCCACTTTTCACGGTGTTTTATCGATCACACTCAATTCTCATTGACATACAAGCTCTCCTTTGGACATTCCGTTCCTTTGGACTAGCGAGTTAGTCATAGAGACCTCCGTAAGACTCCTCGTAGCCTTGGATTCCCTCAAGGCCGACTGAGCTGGTTGTACCCTAAAAACCCATTACACGATCCTTGCCATGTCAATCTAAAGAAACATGGTATACCGGCCCTTATGATTATACAAAGAGTATATCATAAGAAATTCTTGATGGGATGATGATATCATGCCATATCGCGTCATTCTTGTAAACCCCAATTCTATGATAAGAATGAGGGTATCTTGCTTGATCGAATGTTCATGTGGACCTCAATTCTATATAAAGAATGTCCATATTGATTTGTCATGGTACCTAAGTTAAGGGAACCATATTCTACCTAGTTTTATCGAACTCGCGATTATACCGTTATTATCGCCATTCTATGTCCTTTGTCATATTTTGGACTCTATTCTATCAAAGTTGTCCTACGTATCTACAAGCTTGATTATTGAAATTCTATATTGGCTATATAAACAAGAGTGGATGTCAAAACACATGATAAATGCCTGCGCATATAGGGCCCGATCTGGTCCTGGGAGGAGCACCCGAAAGTACTTGTGCCCATGGGAGTTAAAATGATAAGGTATCTGGCATTATACCGAGTACTTGACTTGCTTGATTGGACATTCCACACACATCTTGTACTTGAATCGTACTTGACTTTACATGAAATGCGTGGCCCGAAAAAGGGTAATTTACTTGCTTGATACATGATAGCCAAAGTTCTTGACATGACTTGTTAAACGTGCTTGCTTGAATACCTTGAATATACTTGTCATCTTGTTGGAAGTCCATGATTAAGTTCATCTTATTTCTTTGATATTACATTCTCTCTATCTTGTCGTTTCATGCGAGCATGCATAGCTTTATTGCATTCATGAAAATGTAATTACTTAAACCCCTTGCTAGTACTTGAGATATAATTTCCTACTGAGCGTTCGCTCATTCCGTTTGTCCCTTTTTACTTTTCAGGTAAGTCCGACGACGATGGAAGTCAATCGGATGGGAATGATCAAGAGTGAAAGAGATAGAGATTCTCCAAGTGTCATCTAGTCTTTTCTATAGTTTCTTGAGTCAAATATGTATTCTTTTCCTTTTTATTAAACAGAGTATTGGATTTGTAATAGTCTATCCATTATGAAATAAAGGATTGGGTTATCTTGCTATTTTGCGCATCTCTGTCTTTGTGTCGAATACACGACCACTCTGATTGACATGATTGATATAGACACGTCGCGCATCTCCGGGTATCTTCCGCGCTCGGGGCGTGACAGTCTTTGTGGTATCAGAGCCTAAGGTATTCAATTCCTAGGAAACCCAAGTCCAAGGATAGGTTTCAAAACCTTTAACCAAGTGAGAGTGGGTAGAACCGAGGGTTGAATGATCAATGAGTCCTTTATAAGATCATAGTGATATAATACTAACATAGCTATCGTAATTGTAGGATAATGGCTGCCGAACGTGCTCAATGGCGCAACATGCAGCGTACCCTTCAAGGGATGACCCAAGTGCTACAACAGGTAGCACAAGGTGGTGCTCCACGAGCTGAAAGCTTACACCAAGCATTCAAGAATATGAATCCCCCGAAGTTCATGGGATCGACCGATCCAGACGATGCCGAGCATTGGGTTCGGGAGATTGAACGTATATTCCGTGTTATGCAATGCACGGATCAGGACAAAGTCTTATTAGCTACTTTCCAGTTAGAAAAGGATGCTAGATGCTGGTGGGAGTCGATTGAAGCTACTATTGACCCAACTCAAGTTGCATGGGGTGAATTCGTTGAATATTTCAACGCCAAATATTTCTCTGATAGGGTCCAGGAAAAGAAGGCCGCCGAATTTGCCGCATTAAAGCAAAGATCTTTATCGGTGGCTGATTATGAAGCACAGTTCTCTAGACTGTCTCGATATGCTAAGCATTTAATTAGCACGGAAAAGATGAAAGCCCGTAGATTTCTTAATGGGCTTAGGCCTCACTACATTACTCAATTGGCGCCTATGGATATTCAAGTTTATACTGAAATGGTGCGCCGAGCTCAGTTGCTTGAAGATGCCACGGAATTATCTGATAGGATCCGTGGGAAAGACAAAAAGGAGCAAGTCACAAGTTCGGGTTCTTTTAAACCCAACTTTAAGAAGAGGCCCAATAATGGAGGTTCTTCCTCTCAAGATCAGAAGTTCAAGAAATCTAAGCCTTTCTCTATCACCACTACACCTTCAAACGTAGTATGCAAGCATTGTGACAAGGCTGGTCACAAAACAGAAGAATGCTGGAGGAAATTAGGAGCATGTCTCCGTTGTGGGAGTCGTGAACATCGGATTCCCGATTGTCCATTAATGAATGACCAAGACGGTGAGGGTAAACGCCCAGTGACAAGGAACGCGCGTCTTCATGCAATCCAAGAGACCGAACCAGAAGAAGAAGGCGGATTGGTGGAAGGTACATTAAAAATTTGTTCCAAATATGCACATGTCTTATTTGATACGGGTGCATCGCATTCCATTATTTCCAAGAAGTTTGCTGACCCATTACCTCTAGAACCAGAATGGATGAAGTTAATATTGTCTACTCCTCTCGGAAACGAGACGGATATCACACATCATTACCAAAACTGTGAGGTATTGGTTCGAGGAAAGAATTTTCCTATTGATCTTATCTGCTTAGGTCTAAAAGAGTATGATGTTATACTAGGAGCAGATTGGTTATCCAAATACCAGGCAACGGTTGATTGCCGTGATAGCAAGATTGTTTTCAAGGAATTTCCGGAACTGACTTATACTAGTCCTAAGAGTCGAAGCAAACCCTCTCTTATTTCGGCTCTTCGAGCAAGCAAGCTCGTCAAGAAGGGATGTGTATCCTTCCTTGCTTTTGTCACTATTAAAGAAGCTAAAGAAACCAAGATAGAGGACATTCAGGTAGTGCGAGAATTTCCAGACGTATTTCCGGAAGAATTGCCGGGATTACCCCCTCAAAGAGAAGTGGCCTTCACCATTGACTTAGTCCCTGGTGCTGGTCCTATTTCAAAGGCACCATATAGAATGTCCCCTGCTGAACTCAAGGAGTTGAAGGAGCAGTTGATGGAACTAATCCGAAAAGGGTTTATTAGACCAAGTACTTCCCCGTGGGGAGCACCAGTCTTATTTGTAAAGAAGAAGGATGGGTCCATGAGATTGTGTATCGACTATCGACAGTTGAATCATCTTACTATCAAGAACAAGTATCCACTGCCGAGAATCGATGAGTTATTTGATCAGATTTCAGGATCCAAATATTTCTCCAAGATTGATCTCAGGTCGGGATATCATCAATTAAGAATCAAGGACGATGACATTCACAAGACTGCATTCAGAAGCAGGTATGGCTATTACGAATTTGTTATTATGCCTTTTGGACTAACAAATGCCCCTGCTGCCTTTATGCAGTTAATGAATAGCATATTCAGGCCTTACTTGGATCAATTTATAGTAGTCTTCATTGATGATATATTGATATATTCTAAGACTAAGGAAGAACATGAAGAGCATTTGAGGATTGCATTGCAAGTCTTGAGGACAAATCAATTATATGCTAAACTCAGCAAATGCGAGTTCTGGCTTGAAGAAGTGGCTTTTCTGGGACATGTCATATCCAATGATGGTTTATCTGTAGATCCGTCAAAGGTTGAAGCTGTAAGAAACTGGGAAAGACCCACTAATGCAAGCGAGATCAGAAGTTTCTTAGGTCTTGCAGGCTACTATCGGCGATTCATCAAAGATTTCTCTAAGATCGCCGTGCCCCTTACAAGGTTAACTCGTAAGGAGATCCGATATGAATGGAGTGAGGAATGTGAAAGCAGTTTCCAAACTCTCAAGGATCATCTCACTACAGCTCCGGTCTTAGCCCTACCAATTGAAGGAGAGAAATTCGAGGTCTACACTGATGCTTCTGGCATTGGCCTCGGATGTGTTCTAATGCAACAAGGGAAGGTCATAGCATACTCTTCTCGTCAACTGAAGAAGCATGAGGAGAATTACCCCATCCATGACTTGGAACTGGCCGCGGTAGTATTTGCCCTAAAGATATGGAGACACTATCTCTATGGAGTACAGTTCACTGTCTACTCCGATCACAAAAGTCTCAAATATCTATTCTCACAAAAGGAACTAAACATGAGACAAAGACGCTGGCAAGAATATCTCAAGGACTTCGACTTCAAAATACAATACCATCCCGGAAAGGGTAATTATGTGGCTGATGCCCTTAGTCGAAAGCCGAGAGCAAGGATAGCCAATTGTATGATACAAGAATGGAGGTTACTTGAACAATTCTCCGAGCTCAATATAAGCTTGGACACGGAATCCAAATTTATCACATTATCTCATGTAAGCATACAGTCAGACTTATTATCTGAAATACAAATACTTCAGGATGATGATCCTATATTAGTAGAAATCAAAAGCAGATTAGAAGGACAATCTGATTTTCAACTAACTTCTGATGGAAGATTATCGTTCAAAGATAGAACTTGTATACCCGATTGTCCGGAATTAAAGAAGAAGATCTTAGATGAAGCTCACCGATCCAGGTACACTATTCATCCAGGATCAACCAAAATGTACCAAGATGTAAAGAGGAACTTTTGGTGGCCTAATATGAAAAGAGAAATAGCGGACTATGTATCACGCTGTCTCACATGCCAACAGGTCAAGGCGGAACACCAAAAGCCTGCGGGAAAACTACATCCTCTAGATATTCCTAAGTGGAAATGGGAGGATATTGGTATGGACTTCATCATGGGTTTGTCTAAATCTAAAGGAGGACATGATGGAATCTGGGTTATCATTGACCGATTGACTAAATCGGCACATTTCTTGCCAATCAAAAGCCGATGGTCAATTGATGTGCTAGCTGCACTATACATCAAAGAAATAGTCAGGATACATGGAATTCCTGTCTCAATCGTGTCTGATAGAGATCCCCGTTTTACTTCTCATTTTTGGAAGGGATTACAACATTCGTTGGGGACAAGGCTCAACTTTAGTACTGCTTTTCACCCACAAACGGATGGTCAGACCGAGCGAACTAATCAAGTTGTTGAAGATATGCTGAGAGCATACATTATTGACTTTGGAGGAAGCTGGCATGACCACTTACCTTTAGTTGAATTTGCATATAATAACAGCTACCAAGCTAGTATCCAAATGGCACCTTTCGAAGCCTTATACGGAAGGAGTTGCCGATCTCCCATATGTTGGAACGAAGTTGGAGAAAAATAACTATTAGGTCCAGACATGGTAAGGGATACAACCGAGAAGATACAAGTAATCAGAGAAAGATTACAAGTTGCTCAGACAAGGCAAAAGGCTTATGCTGATACCAGGAAAAGAGATCTTGAATTCCAGGTTGGAGATCATGTATTTCTTAAAATATCCCCTGGACGTGGCATACGAAGATTTGGTGTTAAGGGCAAGCTTACGCCAAGATTCATCGGACCATTTGAGGTACTCGAAAGAGTTGGCGAGGTTGCTTATCGCATCGCGTTGCCTCCTCAGTTGTCCGAGGTACACAATGTATTTCACATATCTATGTTGAAGAAGTATGTGCACGATCCGTCACATATTATTGAGCATGGAGATCTGATGATCCAGAAAGATCTCACATATGAACAGAGGCCCTTGAAGATATTAGATCGAGAAATACGAGCTCTAAGGAATAAGGTTATTCCCATGCTCAAGGTGCAATGGAATAAGAATCCTGAACGCGAAGCGACATGGGAGACCGAAGAATCTATGAAGAAACGATTTCCCGAGTTATTCTAAGAGGTATATGTTCTACGCTCTCCACATGTATAATTATATATATATTGAATTTGGGGACCAAATTCTTTTTAAGTGGGGGAGGGTGTAGCAACCCTGATAAATGAATATTTGAAATAAATTAAAATATATATATAAAAGGAATAGGGTTAATTGGACGAAATAAAATAAATTAAAAATAACGCCTCTTATTAAGGCGTTAATTTATAAAGAAACGCCTCTATCAATGGCGTGAATGAAGAAAGGACGCCCACACCTGCGGTCGTCAGTTCTCACGCGACCAAATGGGTAAGCAAAATAAACGCCCCTATCTTGGGCGTGTTTTGAAACACGAAATGCCCTTTGTCAAGGCGCTTTTTAAGAAACGCCCTAAAGTAAGGCGTCAATTAAAGAATACACGCCCTGACCTAAGGCGTTAATTCAGTTCGTGAACCGTTAGAACCCGGAGCTTATCCAGGGAAGATCAACCTAATCTGGTAAGTGTCTATTAGAGTAAGGACTCTATTAGGGATATACTACCCTCACACAATCACTAACTCTAATAGGACTTCCAAAGTCTTATAAATAAACCTGTTCGGCCAACCCTAAGTCTATTTGGACGAACTACTGCTGTACGGTACGTGAAGAACAAACTGTTCTTCTTATTTTCTTTTTTTTTTCTTGCTTCAGATTATGTGAAGAATAATTATTTTCTTCTTGTCCAGGAAACTCTGCTGCTGCCGAAGAATAGGTAATATTCTTCTATCTTCTTAAAACGTCGATTTCAACTATGAAGAATATTAACATCTTCATATTTACTTCTTTTCTCTTCCTCTACAGGTTCTGTAGCGTGAAGATCTTTGAAGAGCGATTGTTCTTCTCCTTGTTATTGCTGCCACTGTTCGTAAGTCGCAATAGAAGCCTCTTCATTAAAGCCATCATCCGATAGCAACACGTTCGGAGTCCCTGTTCTAAACAGAGGATAGGTCCTTCTCACAGATCCCTTCACGGTTGTCTTCAAATCAAACTTTAAGGTAGGATTTTCTCAAGTCACTGTAGCCCAAACTAGATTGATACAGTACAATAATTATCATGCATATACATGGTTTGGTTTACTATAGTTTCTGAACGACTTTCTGTTAATTTCTTGAAAGAAACGTCCTTAGCAAGGGCGTGACTATGAAATACAGGCCCCAGACTAGGGCGCTACTTTACAAGTCACGACCCTGCCAAGGTCGTCAAATTTTGGATTTGACGCCCTGCACACAGGCGTTAATTTCATTTAATCATTAATCACCCATGTTTAGAATTAAGTATCTATGAAATAATGATCCTACAATAATGCATGATCACATGTCTTCAAACTTGCTAATTTTATTGTCATGACCATACATTCGTTCTCCATGAGTTCTATTATCCTGAAATTATTACTGCCCATGAAAACTCATGGTATCTCTTGAATTCACGACCTAGACTAGGTCGTTTTCCATATGTAAACGCCCCATCATAGGGCGTGAATTAAAAATAAACGCCCTTTACTAGGGCGCGTATCTGTTAAAATCCTGGAATATATATTCTGTGAAAATAAGAATTTAATGATTAACGCCCCTGACAAGGGCGCGTTTTTGATAATTTCTGAAAATAAATATGTTCTGAAAAATATTGTAAATAAAAAGACGCCTGGTACTGTAGTCGTCAACTCTTGAAGAAACGCCCCTGCCGAAGGCGCGTTTTAAATAAATTATTGAATTATTGAAAATTCTGCAAAACGGACCATGTGTAAACGCCCTTCTGTTAGGCGTTAATTACTTGAGAAACGACTTGACCTAAGTCGTTATTTTACTGTAAACTGATTTTTCCTCTGATTTGCTAACCGATGGTTTATATATTATACATATATATATATATCGGCACTATTCTCCACTCCGTGAGTATAGTCCCACTTTTCACGGTGTTTTATCGATCACACTCAATTCTCATTGACATACAAGCTCTCCTTTGGACATTCCGTTCCTTTGGACTAGCGAGTTAGTCATAGAGACCTCCGTAAGACTCCTCGTAGCCTTGGATTCCCTCAAGGCCGACTGAGCTGGTTGTACCCTAAAAACCCATTACACGATCCTTGCCATGTCAATCTAAAGAAACATGGTATACCGGCCCTTATGATTATACAAAGAGTATATCATAAGAAATTCTTGATGGGATGATGATATCATGCCATATCGCGTCATTCTTGTAAACCCCAATTCTATGATAAGAATGAGGGTATCTTGCTTGATCGAATGTTCATGTGGACCTCAATTCTATATAAAGAATGTCCATATTGATTTGTCATGGTACCTAAGTTAAGGGAACCATATTCTACCTAGTTTTATCGAACTCGCGATTATACCGTTATTATCGCCATTCTATGTCCTTTGTCATATTTTGGACTCTATTCTATCAAAGTTGTCCTACGTATCTACAAGCTTGATTATTGAAATTCTATATTGGCTATATAAACAAGGGTGGATGTCAAAACACATGATAAATGCCTGCGCATATAGGGCCCGATCTGGTCCTGGGAGGAGCACCCGAAAGTACTTGTGCCCATGGGAGTTAAAATGATAAGGTATCTGGCATTATACAGAGTACTTGACTTGCTTGATTGGACATTCCACACACATCTTGTACTTGAATCGTACTTGACTTTACATGAAATGCGTGGCCCGAAAAAGGGTAATTTACTTGCTTGATACATGATAGCCAAAGTTCTTGACATGACTTGTTAAACGTGCTTGCTTGAATACCTTGAATATACTTGTCATCTTGTTGGAAGTCCATGATTAAGTTCATCTTCTTTCTTTGATATTACATTCTCTCTATCTTGTCGTTTCATGCGAACATGCATAGCTTTATTGCATTCATGAAAATGTAATTACTTAAACCCCTTGCTAGTACTTGAGATATAATTTCCTACTGAGCGTTCGCTCATTCCGTTTGTCCCTTTTTACTTTTCAGGTAAGTCCGACGACGATGGAAGTCAATCGGATGGGAATGATCAAGAGTGAAAGAGATAGAGATTCTCCAAGTGTCATCTAGTCTTTTCTATAGTTTCTTGAGTCAAATATGTATTCTTTTCCTTTTTATTAAACAGAGTATTGGATTTGTAATAGTCTATCCATTATGAAATAAAGGATTGGGTTATCTTGCTATTTTGCGCATCTCTGTCTTTGTGTCGAATACACGACCACTCTGATTGACATGATTGATATAGACACGTCGCGCATCTCCGGGTATCTTCCGCGCTCGGGGCGTGACAGGTTCGGTCCTCCAGACCTACATCCACCCCACACTCAATCCAGAGTGTGGATTACTGCTGACTCACAGCTTGAAACTGCTGGGCCTCACAGCTTGCCTACAAACCGTTGCGCATCACAGCTTGCGTCAGCTGGGCCTCACAGCTTGCCAACCGCTGGGCATTACAACTTTGTCGATCGCTGAGCATTATAGCTTAGCTATCCAGAGGAATCCACCTCTGCCGCTGGGCCTTACAGCTTATGCCATCGCTGATACACAACTTAGAAGAAATATGAAAAATGAAAATAGAAAATAAAAATGTTCAGCATCGGAAGACTGACAATAAAGATAAACCGAAATGCTCACGAAGGAGCATTGTGCCATGGATCTGATCCAGAGGACATAGTAGAGAACAGATCTTCAAGACTTGCTTCGGTTGCTTCACGATTTCTTTTCTCAAGATTCCTCTTCTTCACTCTCTCGCTATCAGCTCTCACTCTCTGACTTACACTCTTGCTTCTCTCAGATATCTTCTTCTCTTTTTCTCTCTCTCAAATTTTATCTTCAAAATTCCATCATAATCATCAGAAGGCACAACCGGTTCTTCTATATATATCTCGCGAAAGAGAGGCGCGTGGAAATCACATTTCCCGCCCAGAGATTTTACCAAAAGCGTGCTTATTGGAGCCCACGTGTCAGATCTTACTTGACGTTCAATTTATCTCAGAGACTTTGGAAATTTTATTTATCCTGTCAATTAAAACAAAGGTATTTTTGTCAAACACTTGGTGAGCTGGAGTTTATATAAACATTCACATGCACAAACTCATTACATGAATGAAAAAAGCATGCACCGACTCGATGCATATGTAGACGTGAATACTTGGACCCTTTTCATGCATTAAACAAATGTGCACAGACCCTTGTATGCATAAAGCAAATATGTGCACAGACCTTTTCATGTGAAGATAAAACTTGCACAAACTTTAATATGAAGGATGCAGAGAATGCACCGACATTTGTCTATGTGAGACACAAACATGCACTGACCCTTGAGTGCGTGCAGCAACACAAATTGCACCGACCTATACAACCCCGATGCAAAAAGTTGCACCGACTATTATACCTTTAAGATGAAGCATGCACGGACCTATACAGGGCAGAGTATGCACCGACGTGTTCTACTCAATGCAGAGTATGCATTGACTTCTACATGCTCGAGGCAAAACTGCACTGACCTTATGTATACACATCAGAGCATGCACTGACCTGGCTTTTCGAAGACAGAAATGTGCACAGACCAGTGAATTGCACGGACTTTATGGTGTCATGTGCAAACATGCACAGACTTGATCATGCATTGAGAATAGACATGCACAGACATTATACCATGCATGTGACAAATGTGCACCGACCCTGAAGACTTATATGCACAGGCTTCACATGCATTGAAGATAAACATGCATAGACCTTATAACATGCGTAAGGAAAATATGCACCGATCGTGAAGACTTATGTGCACAGACATCGTGTGAAGGATGAAGACATGCATTGACCTTCGAGTGCACTTATTATACATGCATGCACCGACCTTGGGTCTGCAAAAAGTGCAATTAGCATCGAGCCCTTGTGCGTAGACATGAATGCACAGACTCCTCATATGAACTTGCACTGACTTCACCAAAATATGCATGGACCTCATATGCACCAGGTCCTCATGTCCACCGATCCAAATCAGGTATACAGCAAAACATTCACAGACCTTGTATCATATATGCATTAGTCAAATATAGATAAATTTATGCATTTTTGTCTCACATGACTGATAGATTATCATTATCAAAACCAGGGTTCTAACAATCTCCCCCTTTTTCATGATGACAACTATAAGTCATGTATGATTGAAACTAACAATGAATTAAACAACTAACAACCATTCTTCGCACATTCTTTCAATTTCAAGCATTCACCAGTTGTTAATCATTCACAGAATTTATTTGCTAACATGCACAGCAATAGTGACATTCAACACAAAAATGCATTCAATGCAAATATGCAATATTTAGTAATTACATTTCTATGTACAGTAAGAAAAGCAAAAAGATGTTTGAGTGAAGTATCTCATTATACAGAGATAAATTCTCATTCAGAGTAATTATCAACATAAATACCACAATCTGAGCATCAACAACCACAATCTGAGCATCAACAAATGTCAGAACTTCACCCAATGTCAGCAGCACATCTCATTGTTAGCGAACTGTCATACATACATGACCAAACAAACTTAACCAAACTTCTCCCCCTTTGTCATTATCTAAAAGTAGGAGGACTTTTAGACATCTGTAAGGCTTGTTCTGCTTGAGCTGGTACCTCTTGTTCTTTCCCTTCCTTTGGGTGGTGTACTGCTAGAGCTACCTCTCAGTGGTATTGCCCTAGGGAAAGGTTGATAAATTTTGTCCACCTTGGTACCAAGAGCAGCAAACTTGGTCACAATTTTCTGGTCATTCTCCTTAACAAGGGCATGAAGCTCTTTGACAGTAGTTGACATGTCCACAAACCAGCTTTGCACCATGCTACCCAGATTGTCTATTTGAGAAGACTGCTGGTTGTGTATGTCAGCCATGAATGTGGAAGAACTAGTAGCTTGTTAGGTGATAGTAGTTATGAATCTGTCAACTAAGTTCTCCACTTGTGTCTGAACTAAATCAATTTTCTTATTGAGTGCTTGTTGATCTTCTTTGAGGATATTCACCTGAACCTTTACCAATTCAAGATCTATCTTGAGATCATAAGAAAAATCAAGAACTTTAGAGAGTTTGATAAAGGATGTAGCTTGAGTGTCTTGCAGGTTGAGTAAAATTTCTCCGGCCTTGTTACACACTGCCAGTAGGGAATCCAAAACACCATTTAATTTTGAATCAGATTTGTGCTTATCATGTACAAACTTGATCCACTAGCTGTCTACAGTCTGTTCCATATGGCACATTCTAGTATCCAATCGTTCAATAGCAAAATTTATATGGACAAATTGAGCATTCATCATACTGTTCTGATGCATCACAAGGTTTGTCAGTGTGTTGAGCATTTCAACAATCTGTGGTTCTGAGCTTGGTCTAGTGAAGCTAGATGCTTGAACACTTGGAGGAATAAATGGTTGTTAAGGGGATAGAGGAGGCTGTATCCCAAATGCAGTTAATGGCCCATGATAGGGTCCATACAAAGGAGAAAAACCTTGAAATTGATCATGTGGAGCTACTTCATCAGCCTCTTGAACTCCATGTGGTTGCTCATCCTGAACCTTTTCTGATCTTTGCTGTTCAATTCTTTCTTCTTCAATGACTCTGTCAGCAATTTCTTCAATAGCTTTATCAGCTTCTTGTTTCATTATATCAACAACCATGTCAACCAAGGATTGTATATCTAGATTAGTTTCTTCCTCCTTTTCTGAATCATTTACAGTTTCATCAATCATTTGTTCATCTTCAGCTATCACTGGGTGAGGCTCCTCTTGAACTTCTTCTGCTCTTTGCTGTTCAACTGACTGTTCTGGCTGATCAACTGCTAGTTGTTGCTGAGTCTGTTGTCCAAACTGATCAAATAGTACATGAATATGCTGATCTAATTATTGCGATATTTGTTCTTCAGTCAAGTTCAATTCATGAACTTCTTGTTCTAATTGCAAATTTCCAATCTGTTGTTCTTCTATTTCCTCTTGAAGCAATTGGGGAGTTTGCTCTAAAGATTCTATTTGCTCAATTGCAGGTTGTAGATCCTCCCCCTGACTAATCTGAAGCTGTTCAATATGATCTCAGGTATGAGATGGCTGGGACTATTCAATAACATCTAATGCAGCTATTGGAGTTTTCTTTTCAGCTAGATCTTTCACCTTACTGACTGAGGATGACTTCAATTTCAAGAATTTATCAATGAAATCCATGTTGTATATATTCACTTTGAGAATTTCTTTCGAAGTTTCCTCTTCTAATGGAATGTCCATTTTCCTAAAAATTGCAGTCAAATGGACTGTATAGGGTAAATTTCTTCTTGATTCCTTGTAGGTACCCATAATCTGGATTATTATAGCTGGTAAGCTGATCCTGATTCTTTTGAGTAGGCAAAAGAGAATAAATCTCTGTGACTCAATCACTCTCCCTCTACCTCCAACTTGTGGAGTTATCATTATGGTAAGAATATGATGCAATAATCTCCTTAGACGGGAAACTTTATATGCATTGAACTAAGCCAGTCTTGCTTGTTTCTTTAGGTCTATGGGATCTCTAGGCAATTCTGTGATGAGGGAGTAGGCCTCATGCATATTGTAATCAAATTCACCTTCTACTTCCCCTCCTTCTGGAATTCTAAAAATCTTGTGTAGAGAGTGACTAGATAAGTCAATCTTGATCCCTTTAACAATAGACTGGATTTTTGACTTTTCATAATCATATTTTAGATTACAGTAAAATTCCGCAACCAGTCTTGGGTAGTATATCCTATGCTTACCTAAAAATTTCTTCCATTTTTTAAACATAAATATCTCCAATAGTTCAGGAAATGCTAAAATTATGGATTGGTCAACAAAATCTACATACCGGGGAAGCATAATCTTGCCCGCTTCCAAAACCATCTCAACTTGCGCTGAAGACTTGGCAGAAATATCTTTTTCCTCATGTTCATCGTGAGTAGCTTCTGCAGTAACTGTTTTACGTCGCTTGGATGTTGTTCCCTCTGCCTTTTCCTTCCCTTTTCCTTTCTCCAGTTGTGGGACCTCACTGGGCATATCAGAAATGATACCTTGTTCATGTTCTTCCTTTGATCTTCCTTCATAGAGAATAACCGTGGCAGACTTCACGGACATGTGGTCCGTCAGCTGCTGCTTCTTCAGTGAGTCTGATGGCTACTGCTCTCCCATTATCTTCCTCTTTCCCTTGCTTTTGGTGATCGGAGAGGACATGGTGGAAGTAGTGAGGAGTGGAGGACGAAGAGTAGAAGAACAAGTAGAAAAATAGTGGAGAGGGACGCTGAAGAGGCCAAGCTTGTGGACTAGGCACGAGCGAGGGAATCGTAAGTGCGGGAAAGGGTTTTGGCTTGAAAGAGAAGGGTGTGTTAGACAATGGTAAGTCGGGTTGAGAATTTTATATGATATACTACCGACTTTACCAATTTCAACATTTAATACCCAGAATACCCTTTACTTAAAAGAAAATGCCTCTCTACGACTTTATGTGATTTACGTTATATGGGATTATATCTTCTATCATGAAACTTCACAAAATATATTTTGAACCAAGATCAATGGAAATGAAACAATTTTATCAATGACAACACCCAATCAGAAATGCTGTTAATCTTACTAATCAATTTCATCAGCTAGACCTAATTGAAAAAACCATTTTATATTGAACTTAAATTTGTTTTAATTTACCGAAAAGACATCAGGGTCAACCAATTCCATATTGAACATTTTATAAATTTGATTGAGCATGCTAGTATTACTACACCTTTTTACACAACGAAACATGTTGATCAAACACCAGAATCCTTGGTTACTCAGTGAAGTTTTACCTTTATGTTTCACATGCTGAACAGAGATATCATTTATTATCATGACTTGACCTCTAAATTTCTTTGAAATAGATAGTCAGTTTCTCAAAATAAATGCCATTGCTCTGCCAAGACCATCTTCACATTTTTATTCCTTTTTGATTATTTTATGGCGTATTCCCTGGTCTCTTAACATAATTCTCTTAAAACAAGCTTAAGAACCATATAAACACCAGATTTCCCATGAGGTTGACTTACTACTAATGACCTTCAGATTATTAGGCAATCTTCTGAGCAGTTCCACTAAAGACTGTTTTAAGACCATTGAAAGCACACATTCAAGGATACTTGTGAAAGTTTTAAGATAAGATTTAATCTCCATAAACGGAAAATCACACTTCAGTTAAGATCAGCAGTTTTATTCTTAGTTTGGAGCGTTCTTAGTAGTTAACTGTTGAAGATTAATAAAGGTGACAGATTTCAGAATTTACTCCCCCTGACTACCACAGTCTATGAACTTATTATAAAGACAAGATGAGAGCATGGATGGGGATATATTAAAGAGAAGATGAGCAAGAGGCTATGAGTGGAGACCACACAAGAGCAAAGTTCAGATCTAGGGCGAATTTACAAACACCCAGAGACTCAGCCTTAAAAGTCTACCAACAACCTGACAGCCTTCTATAAAATCCACTAGCTCTCAACTTTCAATTTGTATACAAGTCAATGTTTTCAATATAGCACTTCCCAAAATGTTGACTTGTTATGAATATCTCTGCAGCAGCACTCAACTACTCATATGGCAAATCTCGCCCATCATCCAAACATCAATTCAGCAATAACCATCAGACATTTCAGCCCCAAGACATTATACACATAACTTCTGATCATCTGAGCTCCCCCTCAAAATTTGCCAAGATCTCAAACAAACATCACTTAATTTTCTTAAGGTACACAGAGATGTATCAACTAAATGCAAATCTCATGTTTAAACTACATGCATTATTTTGGACTCTTGGTACTTGGCGGAGGTCTAGCCTCTGCATATGGCGTGGGTTTCCAGACAGAAAATATCTGCCCTTCTCCCAACTTCCATTTGATATACTAAGAAGTCATGCAAACCTATGCATCTACTCATGATTATGAATGACTAACACAAAAATCTCACATGGAATATGCATGAATCAAGTTATCAGCATGTATTACTCATAACAAGATAGCATCAATCACCAATTTATTCCAATCAAGCATGCAGCATTCCATAGAGAACATTATTCAGACAACTTCAATGAAGAGAATTGATAAGTGGAATTTAACTAACCTGTGTGCCCTGATTTTATTGAACCCCAATTTTATTTCTTCCACAAGAGCACACCTGCATCCAAAAAGTTATTTGAAATATCTTGGAGCCCAAGAGTTCTTGGGTCCAGCCTGATTATTCCAGCCACTTATCCAATATCATTGAGTAATAGTGTGCCCTAATTTTCCACAGTGATTACAAATAGGATGTTTATGCATATACATGTTCCTTCCATAAATGTTTCCAATTATGGGCACTTGAGTGTGTTTATCATAGTGTGATAGATAATAACAATCATGCATGTGGTGACCATATCTACCACAGTTGAAACATGAATTTCTATTTTTGTTCTTATTTGCATGCATGTGAGAAATGGAATAAGACTTAGCATGCAAATTAGTACTATTTCTGGAAATATGTCTGACATTCTTCGGAGCATGCTGGTTTCTATTCTGAGATGCATTTATCTTCTTGAAAGCCTTCATGTCATCAGATATCATTACTTGGCAGTCATCCATCACATGACCTGCCTTACCACCGTAATGACATGAAAGTTTTTTAATATATGCATGTGAATGAGTGGGGAAGTTCTTGATTACATGCACTGAGCTACAATATTTCTCAGAGATGGAAAAGTTCTCATCATGGAAAAACTTTACAAAATCAGCAGAATGAACTTTTGCCATATTCAGATTCTTTTTCTTCTTTTCAGTCTTTTTCAGATTTTTTAAAGGATTTTCAGTTTTCTGAGTAGTGAATTGAAAAATAGATGAACTAGAGGGATTAATCTGTTCTGAGCTTTTTACAAAGACAATTGATTCCTTCTTTCCATTAGCTTCCTTATTAGATGGAATATAGCCCAATGCCTCTTTCGGAAAGTTCACATTCGAACCAAGCAGTCTATTCAAATTATCTTTTCCCTTAACAAACTTTGACAAAGAAGTTTTAAGATCTTCAATTTCAGAATTTAGAGAAACAATACTTGCTTCATACTTAGATAGCTCAGATTCATAGGAAATTAATTGTCGTTGCAAAACATCATTTAAGCTTTTCAATGTTTCATTTTCCTGTTGAAGCTTTATTTCATCACTCGCTTCTTTTTCTTTCAACATAGATTTTCCTTTTTCCATAGCTAACCACTGTTCTGACGTAACAACGTTCAGGACCATCAGCTTTTTATTTTATTCTCTCAGATGACAATTTTCTTCAAGCAGTTTATCTTCATATTCATCAGCTTCCTTTCTCTTTTTAAGTAATATTTCATTTTCTTCTTTCAAGGATCCGATTAGACTCTTTTGGATGTTATCATCAGAATCAAGATCTTCAATCAGTTCCTTTAAGAAAGCACATTCATTACATGAATCTTCATCTTTAAGAGGTTTGTTTTTAAGACCTTCATTTTCAGATTTCAATCTATTTAGTTCAGATATCTCCTTTTTCATGTCTGATTTTAGATTTTCATTCTCAGTTTTAAACATGTAACTTCAGAGATCATTTCTTTTCTTAGCCTTTTCTTTTCAGACTTTACTTTCTCATATTTTTCAACCAAATATTCATTTAATGCAACAAGATCTTCAAAACTAAAATTATCAGTCTCAGAATTTACTTGTGAAGATGAATCCTCGGTCTGATCACATATGTGATCTCTGGCCATCAAACATTTCACTTTATCTTCACATGGACTTGCTAATATCATGCTGATTATCTCCACTGCACTTCTGCAATCAGTAATAAATGGAAAACAATTAGCATCTATCGCCCTTCTGGTTAGATCTAGGGCCTTTTGATTTTCAGAAATCTTCAGTCTGTCTGAAGCCTTCCATTGGGATTCATCCTCTGTAATTTCATACGAACTGTGTGCAATAAGTATCCACAGATCAGGATTAACATGCATTACATAATCTCTAAATCTACCAAACCAGATGTAAAAACTCAATCCCTCAAATCTGGGAAGATTAGCCATGAATATCAAGTTCAGAGCAGATCAAAAATCGCAATAAGAAATAGATGAAACTAGATCGCACCAAAAATGAATGCAGGAACAGATCTGCAGGTCGTTGGACCCTCTGTGTAAAAACCCGCTCTGATACCAATTGTTAACCCGATGTAGCGGTGCAAACCAAGATTCAGAGGGGGGGTGAATGAATCTCCCTCTAGAAACTTGATCAAATTAAAACTTATCCTGAAAACTTTAGACTAATGCGGAATTAAAACCAACTAGGAACTGAGGTAGAAACGCGCCTATCATTCATCTAATGGTTGACACATTAGAAAATAAGCCACAGTACACAAGAATCTTTTAGGTTGTTCAGTCCTCCCGACCCACATCCACCCCACACTCAATCCAGAGTGTGGATTACTACTGACTCACAGCTTGAAACCACTGGGCCTCACAGCTTGCCTACAAACCGCTGCGCATCACAGCTTGCGTCTGCTGGGCCTCACGGCTTGCCAATCGCTGGGCATTATAGCTTTGCCGACCATTGAGCATTACAGCTTAGCTATCTAGAGGAATCCACCTCTGCCACTGGGCCTTGCAACTTAAGCCATCGCTGATACACTACTTAGAAGCAATATGAAAAATGAAAACAAAAAATCAAAATGTTCAGCATCAGAAGATTGATAATAAAGACAAACTGAAATGCTCACACAGGAGCGTTGTGCCTTGGATCTAATCCAGAGGACACAGTAGAGAACATATCTTCAAGACTTGCTTCGATTGCTTGACGATTTCTTTTCTCAAGATTCCTCTTCTTCACTCTCTTGCTATCAGCTCTCACTCTCAGACTTACACTCTTACTTCTCTCAGATATCTTCTTCTCTTTTTCTCTCTCTCAAATTTTCTCTTCAAAATTCCATCATAATCATCAGAAGGCACGACCAGTTCTTCTATATATATCTCACGAAAGAGAGGCGCGCGGAAATCACATTTCCCGCCCAGAGATTTTACCAAAAGCGTGCTTATTGGAGCCCACGTGTCAGATCTTACTTGACGTTCAATTTATCTCAGAGACTTTGGAAATTTTATTTATCCTGTCAATTAAAACAGAGGTATTTTTGTCAAACACTTGGTGAGCAGGAGTTTATATAAACATTCACATGCACAGACTCATTACATGAATGAAAAAAAACATGCACCGCCTAGATACATATGTAGACGTGAATACTTGGACCATTTTCATGCATTAAACAAATGTGCACAGACCCTTGTATGCATAAAGCAAATATGTGCACAGACCTTTTCATGTGAAGATAAAACTTGCACAGACTTTAATATGAAGGATGCAGAGAATGCACTAACATTTGTATGCGTGTGACACAAGCATGCACCGACCCTTGAGTGCGCGCAGCAACAAAAATTGCACCGACCTATACAACCCCGATGTAAAAAGTTGCACCGACTGTTATACCTTTAAGATGAAGCGTGCACGGACCTATACAGGGCAGAGTATGCACCGACGTGTTCTACTCAATGCTGAGTATGCAGTGACTTCTACATGCTCGAGGCAAAACTGTACTGACCTTATGTATACACATTAGAGCATGCACTGACATGGCTTTTCGAAGATAGAAATGTGCACAGACTCTAAACAGTGAATTGCACGGACTTTATGGTGTTATGTGCAAACATGCACAGACTTGATCATGCATTGAGAATAGACATGCACAGACATTATACCATGCGTGTGACAAATGTGCACCGACCCTGAAGACTTATATGCACAGACTTCACATGCATTGAAGATAAACATGCACATACCTTATAGCATACATAAGGCAAATATGCACCGATCGTGAAGACTTATGTGCACAGACTTCGTGTGAAGGATGAAGACATGCACCGACCTTCGAGTGCACTTATTAGACATGCATGCGCCGACCTTGGGTCTACAGAAAGTACAATTAGCACCGAGCCCTTGAGCACAAACATGAATGCATAGACTCCTCATATGAACCTGCACTGACTTCACCAAAATATGCATGGACGTCATATGCACCAGGTCCTCTTGTCCACCAATCCAAATCAGGTATACAACAAAACATTCACATACCTTGTATCATATATGCATTAGTCAAATACAGATAGATTTATGCATTTCAGTCTCACACGACTCATAGATTGTCATTATCAAAACCAGGGTTCCAATAGGTGGTGCCGTCCACGTTGCACCAGTGAATCAAGTATAATCATGATGGAAGGGAGGAGAGGATATTTGTCACGCCCCGAGCCTTTATTACAGCGGAAGACTTGGTCGAGGAACGTGAACAGCCGGCATGGTAAGCGTCTTCTAAGCAAGAACGATCAGAGTGCAAGACAATCACACACATAAATGTAATTGCACAATATTTACTTAACTTCAACTTATTTCATTAATAATTAAATGAAATGTTAAAATATAATCACTATTTCAACTTTCTTCACCATACTAGACTCAAGAAATAAGAAAATTACATAGACTCAATCTAAACAATGTAGACTTCCTAAGTCTTCACTCATTCTTCATTCACTCTCGAACCCACTATTTGAACGTTCCGAATCCGATCCTGACTCACTTCCATCTCCTGAAAAGATTGGAAATAGGTAATGAGCACACTTGCCCAGTAGGTATCTTCGCATCAACATGATTAGCAATATCTAAGTAATTAGCATTTTAGCTTTAAAGAAATAAGGTAAAATCATGCGAATGCGATCAATCATGCGATTAAACCAAAGTAACCCGATGATCATGTAAGATAGAATGAGCAAGTATGAACTATCAAGAATGTAAGAAGAACATGATATGACCCTTCATGAATAAGAATGTAATGAGAATGTACTAGCAATACCACGTAGTCATCACCCAAACATCTTTTGCTTCTGAGCAAGCATTTGGTGAATTTCTGTGGAATATCATGTAACAAGCAACAAAGTCATGTACAAGTATTTTCATGATGCCCGTGGATCTTCACTTACTTATAGAGAAAGTACTCCCAGCACAATGCGACGCCAGTAGCATCAAACCCCATGGTTTATAATAGTATGTTTTCGGCAATCAGCTGAGGGGACTGGCATAGAGCCTTTGAACACAATCAGTGCTCGATCGCATCTTCAAGTATAAATCAAGCTACTTCCACGTTTCAAGCAATAAAGTATGGCCAATAATATCGCAAGTTCAAATAAGTTCATGATAACAATAGTTCAATGAATGAACGCTTCAATGAAGAAACGCGAGGTCCAGAATGACTTAAAACAAGGTTATGCTCATGGAAATAATTCGGCAGCATAACAGTACATTCCTTATTTTTTTATAAATTAAATTAAGTATCTTGAACAATATGACAAGTTCTAGACCATCAATAATCCATCTAGGAACTTTGGAATATCAACCCTTGGGTCAAACCTCGGGTTAAAACACTCAAGAACTGTGACGGTCAATCAATGGGCCGTTACATGATCGTGGCGGTCTATCATTGATCCGTTAGAACGGCTGAATCCAAAAATAAATAAAATGGACTCAATAAATGTGACGGTCATATATTAGGCCGTTAGATGAGCATGATGGTCTAATATGGATCCGTTACATATCTAGAACCAGAAACTTCGATAGTGCTTTCTAACAATTGGGCTTTCATGGTACAACCAACTCGGCGTGCTAGTGGGAATCCCAGGCTCACGAAGAATTACGGAGGCCTTGAAACCAGATTTTCTAGTCAATCGGAAGGAATATCCAATAGAAAGGTACTCAAGTTCAAGAATATGTTCCTATCGTGCAAAGTGTGAACTAATGGTCATATACCGGAATATATGCCATGTACTTTAAGAAATGACTCTATAAAAGAGAAAAGAATGTGTAACGATGTGGAACCAAGATAAAGCTTCGTCAATACAATACTAAAAATCATAGTTTAAATTCAAAACTATAGAGTTTATGCAATGAAATTAGCATAACTTAAAATAACTCAAGATGCTTTAAACATGCAATTTCCTATCAAGAATCAATTAATAAACTCAGGGTCATGAAAACAGGTCAAAACTTAGGTAACTATGCTTATTTCTAAGTAAGTTTGACTGTCCTCAGTCCTGTCTTGGGTTGACAGAAAATAGCACTCTGACGGTCTAAGACATACGCGTTATACATCTGTGACGATTTATCGTGGGACCGTTACAGTATTGTGACGCTGTGACTTTGGTCCGTCAGAGACAATAGAGAAATTTAAACATAACGTAGGGTGTGACGGTTGATCGTAAGGCCATTACAATCATGTGACGGTCTTACCTTAATCCGTCAGAGCTTCTACTGACAGGATATAGAAGGTAAAAGACTGAAAATATGTCGTGGCTGGAAATCAAAATACTTGGAATATTCCAGTCATGAGAAACGAAATATAGAGGCTATCTAGATGCATAGGTTGCAGTGAATGGAACAAGATAATATCTTTTATCTTTGATTAAGGCTCAAGACATGCATGTATGCATAGGTCAAACTAAAACATGAATTCATGGTCTAGAATGCATGAAATCAATCAAAATCAAAGGGCTTTTATCCCTAACATGATGTTCTTGCCATTCATGAGATGACCTACCTCTTTTCTGGGCTTTAAACTTCAAATTTGGGACTGCAAGTCACGCCCTAATCTTCCTTCTTGTGATTTCTCAGCAACTTCTCGTCGCTCTAACTCCTCAACCTCTTGACCTAAGGACGTAAAATTTTGAGGGTAAGAAGATGAAACTAAGGGGAACAAAAAGTTCTAAAGAATCAAACCCTAAATACCTCGTTTTGATGATCTAATTCCCTGATCTTCAGTGGACCTTTGCTCAGATTCCTGGGTTGCTAAGGTCGTACCAGTAACTTTGGAAGCTTCTAACTCTTGTGTAGTTGATCTCCTAGCACGAAATTTTGAGAGCTATTAGTCTAAAGTATTATAAATAAAAAGTTCTAAAGAACTTACCTAAATTATGACTCCTTACCTTGATTCGACGCGAGCCAAAGTAGGGGTCGCGCAGGTCAAAACTAGGTCTACTTATAGGGTTTTGACTAGGGTTTGAGGATTAGATCGATTCTAGAGTCATTGTTAAAGCTTAGATCGACTTCTAAGAGTCCTTAACACCTCTACTAGTCTCCCATCTCAATCCCAAAGCGATAGACTAGTAAAAATCCAACCTTTTTGCTTGTTCTTCACTTCACGGAACTTACAGAGCGTAACGGTCGAAGGTAGGCGCGTTACTTGACTGTGGCGGTCGCACGATAGACCGCTACATCCCATGTGGACATAATTCAATAAAATTCAAACTCTTTTGTTTGTTTATCCATATAATTATCTATAAAAATAGTATTTATCCATAAAATACATGAATAGGCTAAATAACTTTCTAGAATATGGGTCAAACTTAATGGGCTTGGTCCTTAAACCTATTGGGCTTCAATTCATTTATTAATCTATTTTGGCCTTTATAAATTCCTAATAAATTTCAAAAAAAATTCTATAGAAATTGTTTATATAAATTTTGGGGCACTACACCCTCCCCCACTTATAAGAATTTGGTCCCCAAATTCAATATATATATGGATTGTGGAGAGTGTACTTACAGTTGAATAGTTCCGGGAATCTTTTCCGCATGGCTTCTTCTGTTTTCTCAAGTTGCTTCGGTCAGCCATGATTTCTTCCATTGAATCTTGACCATAAGAATAGCTTTATTCCTTAGTTGACGCACTTGCCATTCCAGAATCCTTATTGGCGTTTGCTCGTACGTCATATCCTTCTGAATCTCTAAATTATCATAAGTGATAACATGGTTAGTATCATATACATACTTTTCCAGTATAGAGACGTGAAATACGTCGTGAACTCCTGCTAATTGTGGAGGTAAAGCCAGTCAATAAGCCACCTCACCGACCCTTTCAAGAATTTTAAATGGGTCAATGAACCTTGGAGTTAGCTTGCCTTTGATGCTAAATCTTCGAATACCACGACCTGGAAAAACCTTGAGATACACATGGTCTCCTACTTGAAATTTCAAGTCGCGTCTTCGATTATTAGCATAAGATTTTTGCCTATCTTGTGCCATCTGCAATCTTTCTCGAATGAGCTTGCTTTTCTCTGAAGAATTCCTGATAATGTCGGGACTTAGAAATTGCCTTTCCACTATTTCATTCCAACATATTGGTGATCTACAGCCTTTTCAATATAAGGCTTCAAAGGGTGCCATCTGTATGCTGGCCTGATAACTGTTGTTATATGCAAATTCCACCAGAGGCAAGTGATCATGCCAACTTCCTCCGAAGTCAATAGCACAAGCCCTGAGCATATCTTCCACCACTTGATTTGTTCTTTCAGTCTGACCATTAGTTTGTGGATGGAATGCCGTGCTAAAGTTCAGTCTGGTCCCTAGTGAATGTTGTGGACCCTTCCAGAATTGCGATGTAAATCTAGGATCTCTATCAGATATGATAGTGACAGGGACACCATGTAATTTGACAATTTCTTTTATGTATAATGTTGCTAAAATATCCACTGACCATCGACTTTTGATTGGTATGAACTGTGCAGACTTAGTCAATCTATCTATGATTACCCATATACCATCGTGTCCTCCTCTGGTCTTAGGTAAATCCATGATAAAAGCCATTCTTATACTCTCCAATTTCCATTCGGAAATATTCAAGGGATGTAATTTACCTGCGGGTCTAAAATGCTCTGCCTTTACTTGTTGACAAGTGAGACAGCGGGACACAAAATCAGCTATTTCCCTCTTCATATTGGGCCACCAGAAATTTCTTTTGAGATCTTGATACATTTTTGTACCACCTGGATGAATAGTGTACTTAGAATTATGTGCTTCTTTTAGGATCAGTTTCTTCGTATCCTCATGATCTGGTACACACACTCGACCCTTAAATAGCAATCTTCCGTCATTGGCAATAGAGAAATCCGGCCACTGATCTATGTTAACTTTTATCTCTAGTATACAGGATCATCATTTTGCAGCTTGACCAGATCCTCTATGAATGTAGGCTAAGCTCGGATATTGGCTATAAAATAATCTTCCTCTTTCATGTCAATATCTAAGTTCAACTGAGCAAATTGAGGAATAAGATTAGTCATTCTTATCATAAGACTTGATAGCATTCACATTGATTTTCTGCTGAGTGCATCTGCTACCGTATTAGCCTTGCCAGGATGATATTGAATCGCAAAATCAAAGTCTTTGAGATATTCTAACCATCTCCTCTGTGTCATATTTAGCTCCTTTTGAGAGAATAAGTATTTCAAGCTTTTGTGGTCTGAGTAGACCGTGAATTTCTCTCCATAAAGATAATGACGTCAGATCTTTAAGACAAAAATAACAGCTGCTAGTTCTAAATCATGCACGGGATAATTTTCCTCATGACATATCAATTGTCTTGAAGAATAACAGATTATCTTTCCATCTTGCATGAGGACGCACCCTAAGCCAATGCTAGACCTATCCGTATATACTTCAAATCCACCACCTTCCACCGGTAGTGATAGAATAGGAGGTGTAATAAGATGATTCTTAAGAGTTTGAAAACTCTTTTCACATTCCTTTGACCAGACAAAAGGATTTTCTTTTCTTGTGAGTCTAGTTAAAGGAATTGTAATTTTTGAGAAGTCCTTAATGATTCTCCTATAATAACCAGCTAGACCAAGAAAGCTTCATACTTCTGATACAGTCATTGGCCGGCTCCAATTTTGGACAACTTCGACTTTCGAAGGATCCACAGTTATTCCTTCTTTTGAAATAATGTGCCCTAGGAATGAAACTTCCTTGAGCCAGAATTCACACTTGTTAAGCTTGGCATAGAGTTTATATTCTCTAAGTGTTTGCAAAGCTATTCTCAGATGTTCTTCATGTTCCTCTTTTGTCTTGGAATATACCAGGATGTCATCAATGAAGACGACGATGAACTGGTCCAGATATGGCTGGAAAATATTGTTCATTAGTTGCATAAATGTTGCTGGGGCATTTGTTAACCCGAATGGCATTACCACAAATTCATAGTGGCCATAAAGACTTCGAAAGGCCGATTTATAAATGTCTTCCTCTTTATATCTAAGCTGATGATAACCTGATCTGAGGTCTATCTTGGAGAAATATTATGCTCCCGAAAGCTGATCGAAGAGCTCATCAATACGCGGCAACAGATACTTATTTTTGATTGTAAGTTGATTCAGTCGCCGGTAGTCGATGCATAGCCTGAGAGAGCCGTCCTTCTTCTTGACAAATAGAACTGGCGCACCCTAGGGGGATGTGCTAGGTCTGATGAAACCTTTGTCTAGTAGTTCCTGCAAATGCCTTTTTAGTTCCTTAAGTTCCGTGGGGGACATCCTGTAAGGGGTTATAGAAACATGTGCTGCTCCTGAAATGAGTTCAATAGTGAAGTTTACTTCCCTCTCGGGTGGTAAATTGGGTAATTCGGGTGGAAACACATCTGGAAACTCATTTACAATAGGAATGTCTGCTAGGATGATTTCCTTGGATTCGGTAACAATGATAGAAGCAAGAAAAGCTTCACAACCTTGCGAGATAAGTTTGCAAGCGTGAAGAGAGGATATGATAGTGGGATGTTTCCTATACTTGATGCCAAGGAAAGAAAATCTTGGAAGACCGGGTTTTCGAAAGAATATAATCCTATTTCGGCAGTTAATATCAGCATCATGATCTATAAGCCAATCTACCCCTAAAATGGCACCATAATCTTTCATGTCATAACATACTAAGTTTGCGGAGAGATTGTGACCTTCTACTATCACCTCACTATCAGGATAATATTCGGTAAGCTTAGTTCCAGATCCTAAGGGTGTGGTAATAGCAAGATCTGAAGGTAGAGGAACTGATGCAATTGGTAATATTTTTGTAAAAGTAGTGGAGATAAAAGAATGAGAGGCACCAATATCAAATAGCACAAATGCAGGACAAGAATAAATTTGAAGAGTACCTTCCATAAGCCCACCATCCCTGGGCGCTTCCTCTTCTTCTAGAACGGCATTGAGCCGAGCCTGCCTCATACGTCCACCGTCGGACGATTGATCTTTTCATAAGGGGGCAATCTGGCATACGATGCTCCCTACTTCCACAACGTAGACAAACACCAAGACGCTTCCAACATTCTTCCGCCGAATGGCCGAACTTCTCGCAAAAAGTGCAAGCCATGGTGACTTGTTTCTCCTCCTTACTCTTCTTATTTTTCTAGGAACTTCCACCATTCCTGCTCCGGGATCTCTTCTTACTATCACGGCTTTTGTGAGGTTTCGTGATGCTAAATTTTTCTTTCTTATAACGCCGATCAGATCATCGGCTGGACTCTTCTCCTTTTCCTTTCAATTTCTCGACCTTCTCTAAGGTCCTTTCACATAAATATGCCCGCTGTACCATTTTCGCATAAGTACAGATGTTTTGGGTCCCGAGTTGCTGAATAAAATCGGGTCGTAACCCGTCCATAAACCGATTAGCCTTTAATAGATCGGTAGTGATTAAATGCGGTGCATAAGGTGCTAGTCTGGAGAATTGAAGTTCATACTCCACGACTGTCATCATTCCTTGTCAAAGAGAGGTGAACTCCATAGCCTTTCTTTCTTTCACATGCTCAGAAAAGTACTTAGCACGGAACAAAGTGAGAAAACCATCCCATGTATGAGGTGCATCAGCCTGAGGTGCTGGAACCGACTTCCACCATGTACGGGCATTCTTGTTGAGTTGGAAAGTTGCAAGATGCACCTTCTCTTGATCGGTGCATTGGATGACGTCAAATATACTGTTCATCTCGTCTATCCAGTTCTCTGCTTCGTCCGGATTAGAAGAACCATAGAAACGCGGATTGTTTAAACTCTGAAAATTACGATGTAAGTTGCCAACCCTTGCCCCTGCGCCTGCCTATGCCATAGTTTGCAATGCCTGAGTAAGGCCGGCAACTGTTTGTTGCATGCCATTCCAATCTACGCGATGAGCCATTTGTAAAATAAGGTACTTGAGAGAAATATAACAACTTGTTATTTCTCGTGGAATTGGAAGAAAATTAATCTTAAAGCTAATTAACTATCTTATCCCAGGCTCTACCCAATTCTCACATGGGTATGGAAATTTCTTCCTTAGTTCATAGGTAGGGGTCCTTAAACCTTGGACTTATCCTATGACATGACTCTTTTCCTAAGTCCTGAGACTTAGGCTCTGATACCAACTTAACTATCACATCCTGAGCCTTTATTACAGCGGAAGACTAGCTCGAGGAACGTGAACAGCCGGCATGGTAAGCGTCTTGTAAGCAAAAACGATCAGAGCCCAAGACAATCATACACATAAATGTAATTGCACAATATTTACTTAACTTCAACTTATTTCATTAATAATTAAATGAAATGTTCAAATACAATCACTGTTTCAACTTTCTTCATCATACTAGACTCAAGAAATAAGAAAATTACATAGACTCAATCTAAACAATGTAGAGTTCCTAAGTCTTCACTCATTCTTCATTCACTCTCGGACTGGCTATTTGAATGTTCCGAATCTGATCCCGACTCACTTCCATCTCTTGAAAAGATTGGAAATAGGTAATAAGTACACTTGCCCAGTACGTATCATCGCATCAACATGATTAGAAATATCTAAGTAATTAGCATTTTAGCTCTAAAGAAATAAGGTAAAATCATGTGAATGCGATCAATCATGCGATTAAACCAAAGTAACAGGATGATCATGTAAGATAGAATGAGCAAGTATGAACTATCAAGAATGTAACAAGAATATGATATGGCCCTTCATGAACAAGAATGTAACGAGAATGTACTAGCAATACCAAGTAGTCATCACCCAAAATCTTTTGCTTATGAGAAAGTATTTGGTGAATTTCTGTGGAATATCATGTAACAAGCAAGAAAGTCATGTATAAGTATTTTCATGATATCCATGGATCTTCACTTATTTATAGAGAAAGTACTCCCAGCGTAATGCGACGCCAGTAGCATCATACCCCATGGTTTATAATAGTATATTTCCGGCAATCAGCTGAGGGGACTAGCATAGAGCCCTTAAACACAATCAGTGCTCGATCGCATCTTCAAGTATAAATCAAGCTACTTCCACGTTTCAAGCAATAAAGTATGGCCAATAATATTGCAAGTTCAAATAAGTTCATGATAACAATAGTTCAATGAATGAACGCTTCAATGAAGAAACGCGAGGTCAAGAATGACTTAAAACAAGGTTATGCACATGGAAATAATTCGGCAGCATAACGGTACATTCCTTATTTTTTCATAAATTAAATTAAGTATCTTGAACAATATGACAAGTCCTAGACCATCAATAATCCATCTAGGAACTTTAGAATATCAACCCTTGGGTCAAACCTCGGGTTAAAACACTCAAGAACTGTGACGGTCAATCAATGGGCCGTTACATGATCGTGACGGTCTATCGTTGATCCGTTAGCACGGCTGAATCTAGAAATAAATAAAATGGACTCAATAAATGTGACGGTCATATATTAGGTCGTTAGATGAGCATGACGGTCTAATATGGATCCGTTACATATCTAGAACCAGAAACTTCGATAGTGCTTTCTAACAATTAGACTTTCATGGTACAACCAACTCGGCGTCCTAGTGGGAATCCCAGGCTCGCGGAGAATTATGGAGGTCTTAAAACCAGATTTCCTAATCCATTGGAAGGAATATCCAATAGAAAGGTACTCAAGTTCAAGAATATGTTCCTATAGTGCAAAGTACGAACTAATGGTCATATACCGGACTATATGCCATGTACTTAAAGAAATGACTCTATAAAAGAGAAAAGAATCTGCAACGATGTGGAACCATGATAAAGCTTCGTCAATACAATACTGAAAATCATTGTTTAAATTCAAAACTATAGAGTTTAGGCAATGAAATTTGCATAACTTAAAATAACTCAAGATGCTTTAAACATGTAATTTTCTATCAAGAATAATTTAATAAACTCAGGGTCATGAAAACAGGTCAAAACTTAGGTAACTAGGCATATTTATAAGTAAGTTTGAATGTCCTCAGTCCTGTCTTGGGTTGACAGAAAATAGCACTCTGACGGTCTAAGACAGACGCGTTATACATCTATGACGGTTTATCGTGGGACCGTTACAGTATTGTGACGCAGTGACTTTGGTCCATCAGAGACAATAGAGAAATTTAAACATAACGGAGGGTGTGACGGTTGATCGTAACGCCATTACAATCATGTGACGGTCTTACCTTAATCCGTCAGAGCTTCTGCTGACAGGATATAGAAGGTAAAAGACTGAAAATATGTCATGGCTGGAAGTCAAAATACTTAGAATATTCCAGTCATGAGAAACGAAATATAGAGGCTATTTAGATGCATAGGTTGTAGTGAATTGAACAAGATAATATCTTTTATCTTTGATTAAGGCTCAAGACATGCATGTATGCATAGGTCAAACTAAAACATGAATTCATGGTCTAGAATGCATGAAATCAATCAAAATCAAAGGGATTTTATCCCTAACATGATGTTCTTGCCATTCATGAGATGACCTACCTCTTTTCTGGGCTTTAATCTTCAATTTGGGACTGCAAGTCACGCCCTAATTCTTCTCTTCCTGTGGTTTCTCAGCAACTTCTCGTCGCTCTAACTCCTCAACCTCTTGACCTAAGGACGTAAAATTTTGAGGGTAAGAAGATGAAACTAAGGGGAATAAAAAATTCTAAAGAATCAAATCCTAAATACCTCGTTTTGATGATCTAATTCCCTGATCTTCAGTGGACCTTTGCTCAGATTCCTGGGTTGCTAAGGTCGCACCAGTAACATTGGAAGCTTCTAACTCCTGGTGTACTTGATCTCCTAGCATGAAAATTTGAGAGCTATTAGTTTAAAGTATTATAAATGAAAACTTCTAAAGAACTTACCTAAAATTATGACTCCTTACTTTGATTCGACGCGAGCCAGAGTAGGGGTCGTGTAGGTCAAAAATAGGGTCTATTTATAGGGGTTTGACTAGGGTTTGAGGATTAGATCGATTCTAGAGTCCTTGTTAAAGCTTAGATCGACTTCTGAGAGTCCTTAAAACGTTTACTAGTCCTCCCATCTCAATCCCAAAGCGATAGACTAGTAAAAATCCAATCTTTTTGCTTGTTCTTCACTTCACGGAACTTACAGAGCGTAACGGTCGAAGGTAGGCGCGTTACCTGACTGTGGCAGTCGCACGATAGACCGCTACATCCCATGTGCGCATAATTTAATAAAATTCAAACTCTTTTGTTTGTTTATCCATATAATTATCTATAAAAATAGTATTTATCCTTAAAATCCGTGAATAGGCTAAATAACTTTCTAGAATATGGGTCAAACTTAATGGGCCTGGTCCTTAAACCTATTGGGCTTCAATTCATTTATTAATCTATTTTGGTCTTTATAAATTCCTAATAAATTCCAAAACAAATTCTATAGAAATTATTTATATAAATTTTGGGGCACTACACCCTCCCCCACTTATATGAATTTGGTCCCCAAATTCAATATATATATGGATTATGAAGAGTGTACTTACAGTTGAATAGTTCCAGGAATCTTTTCTGCATGGCTTCTTCTATTTTCTCAAGTTACTTCGGTCGGCCATGATTTCTTCCATTGAATCTTGACCATTGGAATAGCTTTATTCCTTAGTTGACACACTTCCCGTTCCAGAATCCTTATTGGCGTTTGCTCGTACATCATATCCTTCAGAATCTCCAAATTATTATAAGTGATAACATTGTCAGGATCATATACATACTTTTTCAGCATAGAGACGTGAAATACGTCGTGAACTCTTGCTAATTGTGGAGGTAAAGCAAGTCTATAAGCCACCTCACCGACCCTTTCAAGAATTTCAAATGGGCCAATGAACCTTGGAGTTAGCTTGCCTTTGATGCTAAATCTTCGAATACCACGACCTGGAAAAACCTTGAGATACACATGGTCTCCTACTTGAAATTTCAAGTCGTGTCTTCGATTATTAGAATAAGATTTTTGCCTATCTTGTGCCATCTACAATCTTTCTCGAATGAGCTTGATTTTCTCTGAAGAATTCCTGATAATGTCGGGACCTAGAAATTGCCTTTCCCCTATTTCATTCCAACATATTGGTGATCTACAGCTTTTTCCATATAAAGCTTCAAAGGGTGCCATCTGTATGCTGGCCAGATAACTGTTGTTATATGAAAATTCCACCAGAGGCAAGTGATCATGTCAACTTCCTCCGAAGTCAATAGCACAAGCCCTGAGCATATCTTCCACCACTTGATTTGTTCTTTCAGTCTGACCATCGATTTGTGGATGGAATGCCATGCTAAAGTTCAGTCTGGTCCCTAGTGAATGTTGTAGACCCTTCCAGAATTGCGATGTGAGTCTAGGATCTCTATCAGATATGATAGTGACAGGAAAACCATGTAATTTGACAATTTCTTTTATGTATAATGTTGCTAAAATATCCACTGACCATCGACTTTTGATTGGTATGAAATGTGCAGACTTAGTCAATCGATCTATGATTACCCATATACCATCGTGTCCTCCTCTGGTCTTAGGTAAATCCATGATAAAAGCCATTCTTATACTCTCCCATTTTCATTCGGGAACATTCAAGAGATGTAATTTACCTGCGGGTCTAAAATGCTCTGCCTTTACTTGTTGACAAGTGAGACAGCGGGACACAAAATCAGCTATTTCCCTCTTCATATTGGGCCACCAGAAATTTCTTTTGAGATCTTGATATATTTTTGTACCACCTGGATGAATGGTGTACTTGGAATTATGTGCTTCTTTTAGGGATCAGTTTCTTCGTATCCTCATGATCTGGTACACACACTCGACCCTTAAATAGCAATCTTCCGTCATTGGCAATAGAGAAATCCGGCCACTGATCTATGTTAACTTTAATCTCTAGTATACAGGATCATCATTTTGTAGCTTGACCAGATCCTCTATGAATGTAGGCTAAGCTCGGATATTGGCTATAAAACAATCTTCCTCTTTCATGTCAATATCTAAGTTCAACTGAGCAAATTGAGGAATAAGATTAGTCATACTTATTATAAGACTTGATAGCATTCCCATTGATTTTCTGCTGAGTGCATCTGCTACCGTATTAGTCTTGTCAAGATGATATTGAATCGCAAAATCAAAGTCTTTGAGATATTCTAACCATCTCCTCTGTGTCATATTAAGCTCCTTTTGAGAGAATAAGTATTTCAAGCTTTTGTGGTCTGAGTAGACCTTGAATTTCTCTCCATACAGATAATGACGTCAGATCTTTATGACAAAAATAACAGCTGCTAGTTCTAAATCATGCACGGGATAATTTTCCTCATGACATATCAATTGTCTTGAAGAATAATAGATTACCTTTCCATCTTGCATGAGGACGCACCCTAAGCCAATGCCAGACCTAGCCGTATATACTTCAAATCCACCACCTTCCACCGGTAGTGATAGAATAGGAGGTGTAATAAGATGATTCTTAAGAGTTTGAAAACTCTTTTCACATTCCTTTGACCAGACAAAAGGATTTTCTTTTCTTCTGAGTCCGGTTAAAGGAATTGTAATTTTTGAGAAGTCCTTAATGAATCTCCTATAATAACCAGCTAGACCAAGAAAGCTTCATACTTCTAATACAGTCGTTGGCCGGCTCCAATTTCTGACAACTTCGACTTTCGAAGGATCCACAGTTATTCCTTCTTTTGAAATAATGTGGCCTAGGAATGAAACTTCCTTGGGCCAGAATTCACACTTGTTAAGCTTGGCATAGAGTTTATGTTCTCTAAGTGTTTGCAAAGCTATTCTCAGATGTTCTTCATGTTCCTCTTTTGTCTTGGAATATACCAGGATGTCATCAATGAAGACGATGATGAACTTGTCCAGATATGGCTGGAAAACATTGTTCATTAGTTGCATAAATGCTGCTGGGGAATTTGTTTACCCGAATGACATTACCAAAAATTCATAGTGGCCATAAAGACTTCGAAAGGCCGATTTATAAATGTCTTCCTCTTTAATTCTAAGCTGATGATAACCTGATCTGAGGTCTATCTTGGAGAAATATTATGCTCCCGAAAGCTGATCGAAGAGCTCATCAATACGCGTCAATAGATACTTATTTTTGATTGTAAGTTGATTCAGTCGCCGGTAGTCGATGCATAGCCTGAGAGAGCCGTCCTTCTTCTTGACAAATAGAACTGGCGCACCCTAGGGGGATGTGCTAGGTCTGATGAAACCTTTGTCTAGTAGTTCCTGCAACTGCCTTTTTAGTTCCTTAAGTTCCGTGGGGGACATCCTGTAAGGGGTTATAGAAACATGTGCTGCTCTTGAAATGAGTTCAATAGTGAAGTTTACTTCCCTCTCGGGTGGTAAATTGGGTAATTCGGGTGGAAACACATCTGGGAACTCATTTACAATAGGAATGTTTGCTAGGATGATTTCCTTGGATTCGGTAACAATGACAGAAGCAAGAAAAGCTTCACAACCTTACGAGATAAGTTTGCAAGCGTGAAGAGAGGATATGATAGTGGGATATTTCCTATACTTGATGCCAAGGAAAGAAAACCTTGGAAGACCGGGTTTTCAAAAGGATATAATCCTATTTCGGCAGTTAATATCAGCATCATGATCTATAAGCCAATCTACCCCTAAAATGGCATCATAATCTTTCATGTCAAGACATACTAAGTTTGCGGAGAGATTGTGACCTTCTACTATCACCTCACTATCAGGATAATATTCGGTAAGCTTAGTTCCAGATCCTAAGGGTGTGGTAATAGCAAGATCTGAAGGTAGAGGAACTGATGCAATTGGTAATATTTTTGTAAAAGTAGTGGAGATAAAAGAATGAGAGGCACCAATATCAAATAGCACGAATGCAGGACAAGAATAAATTTGAAGAGTACCTTCCATAAGCCCACCATCCCTGGGCGCTTCCTCTTCTTCTAGAACGGCATTGAGCCGAGCCTGCCTCATACGTCCACCGTCGGACGATTGATCTTTCATAAGGGGGCAATCTGGCATACGATGCTCCCTGCTTCCACAACGTAGACAAATACCAAGACGCTTCCAACATTCTTCCGCCGAATGGCCGAACTTCTCGCAAAAAGTGCAAGCCATGGTGACTTGTTTCTCCTCCTTACTCTTCTTATTTTTCTAGGAACTTCCATCGTTCCCACTCCGGGATCTCTTCTTACTATCACGGCTTTTGTGAGGTTTCGTGATGCTAAATTTTTCTTTCTTATAACGCCGATCAGATCATCGACTGGACTCTTCTCCTTTTCCTTTCAATTTCTCGACCTTCTCTAAGGTCCTTTCACATAAATATGCCCGCTGTACCATTTTCGCATAAGTACAGATGTTTTGGGTCCCGAGTTGCTGAATAAAATCGGGTCGTAACCCGTCCATAAACCGATTAGCCTTCAATAGATCAGTAGTGATTAAATGTGGTGCATAAGGTGCTAGTATGGAGAATTGAAGTTCATACTCCGCGACTGTCATCATTCCTTGTCAAAGAGAGGCGAACTCCATAGCCTTTCTTTCTTTCACATGCTCAGAAAAGTACTTAGCATGGAACAAAGTGAGAAAACCATCCCATGTATGAGGTGCATCAGCCGGAGGTGCCGGAACCGACTTCCACCATGTACGGGCATCCTTGTTGAGTTGGAAAGTTGCAAGATGCACCTTCTCTTGATCGGTGCATTGGATGACGTCAAATATACTGTTCATCTCATCTATCCAGTTCTCTGCTTCGTCCAGATTAGAAGAACCATAGAAACGCGGATTGTTTAAACTCTGGAAATTACGATGTAAGTTGCCAGCCCTTGCCCCTGCGCCTGCCTGGGCCATAGTTTGCAATGCCTGAGTACGGCCGACAACTGTTTGTTGCATGCCATTCCAATCTACGCGATGAGACATTTGTAAAATAAGGTACCTGAGAGAAATATAACAACTTGTTATTTCTCGTGGAATTGGAAGAAAATTAATCTTAAAGCTAATTAACTATCATATCCCAGGATCTACCCAATTCTCACATGGGTATGGAAATTTCTTCCTTAGTTCATAGGTAGGGGTCCTTAAACCTTGGACTTATCCTATGACATGACTCTTTTCCTAAGTCCTGAGACTTAGGCTCTGATACCAACTTAACTATCACGTCCTGAGCCTTTATTACAGCGGAAGACTAGCTCGAGGAACGTGAACAGCCGCATGGTAAGCCTCTTGTAAGCAAGAACGATCAGAGCCCAAGACAATCACACACATAAATGTAATTGCACAATATTTACTCAACTTCAACTTATTTCATTAATAATTAAATCAAATGTTCAAATACAATCACTGTTTCAACTTTCTTCATCATACTAGACTCAAGAAATAAGAAAATTACATAGACTCAATCTAAACAATGTAGACTTCCTAAGTCTTCACTCATTCTTCATTCACTCTCGGACTGGCTATTTGAATGTTCCGAATCTGATCCCGACTGACTTCCATCTCCTGAAAAGATTGGAAATAGGTAATATGTACACTTGCCCAGTACGTATCATCGCATCAACATGATTAGCAATATCTAAGTAATTAGCATTTTAGCTCAAAAGAAATAAGGTAAAATCATGTGATTGCGATCAATCATGCGATTAAACCAAAGTAATACGATGATCATGTAAGATAGAATGAGCAAGTATGACCTATCAAGAATGTAACAAGAATATGATATGGCCCTTCATGAATAAGAATGTAACGAGAATGTACTAGCAATACCACGTAGTCATCACCCAAAATCTTTTGCTTATGAGAAAGTATTTGGTGAATTTCTGTGGAATATCATGTAACAAGCAAGAAAGTCATGTACAAGTATTTTCATGATGTCCATGGATCTTCACTTATTTATAGAGAAAGTACTCCCAGCGTAATGCGACGCCAGTAGCATCATACCCCATGGTTTATAATAGTATATTTCCTGCAATCATCCGAGGGGACTAGCATAGAGCCCTTGAACACAATCAGTGCTCGATCGCATCTTCAAGTATAAATCAAGCTACTTCCACGTTTCAAGCAATAAAGTATGGCCAATAATGTAGCAAGTTCAAATAAGTTCATGATGACAATAGTTCAATGAATGAACGCTTCAATGAAGAAACGCGAAGTCAAGAATGACTTAAAACAAGGTTATGCACATGGAAATAATTCGGCAGCATAACGGTACATTCCTTGTTTTTTCATAAATTAAATTAAGTATCTTGAACAATATGACAAGTCCTAGACCATCAATAATCCATCTAGGAACTTTAGAATATCAACCCTTGGGTCAAACCTCGAGTTAAAACACTCAAGAACTGTGACGGTCAATCAATGGGCTGTTACATGATCGTGACGGTCTATCGTTGATCCGTTAGCACGGCTGAATCTAGAAATAAATAAAATGGACTCAGTAAATGTGACGGTCATATATTAGGCCGTTAGATGAGCATGACGGTCTAATATGGATCCGTTACATATCTAGAACCAGAAACTTCGATAGTGCTTTCTAACAATTGGGCTTTCATGGTACAACCAACTCGGCATCCTAGTGGGAATCCCAGGCTCGCAGAGAATTATGGAGGCCTTAAAACCAGATTTCCTAATCCATTGGAAGGAATATCCAATAGAGAGGTCCTCAAGTTCAAGAATATGTTCCTATAGTGCACAGTATGAACTAATGGTCATATACCGGACTATATGCCATGTACTTAAAGAAATGACTCTATAAAAAAGAAAAGAATGTGTAACGATGTGGAACTATGATAAAGCTTCATCAATACAATACTGAAAATCATTGTTTAAATTCAAAACTATAGAGTTTAGGCAATGAAATTTGCATAACTTAAAATAACTCAAGATGCTTTAAACATGTAATTTTCTATCAAGAATCAATTAATAAACTCAGGGTCATGAAAACAGGTCAAAACTTAGGTAACTAGGCTTATTTATAAGTAAGTTTGAATGTCCTCAGTCCTGTCTTGGGTTGACAGAAAATAGCACTCTGACGGTCTAAGACAGACGCGTTATACATCTGTGACGATTTATCGTGGGACCGTTACAGTATTGTGACGCACTGACTTTGGTCCATCAGAGACATCAGAGAAATTTGAACATAACAGAGGGTGTGACGGCTGATCGTAAGGCCGTTACAATCATGTGACGGTCTTACCTTAATCCGTCAGAGCTTCTACTGACAGGATATAGAAGGTAAAAGACTGAAAATATGTCGTGGCTGGAAATCAAAATACTTGGAATATTCCAGTCATGAGAAACGAAATATAGAGGCTATCTAGATGCATAGGTTGCAGTGAATGGAACAAGATAATATCTTTTATCTTTGATTAAGGCTCAAGACATGCATGTATGCATAGGTCAAACTAAAACATGAATTCATGGTCTAGAATGCATGAAATCAATCAAAATCAAAGGGCTTTTATCCCTAACATGATGTTCTTGCCATTCATGAGATGACCTACCTCTTTTCTGGGCTTTAAACTTCAAATTTGGGACTGCAAGTCACGTCCTAGTTCTTCTCTTCCTGTGATTTCTCAGCAACTTCTCGTCGCTCTAACTCCTCAACCTCTTGACCTAAGGACGTAAAATTTTGAGGGTAAGAAGATGAAACTAAGGGGAATAAAAAGTTCTAAAGAATCAAACCCTAAATACCTCGTTTTGAAGATCTAATTCCCTGATCTTCAATGGACCTTTGCTCAGATTCCTGGGTTGCTAAGGTCGCACCAGTAACTTTGGAAGCTTCTAACTCCTGGTGTACTTGATCTCCTAGCATGAAATTTTGAGAGCTATTAGTCTAAAGTATTATAAATGAAAACTTCTAAAGAACTTACCTAAAATTATGACTCCTTACCTTGATTCGACGTGAGCCAAAGTAGGGGTCGCGCAGGTCAAAAATCGGGTCTACTTATAGGGGTTTGACTAGGGTTTGAGGATTAGAACGATTCTAGAGTCATTGTTAAAGCTTAGATCGACTTCTGAGAGTCCTTAAAACGTTTACTAGTCCTCCCATCTCAATCCCAAAGCGATAGACTAGTAAAAATCCAACCTTTTTGCTTGTTCTTCACTTCACGGAACTTACAGAGCGTAACGGTCGAAGGTAGGCGCGTTACTTGACTGTGGCGGTCGCACGATAGACCGCTACATCCCATGTGCGCATAATTCAATAAAATTCAAACTCTTTTGTTTATTTACCATATAATTATCTATAAAAATGATATTTATCCTTAAAATCCGTGAATAGGCTAAATAACTTTCTAGAATATGGGTCAAACTTAATGGGCCTGGTCCTTAAACCTATTGGGCTTCAATTCATTTATTAATCTATTTTGGCCTTTATAAATTCCTAATAAATTCTAAAAAAAATTCTATAGAAATTATTTATATAAATTTTGGGGCACTACACCCTCCCCCACTTAGAAAAATTTGGTCCCCAAATTCAATATATATATGGATTATGGAGAGTGTACTTACAGTTGAATAGTTCCGGTAATCTTTTCCGCATGGCTTCTTCTATTTTCTCAAGTTACTTCGGTCGGCCATGATTTCTTCCATTGAATCTTGACCATTGGAATAGCTTTATTCCTTAGTTGACACACTTCCCGTTCCAGAATCCTTATTGGTGTTTGCTCGTACGTCATATCCTTCTGAATCTCCAAATTATTATAAGTGATAACATAGTCAGGATCATATACATACTTTTTCAGCATAGAGACGTGAAATACGTCGTGAACTCTTGCTAATTATGGAGGTAAAGCCAGTCTATAAGCCACCTCACCGACCCTTTCAAGAATTTCAAATGGGCCAATGAACCTTGGAGTTAGCTTGCCTTTGATGCTAAATCTTCGAATACAATGACCTGGAGAAACCTTGAGATACGCATGGTCTCCTACTTGAAATTTCAAGTCGTGTATTCGATTATTAGAATAAGATTTTTGCCTATCTTGTGCCATCTACAATCTTTCTCGAATGAGCTTGATTTTCTCTCAAGAATTCCTGATAATGTCGGGACCTAGAAATTGCCTTTCCCCTATTTCATTCCAACATATTGGTGATCTACAGCTTTTTCCATATAAAGCTTCAAAGGGTGCCATCTGTATGCTGGCCTGATAACTGTTATTATATGGAAATTCCACCAGAGGCAAGTGATCATGCCAACTTCCTCCGAAGTCAATAGCACAAGCCCTGAGCATATCTTCCACCACTTGATTTGTTTTTTCAGTCTGACCATCGATTTGTGGATGGAATGCCATGCTAAAGTTCAGTCTGGTCCCTAGTGAATGTTGTAGACCCTTCCAGAATTACGATGTGAATCTAGGATCTCTATCAGATATGATAGTGACTGGGACACCATGTAATTTGATAATTTCTTTTATGTAGAATGGTGCTAAAATATCCACTGACCATCGACTTTTGATTGGTATGAAATGTGCAGACTTAGTCAATCGATCTATGATTACCAATATACCATTGTGTCCTCCTCTGGTCTTAGGTAAATCCATGATGAAATCCATTCCTATACTCTCCCATTTCCATTCGAGAATATTCAAGGGATGTAATATACCTGCGGGTCTAAAATGCTCTGCCTTTACTTGTTGACAAGTGAGACAGCGGGACACAAAATCCTCTATTTCCCTCTTCATATTGGGCCACCAGAAATTTCTTTTGAGATCTTGATACATTTTTGTACCACCTGGATGAATGGTATACTTGGAATTATGTGCTTCTTTTAGGATCAGTTTCTTCGTATCCTCATGATCTGGTACACACACTCGGCCCTTAAATGGCAATCTTCCGTCATTGGTAAAAGAGAAATCCGGCCTCTAATCTATGTTAACTTTAATCTTCAGTAATACAGGATCATCATTTTGCAGCTTGACCAGATCCTCTATCAATGTAGCCTGAGCTCGGATATTGGCTATAAAACAATCTTCCTCCTTCATGTCAATATCTAAGTTCAACTGGACAAATTGAGGAATAAGATTAGTCATACTTATCATAAGACTTGATTACATTCCCATTGGTTTTCTGCTGAGTGCATCTACTACCGCATTAGCCTTACCAGAATGATATTGAATAGCAAAATCAAAGTCTTTGAGATATTCTAACCATCTCCTCTGCCTCATATTAAGCTCCTTTTGAGAGAATAAGTATTTCAAACTTTTGTGGTCCGAGTAGACAGTGAATTTCTCTCCATAGAGATAATGACGCCAGATCTTTAAGGCAAAAATAACAGCTGCTAGTTCTAAATCATGCACGGGATAATTTTCCTCGTGACGTTTCAATTATCTTGAAGAATAATAGATTACCTTTCCATCTTGCATGAGGACGCACCCTAAGCCAATGCTAGATGCATCCGTATATACTTCAAATCCACCACCTTCCACTGGTAGTGATAGAATAGGAGGTGTAGTAAGATGATTCTTAAGAGTTTGAAAACACTTTTCACATTCCTTTGACCGGACAAAAGGATTTTATTTTCTTGTGAGTCTAGTTAAAGGAATTGCAATTTTTGAGAAGTCCTTAATGATTCTCCTATAATAACCAGCTAGACCCAGAAAGCTTCGTACTTTTGATACAGTCATTGGCCGGCTCCAATTTTTGACAGCTTCGACTTTCGAAGGATCCACAACGATTCCTTCTTTTGAAATAATGTGGCCTAGGAATGAAACTTCCTTGAGCCAAAATTCACACTTGTTAATCTTGGGATAGAATTTATGTTCTCTAAGTGTTTGCAATGCTATTCTCATATGTTCTTCATGTTCCTCTTTTGTCTTGGAATATACCAGGATGTCATCAATGAAGACGACGATGAACTGGTCCAGATATGGCTGGAAAACATTGTTCATAAGTTGCATAAATGCTGCTGGCGCATTTATTAACCCGAACGGCATTACCACAAATTCATAGTGGCCATAATGACTTCGAAAGGCCGATTTATAAATGTCTTCCTCTTTAATTCTAAGATGATGATAACCAGATCTGAGGTCTATCTTGAATAAATATTCTGCTCCCGAAAGCTAATAGAAGAGCTCATCAATACGCGGCAACGGATACTTGTTTTTGATTTTAAGTTGATTCAGTCGTTGGTAGTCGATGCATAGCCTGAGAGAGCCGTCCTTCTTCTTGACAAATAGAACTGGCGCACCCTAAGGGGATGTGCTAGGTCTGATGAAACCTTTGTCTAGTAGTTCCTGCAACTGCCTTTTTAGTTCCTTAAGTTCTGTGGGGGACATCCTGTAAGGGGTTATAGAAACATGTGCTGCTCCTGAAATGAGTTCAATAGTGAAGTTTACTTCCCTCTCGGGTGGTAAATTGGGCAATTCGGGTGGAAACACATCTGGGAACTCATTTACAATAGGAATGTCTGCTAGGATGATTTCCTTGGATTCGGTAACAATGACAGAAGCAAGAAAAGCTTACATCCTTGCGAGATAAGTTTGCAAGCGTGAAGAGAGGATATGATAGTGGGATGTTTCCTATACTTGATGCCAAGGAAAGAAAATCTTGGAAGATCGGGTTTTCGAAAGGATATAATCCTATTTCGACAGTTAATATCAGCATCATGATCTATAAGCCAATCTACCCCTAAAATGGTATCATAACCTTTCATGTCAAGACATACTAAGTTTGCGGGGAGATTGTGACCTTCTACTATCACCTCACTATCAGGATAATATTCGGTAAGCTTAGTTCCAGATCCTAAGGGTGTGGTAATAGCAAGATCTGAAGGTAGAGGAACTGATGCAATTGATAATGTTTTTCTAAAAGTAGTGGAGTTAAAAGAATGAGAGGCACCAGTATCAAATAGCACAAATGCAGGACAAGAATAAATTTGAAGAGTACCTTCCATAAGCCCACCATCCCTGGGCGCTTCCTCTTCTTCTAGAACGGCATTGAGGCGAGCCTGATTCTTACGTCCACCGTCGGACGATTGCTCTTTCATAAGGGGGCAATCTGGCATACGATGCTCCCTGCTTCCACAATGTAGACAAGCACCAAGGCGCTTCCAACATTCTTCCGCCGAATGACTGAACTTCTCGCAAAAAGTGCAAGCCGTGGTGACATGTTTCTCCTCCTCCTTACTCTTCTTATTTTTCTGGGAACTTCCACCGTTCCCGCTCCTGGATCTCTTCTTACTATCACGGCTTTTGTGAGGTTCCGTGATGCTGAATTTTTCTTTCTTACAACACCGATCAGATCGTCGGCTGGACTCTTCTCCTTTTACTTTCAATTTCTCGACCTTCTCTAAGGTCCTTTCACATAAATATGCCCGCTATACCAATTCTGCATAAGTACAGACGTTTTGGGTCCCGAGTTGCTGAATAAAACTGGGTCGTAACCCGTCCATAAATCGATTAGCCTTCAATAGATCGGTAGTGATTCAATGCGGTGCATAAGGTGCTAGTCTAGAGAATTGAATTTCATACTCCGTGACTGTCATCATTCCTTGTCGAAGAGAGGCAAACTCCATAGCCTTTCTTTCTTTCACATGCTCATAAAAGTACTTAGCATGGAACAAAGTAAGAAAATCATCCCATGTATGAGGTGCATCGGCCGGAGGTGTCGGAACCGACTTCCACCATGTACGGGCATCCTTGTTGAGTTGGAAAGTTACAAGAAGCACCTTCTCTTGATCGGTGCATTGGATGACGTCAAATATACGGTTCATCTCGTCTATCCAGTTCTCTGCTTCATCCGGATTAGAAGAACCATAGAAACGCGGAGGGTTTAAACTCCAGAAATTGCGATGTAAGTTGCCAGCCCTTGCCCCTGCGCCTGCCTGGGCCATAGTTTGCAATGCCTGAGTAAGGCCGGCAACTGTTTGTTGCATGCCATTCCAAACTACGCGATGAGCCATTTGTAAACTAAGGTACCTGAGAGAAATATAACAACTTGTTATTTCTCGTGGAATTGGAAGAAAATTAATCTTAAAGCTAATTAACTATCTTATCCCAGGCTCTACCCAATTCTCACATGGGTATGGAGATTTCTTCCTTAGTTCATAGGTAGGGGTCCTTAAACCTAGGACTTATCCTATGACATGACTCTTTTCCTAAGTCCTGAGACTTAGGCTCTGATACCAACTTAACTGTCACGCCCCGAGCCTTTATTACAGCGGAAGACTAGCTCGAGGAACGTGAACAACCGGCATGGTAAGTCTCTTGCAAGCAAGAACGATCAGAGCGCAAGACAATCACACACATAAATGCAATTGCACAATAATTACTCAACTTCAACTTATTTCATTAACAATTAAATCAAATGTTCAAATACAATCACTATTTCAACTTTCTTCATCATACTAGAGTCAAGAAATAAGAAAATTACATAGACTCAATCTAAACAATGTAGACTTCCTAAGTCTTCACTCATTCTTCATTCACTCTCGGACCCGCTATTTGAACGTTCCGAATCTGATCCCGACTCACTTCCATCTCCAGAAAAGATTAGAAATAGGTAATGAGAACACTTGCCCAGTAGGTATCTTCGCATCAACATGATTAGCAATATCTAAGTAATTAGTATTTTAGCTCTAAAAAAACAAGGTAAAATCATGCGAATGCGATCAATCATGCGATTAAACCAAAGTAACATGATGATCATGTAAGATAGAATGAGCAAGTATGAACTATCAAGAATGTAACAAGAACATGATATGGCCCTTCATGAACAAGAATGTAACGAGAATGTACTAGCAATACCACGTAGTCATCACCCAAACATCTTTTGCTTATGAGCAAGTTTTTGGTGAATTTCTGGGGAATATAATGTAACAAGCAAGAAAGTCATGTGCAAGTATTTTCATGATGCCCGTGGATCTTCACTTATTTATATAGAAAGTACTCCCTGAGTAATGCGACGCCAGTAGCATCATACCCCATGATTTATAATAGTATGTTTCCGACAATCAGCCGAGGGGACTAGAATAGAGCCCTTGAACACAATTAGTGCTCGATCGCATCTTCAAGTATAAATCAAGCTACTTCCACGTTTCAAGTAATAAAGTATGGCCAATAATATAGAAAGTTCAAATAAGTTCATGATAATAATAGTTCAATGAATGAACGCTTCAATGAAGAAACGCGAGGTCAAGAATGACTTAAAACAAGGTTATGCACATGGAAATAATTCGGCAGCATAACGGTACATTCCTTGTTTTTTCATAAATTAAATTAAGTATCTTGAACAATATGACAAGTCCTAAACCATCAATAATCCATCTAGGAACTTTGGAATATCAACCCTTGGGTCAAACCTCGGGTTATAACACTCAAGAATTGTGACAGTCAATCAATGGGCCGTTACAAGATCGTGACGGTCTATCATTGATCCGTTAGAACGGCTGAATCCAGAAATAAATAAAACGGACTCAGTAAATGTGACGATCATATATTAGGCCGTTAGATGAGCATGGCAGTCTAATATGGATCTGTTACATATCTAGAACCAGAAACTTCGATAGTGCTTTCTAACAATTGGGCTTTCATGGTACAACCAACTCGGTGTCCTAGTGAGAATCCCAGGCTCGCGGAGAATTACGGAAGCCGTGAAACCAGATTTCCTAGTCCATTGGAAGGAATATCTAATTAAGAGGTCCTCAAGTTCAAGAATATGTTCCTATAGTGCAAAGTGTGAACTAATAGTCATATACCGGAATATATGCCATGTACTTAAATAAATGACTCTATAAAAGAGAAAAGAATGTGTAACGACGTGGAACCATGATAAAGCTTCGTCAATACAAAACTGAAAATCATAGTTTAAATTCAAAACTATAGAGTTTAGGCAATGAAATTAGCATAACTTAAAATAACTCAAGATGCTTTAAACATGCAATTTCCTATTAAGAATCAATTAATAAACTCAGGGTCATGAAAACAGGTCAAAACTTTGGTAACTAGGCTTATTTATGAGTAAGTTTGATTGTCCTCAGTCCTGTGTTGGGTTGACAGAAAACAGCACTCTGACGGTCTAAGACAAACGCGTTATACATCTGTGACGATTTATCGTGGGACCGTTACAGTATTGTGACGCACTGACTTTAGTTCGTCAGAGACAACATAGAAATTTAAACATAACAGAGGGTGTGACAGCTGATCGTAAGGCCGTTACAATCATGTGACGGTCTTACCTTAATCCGTCAGAGCTTCTGCTGACAGGATATAGAAGGTAAAAGACTTAAAATATGTCATGGCTGGAAATCAAAATACTTAGAATATTCCAGTCATGAGAAACGAAATATAGAGGCTATCTAGATGCATAGGTTGCAGTGAATTGAACAAGATAATATCTTTTATCTTTGATTAAGGCTTGAGACATGCATGTATGCATAGGTCAAACTAAAACATGAATTCATGGTCTAGAATGCATGAAATCAATCAAAATCAAAGGGCTTTTATCCCTAACATGATGTTCTTGCCATTCATGAGATGACCTACCTCTTTTCTGGGCTTTAAACTTCGAATTTGGGACTGCAAGTCACGCCCTAGTTCTTCTCTTCCTGTGGTTTCTCAGCAACTTCTCGTCGCTCTAACTCCTCAACCTCTTGACCTAAGGACGTGAAATTTTGAGGGTAAGAAGATGAAACTAAGGGGAACAAAAAGTTCCAAAGAATCAAACCCTAAATACCTCGTTTTGACGATCTAATTCTATGATCTTCAGTGGACCTTTGCTCAGATTCCTGGGTTGCTAAGGTCGTACTAGCAACTTTGGAAGCTTCTAACTCCTGGTGTACTTGATCTCCTAGCATGAAATTTTGAGAGCTATTAGTCTAAAGAATTATAAACGAAAACTTCTAAAGAACTTACCGAAAATTATGATTCCTTACCTTGATTCCACGCGAGCCAAAGTAGGGGTCGCGCATGTCAAAACTAGGGTCCACTTATAGGGTTTTGACTAGGGTTTGAAGATTAGATCGATTCTAGAGTCCTTGTTAAAGCTTAGATCGACTTTTGAGAGTCCTTAACATGTTTACTAGTCCTCCCATCTCAATCCCAAAGTGATAGACTAGTAAAAATCCAATCTTTTTGCTTGTTCTTCACATCACGGAACTTACAGAGCGTAACGGTCGAAGGTAGGCACGTTACCTGACTATGGCGGTCCCACGATAGACCGCTACATCCCATGTGCGCATAATTCAATAAAATTCAAACTCTTTTATTTGTTTATCCATATAATTATCTATAAAATAGTATTTATCCTTAAAATCCGTGAATAGGCTAAATAACTTTCTAGAATATGGGTCAAACTTAATGGGCTTGGTCCTTAAACCTAATGGGCTTCAATTCATTTATTAATCTATTTTGGCCTTTATAAATTCCTAATAAATTCTAGAAAAAATTCTATAGCAATTATTTATATAAATTTTAGGGCACTACAATATTTGCTGGCATCCACCCATTCGAGGTTTTTGAAAGTCATATGTTGGATGCACCCTTTTATATGTAGCAGTTGCAGAAGACCCCCAAGGCAAAGACTTCCTTCAAGTCAACAAGAACAAATTTCGATGATGATTGGTTCCCGCCGCCACCACCAGGCTATATTAACCCCTGGGCAGTATCACACATTGCTTACACAGGAGATGTGGGCAGAAATGCATCTCCCGCCGTATATCCTCGGATGAATGAACCTGAAGTTGACAAACATTATGGACATATTAAAGTCCTAGAAAACCTCACCAAGCCGATGGCCAGCCTCGATCACTATACGGTCATGCCCATCAAAACACTAGACAAGACCCAGCATGAAGGCCCCACCAGTCTGCTTTACATAGTTGAAGAGCATGCTACACGGGAAGACGCTGATTGTCGCCTCCCGGAAGATCTGGAGAATCCCACAGTCCCCATTCAAGGACTGACCTTCATCTCAGATAAGGTGGCAAAATTGTTGAAAAGACAACATGTCCCCTCTCAATAGCCCCAGAAGGAAAAAGAAGCCTTCCATAATCTTTGGTGTCCTGCCAATCTGGACAAGGAGTTGAGGCGTGTATCCCAACACCCCGGGCTGGGATTTTCACTGGAAGAATATTACTACAGTGGACGTTATGAGGTAGACACCATCTCTATTTTCCCCTCAACGGATGAAGGCTTACCGGGGGCAACATATGATGAAGACCCGGCAGAAGCTGGACAAGGCCAAGCACTTCAACTACAGGACCAAAGGTCAGAAGTCGCCACTGCCTGCAGATGCTGGGAACATGTTCGCTGTGAAGAAACGGCCTTACAGGCCAGATTTGACTTGGCTAACAATAGTGAAGCCGAAGATATTGAAGAAGGAGTAGCCAGCTACTCCTGCGACCCTCCTCCAATAATGATGGCAAGATACCCCCAATCTGCCGATGAGGTTGCTGTCACAATTGATCAAACGAGCCCCACTGCTGAAGACATAGCCAGCCAGGAGCCAGCTATCCCCACCAAAGGTGTGGTGACCCAAGCCGATGAGGAAGCAGGGATGTCCCTATGTTCGACAGAGCTGAAATGTCATACTTCTGACTTAGCAACGGGCCCTAGAGGAATCCAGAGGCAACATGATGAAGATATCGAGGTCCTAGAGCTCGATGATGATATATAAGATTTCATTGATCTTTAGCCAGCACCTTCAGAAATTGAAGATGGAGGTCAAGCCATGGTTGATGAATTAATAGAGGTTAACCTGGGGGATGAAATGACCCCCAGCCTACTTTTCTTAATGCCTAGCTCTCTTCATAAGAGCGAGTATTATACATCCAACTCCTACAAGAGTTCCAGGATTGCTTCGCCTGGAGCTACAAAGAGATGCCAGGGCTCAGCCCTAAAGTTTCACAACATGAGTTGGCTATAAATCTCGAGGTGGAGCCAGTGAAATAGCCACCGCGGTGTATGAGGCCAGAACTCATCACCCAAATATGCAAAGAAGTTGACAAGCTGATTGATGTAGGCTTCGTCGAAGAAAATCAATACACCACTTGGCTGGCCAATATTCTGCCTGTCAAAAAGAAGAATGGATAGATCCAGATATGTGTGGATTTTTGAGATCTGAATAAGGCCTGTCCAAAAGATGACTTTCCGGTTGTTGGTTTTAAATTGTTCCTTCAAGTCTGTGGGCATGAAGATGAACAAGTTGATATAAATGATGTGAAATCATGAACAAATGCAACATCAACTCAAGCAATCAACATGGAAACATAAGCACATGGGCATGTCATCTTCATCATAAATAAGCAAAAGAAAAGAAAAACACACGCTGGGGCGTGGAACAAAGGAATAAAACCAAACACACACCGTAGGTGTGGAACAACTAAACTAAAGCCAAGAAAGAGAGATATGAGGAAGATAAAGAAGACTACTGCCCAAACTAAAGGAGTGTGATCGCCACCAAGGTAATTAAAATAGCAAAGCTAAGGTAAATACCTTGGAAAGAGGAGGATGAAGCACCCGTCCACGGGAGATGAGAACCAAAGATCTGTGCTTTCAAACGGTCTAATATCAGGCCGCGAACGAACCAGAAACGGCCTTACGATAAGCCGCCAGAGTCTCACAAATGGTCCAATGTAGAGCAGCCAGAGCACACAAAACAGTAACCTGGGACTTGAATCTCGACATCTCCTGGCCAGCCAGAAGAGTTGGGCCTCGTGCTAGGAACCCTGTGGACCTGCAAAAAAGTGTAGAAGCACCGAAAAATAACCCAGATTAGCCCTATGACAAGTGTAGTAACTATAATGCAAATAAAGTAAAGTGCATGCAAAAGGAAGATTGGATACCTAGGGTGATGTTTTTTAAACCCCTGTGAGGCGTGGAAAAAGATGGGAGGATGTTTAAAAATGATGCAAAGATGATAGAACGGGGAAGGGGAAGAGGGGAGATGCTTGTGAATGCTATGAAGAGGAGGGAAGAAACTAAAGAAGAAAATAACACTATTAAATGCTTGGAACTTAATACTCCCTGGACTTGAAGGCTAATGGACATAGATAGCACTTCTCCTTGATGGGTACTCCCTCCAGAACACAGCAGCACCTCGACGTAATCTCTAGAATTCTCCTCCTCAAGCCATGAACTTAAAGGTCCTATTTATAGGCCCTCAAACCCTAGGTTTGAGTTGGAGAGATTCCAGCTAAAAAGTAGGGCAACGCTTAGCAAACTCTTGAAGATAACACTCCCAAGAGTCAATAGAAGCAAACCAGAGGTTCTGGGAGTCTATATTGAGAGAGAAATCATTAAATCAAAACTCTCATTTGGCCATGGCGTAGCAGAGGAAAAAATAGTTCTAGCAGGACTTTCTGTCTGCACAAACGGTCTTACGATAGACTGCCAAGGATAATAAACGGTCTAAGGATAGACCGCCAACCTCGGTCGTCCACCAGAAGATAAGGTCAACGAGCGAAAACCTCGTGAATAGGACTCTGGAACTGGATAACGGTCTAAGGTTAATCCGCCACAATGCCTCTAACGGTCATACGATAAGCCAGAGCTCAACGGATAACAACAGATAAGGCTGAGAGAAAGACGTTGGCTCTGGACTCTTGTGTCAGCAAACGGCCTTAAGATAAACCGCTACACGTAATCAAATGGCCATTTTATAGACCGCCAGAGACAGTGGCGTGGAAAAACAAATGAAAGGCCTACTAAGCTTCAACCCACGGAAAAATGAATAACGAGCGAGACCCAATCAAGGAGAATGACCCATGAAATAAGTCTCAAAGCTGACCAAGATGGCTCAATAAACGGCATATAACTCGGAGCATCATAAAGATAAATAAGGAGATGACCCAAATCATTGGTCATAAAACGGGTGTCAACATATGCCCCTCCTTAACGTCCTCTTTGCAAGGGAACGAGTGGAGGTGAAGTAAAAGCAACACGGAACATGGAGGTGAAGCGGAAAATGTAGCGGAGTGGATTGAAAAGCGGGTGTTAAGGTAAACTGACACCCGTCCTCAACCAACGAGCGATAGGAATCTTCTAAAAAACTTTGAAACAATCACACGGAACGGCAAAACCGAATGACGCGTGCCTGGGAGAACTAACAACTAAAGGAAAGGAAAACACGACCAACCTTCTCACTGGAACACACAACTGATAGGCGGTCGGAGCAAGCAGAAAAGTAAAGAGACGAGTAACTAAACTCCAGACAGGAATCCTCAGCTAACCAAACCGAGTAAAAAAGACCAAAGAAGACCTTCCAACTCAGAGCAGAATGACTCTCCTTACTCAAGACCATGGACACATAGCTATCAACCATTACTGAGACACTTTAGACAGATCAGGGCACATGAATGCTCAAAGATGCACATGATGCATGCTAGGCTAAAATAAAGAAATCATCAAAACGAATGCAAAGAAAGATAAAATAAGAAGATACTCGAGAATAATATTGCTAGACCGGAGAAATCAGGGTCAAGAAACTATTTGCAACCACGACGTGCAAGATAGAACAATTGTTCCCCAACTCTTCCAACCTAACGGCCTATCCAATGATTAAACATGTGCACCTAGATCATCATCATTTTTGTTAAAGGGGATCATCAGATCCTAGAACACATAAATGACCAGCCGATTCTCGAGGTAATATATCATAAATACCATATAGTAATGCACTAAGGGACTAGGGATCGAGATACTTACCTAACTTACCTGCTTGACGAGATGTGATAGCATGTTACGATGGCGTTCATGATTTTGACAATAAGAAAGGTTAGCCATCAACAATTATATAAGATAGACAAGAAGCATATATAGAGTAAGAATAGAGCAAGCATATTACTTCAAATCATCAAGATATCCAGCAACCAAACGGTCTAACAATGGACCACTAGAACGAACTAACGGTCTAAATATAGACTGCCAGCCAAGGGTGGTTCACATTCTCCAATGTAGATGACTCAGATGAAAAATGGTCTAGGGGAAGACCGCCAATGTTTTGCTAACGGTCTAACGATAAACCGCTAAGCTCTAAGCGAATTTAAAAAACCGAGCGGGTGTTTCATTCACCCCACACGCCCTATTCTGTTTCAATCAAACCAAACAACCACCGAGCAACTCTGGCGATCATCCCACCATCGACCACCGTGCATTTCACACCCCCATCCCCACCATGGTGAAGAAACGGGCCGTGAAGTGCCTCTAACGGCGGATAGCGGAGGAAGGAACGCCACCTCGACTGTGGCGGACCCATCGGTGGAGGAAGAAGGACCGCCGGCCCCTCCGGCGGTGGAAGAGGTCCCTGCGGCGGAGGAAGACCCTGAGGAGGCTGGAGATGGCGAGGAAGGAGCCCAAATGGCCGGAGAAGGGATGGCGGAGACCGAACGGTGATTGTCGGAGGTAGGTCGATTGGCCCTAATATTCCATTTTTGATTTCTACAAACCATGCATGTGTATGAGTGGACAGGGGAATGGGTCTGGGGACCCATTAAAATGCTTTGTAGGCCCTTTGGGCCATTTTCAATGCTTGGGGAAACGAGGCAAACACTGCCCGTTCTCTGGGTACCTAGCGGTCCTTCTAATGACTGCTAGGTGATCAGGCGATCTAGGGACAACCACTAGGATGTAAGAAATGGTCTAAATGAGACCGCTAAGGAACCAAAGGGATTTTTGTGATTTTTATTAAAATGCATATGCAATGTATGTTTGATGAATTTACATGAATGACTGACCATGATGTGTTTGAGTGAATGCAGGGGAAGAGGGGGACTCGGATTTCGTGGCTGCAAGTCCGAGCAGTTTACTTAGCATTGCCAGACTACCAGAGGGAGAGGTTAGCAGTGATGGGGTTCGGAGAGCTTCTTAGCACAGAAGTGACGAGGATCGACATAGCGATGTTGTATGCACTTCACGAGCGATGGGACACGATCCGTAGAGCTTTCTTGTTCCCGTGGGGACATATGATCCTGACGTTGGAGGACGTCGCGAGGATCACAGGATTGGGAGTACATGGGGCTCCAGTGACAGGATAAACATATGCAAACTACCGTGAGATGACAGAGGAGCTACTAGGACTGGAGTTGATGAGACCGGGGCACCATTCCTCGATGCTGGCCAGAGCGGCTCTGCAGGAGAGTTTGGGATTGAGAGGAACAGCCATAGCTATTGGAGAGTTAGCTGAGGAGCACATTGGGAGACTGACAGATCGGGCACGAGAGAGAGTGTCTGCGGAGCCCGGACCAGAGGGGGACATCATCCTCCGACGCTTCTTGATTTTGCTATTCAGGAAGCTTCTATTCGTGATGAGGGCAGACGGAGTGAGCTGCATGCTCCTTCCTTTGTTGAGAAATCTGGATGGCGTTAGCGGATATGCATGGGGAGCAGTGATGCTAGCCTTTCTATTCCACTCCCTCAGCACCACCGACCGGTAGACGATGCTGGGCGGCTTCACACCCTTCCTTTAGGTAAATGCTTGACTTCTATGCTCTTATGCTTATATGCCCACTATATGCTTATTCTTGATGGATGCTAACATTTTACTGATGAAGGTATGGAGCTATCTATACCTCTCTGGCATCGGCCAAGGGAAGGAGCTACATCCCAACCAGATCCCCTTTTTGAGACGGTGGTCGGTGGCTCGGGATATGGGGTCACTTCGACGCTTAGTGCGGGCGATCCAGGATGACTTGGACACATTCCCATACGCATTGGTAAGCTTCCCAAACTCAGACTTTCTAAATGCACTTAAATGGTTATGACTGCTTATCAATGCTCATCTAAATGCTGACACTCGACTTCTTTGCCCTTTTCAGGTGCGCTGGACACCCTACCATGACGAGGGTCACGAGGGGCAGCCTTGGGTGGAGGCAGCCCAGGCGTACGTCAGACGAGAGATCTGGCTTCATTGTTTGAACATCATCGAGCCTCTCCATCATCGGCTGATCATGAGGACGAGAGGAGTACACCAGCCAGAGGTGGAGTTCCCAGTGCGAGACGATGAGCGCATTGGATGGTCCTCGAAGGGACTGAGCAGGGACATTGACTGGGTTACTCGAGCGCTCGACCAGGTACGGGACTGGTCACGTAGAGGTCAGGTGGTGAGGGCCCGAGCTGATAGTGATGAGGCCTACCTGAAGGCCTACGCGAGGAGGTACGGCGCCCAGGTGTTCTGCGATGTCCGTCGACCGGTATGAATTTCTAAGCTCATGCTCTTTAATTAAATTATTCCTATATGCACTGACACCTTGATTTGCTATATGCAGCTAGATCCCCAATGCAGGATAGCAGAGCTCCAGGGCCTCCTCCACTCCACTGTACAGCAGAGGGATGAGCTCCAGCATGCGCTGGATCTTCTGGTGAGTTGCACTAAACCTTAGACTTAATTATGCTTATGCTTATGATGAATGTGACTGACTCTGACTTCTAAAAAGCAGCGAGCCGAGGGAGCGCAACGACATGGACCAGATGCTCCTTCCTCTTTGTCCCAGCCTACGGGAGATCGAGCCGAGTGAGATGCGGACTTTGCTCGAGTAGTGGCTCGGGCCGAGTAAGCCGAGGCCACTCTTGCGGAGAGGGTAAGCAAACAAAACCAAGAACCTTTTGACGTAAATGCTTATGATATGCAAATGCCTAACTGTGATGAATGCTAATACATGCGAGGGAGCTGAGCACATCACTGACCGAGGTGGAGCATGCTAGAGCACAGACCGAGCGACTCCGTGCAGAGGTGGAGTGGTTGAGCATGGGGTTAGCAGATTTAGAGCGCTACCGGACTGAGGCACGAGAGGCTCGGCGCCAGGCCTATGACATGAAGATTGAGCTGCGGACGATGGAGAGGACCGTGTGGATAATAGGCCGCAGACCAGAGCGGAGCGTGTCCCAGAGCGGTGCTCGGAGCGGCTCATTCCCCGACTTCCTGACCGGCTCCTCCGGCCATCGGAGGAATGAGGAGGGAGATAGGAGGCGACGACGGGAGGAGGGCATCACACCCATGGGCCCGTCGGAGAAGAAACCTGAGGGTACCGGCGACAGTGGTGGCCCGGGGGATGGACCAGCCGAGTGACTTGTACTATTCCTTTTCTTTTTGATGCACACTTGTACATGACTTGTATTTACTGAAATGGAGAACTTTTTGTTATTTTTATTGCTTAAAGTGCAACTGGTGCATGAATGCGAATGCTGACTTACTAACCATGACTCTAAGACTAATAGAGAGCACAGGAGAGGATGAGAGCGGAACAGGACTGGCGAGCGAGCGATATGAAAATTAGCCAAAATCTGACAAAATTGGAAAATGGTCCAGTTTAGCACCGCCAAAATGACAAAAATGGTCTAACGATATACCGTTAGGGGAACGGGAGATAAGGCGGTGAAGAAAAATGGAAAGCGGTCACGTGACGACCGTTTGTGAGCTCTTAGCGGTTGAACGATAGATCGCTAGGGACGGAACACAGTGAAGTCCGAGCGCGATTCTTCCGTGAGGGTCCTAATCCGAGGATAGGGGTCCCTAATTTGCACCAAACCCATCCTAACTCAATCTGAAGCTACCCAGCCCTAATCCTAATGCAATAGGACAAAAATCAGAGCCTTATAACTAGGACTAAACCCCAGAATTCGCAGCTCACAGGCAGTCTCTGCTACAAGCCTTGAAATTCATCAAAAATCATCCAATTCGTCATGAAGAGGGGCTTTGAAGCTAATGCCATGGGAGAGGTCGCCTATACCTGTCCAAAGGCGGCTAGGAGAGAGCATGGGGCGCTACAGCGGCTGACCTTGATCCCCAAGCACCTGAGTTCAAGTCCTTCAAGAGAAGTAAGCATAATTCTAAGTTCAAAAAATTCATGTACTTCCTCAATTTCCTCTTATGATATTTCCCTCTCTTCTTCTTCTTCTTTCTTTTCCTTCTTTTCCAGCTTCTTCTCGGCCCAAGATGCTACTCTAGCCTTAAGTGGGTGGCTCCCTTGATAAAGGAACTTCCTTTAGAGGTCCTTTTCATCCTAAGGGCATGGCACCTTCACCCTTTAGTGGTTCTAGCCAAAAATTTTCAGAAAATCTCCCTAAATTGGCCAAGCATTTCAGCTCTCGTAGAATTATGGCATCCTCAAACACATACATTCATATTCCCAACCTTTGAGGCCACTGTCCTACTAGAAGAGGTAGAGACCTACCTAGCCCTTCTTAAGACTAAGGCGGGGAATGAAGACTTAGTGAGCCATACGGTGGAGCATATAGACCCATCACTCATATTAGGGGATTTCATTCACAACCCAAAAGATGTTAGGACCATGATCAGCCCGCGCCATGTCCATTTGATACCCATGGCTCAATGGATCACCGCTGATTGTAAGAACAAGAGCGGGAGATTTGAGGCCATAGCCAAGGCTACCTCAATTTTCTTATGCAGGGTCTTTCTTTTCACCACCACCGACCACCTCTTGGACATCCAAAACCTTAGCATTATAAGTGGGTTGTGGCGAGGTGTATCTATCTCTCAAGCCATTCTTTGTTACCTTTATGAAGGCCTTAGTTCAGCTTGTCTAGGGGGGCCACTCTTCGGGTCAATGATTATCCTTGAGTGTTAGATGGGAGTGAGACTTAAGTTTCTACCCAAGGAGGACATGCATTCAGCTATCCACATATTCGGGAGCCACCCTTTATCCTTTATAGGAGGCGCATCGGGATTTTCTTCACAGGTTGAGTGCTGGATAGTGGATAAGAAGACGCTGGATGATTGGCGCCTCTACCTCAACACTTTGCCAATTTATAAGTTTGTGATGCGACCAAAAGCACTTCAAGGGACCACCCTCAGATTACCTCGGCGACCGGGCCTAGATCTTCAGTTAGTGGGGAATACTACCTTGGCGATCTACAACCCACACCAATGCTACTTACAGATCGGGCTGCCCCGTACTACGGTTTCTGCATTACCACACTACCCTCCCCTTCAAGCTTGGAAGATTGGGACCGAGGAGGACGAGCGTGCGGTGCGGAGCGCTCTAACCATGTGGGAGGTCAGCCAGGTACGCACCTTGCAAGCAGAAGTAGCGGAGGATGAAGAGAGGTACCGTGCTTATGTGAAAGAATTGCGCAAGATCCGTCCCTACACGGATGGAAAATTAAATGTAATTTAAGTTTCTTTCCTTCATTTCTTGGAATGATCAATAGATTGATATTCAATGAACTTAATTGAATGGGATAAGAAGATTGATTTGGTACATGTGGAATGGAATGGTTGAATGAACTTGAATGAATGGACAAAGCAGCGTAGAATAGGGTTCTCTGCCTGATAAACGGCCTAGAGTAGGACCGCTAACCACTCCTTACGGTCTAACGATAGACCACCAGAGCAACGCTCAGAAAAACTCTGAGAGTTTTGGCTGTCGAGGGTGCATAGCGGTCGTAACTTAGACTGCCAGAATATGCATAACGGTCTATCAAAAGACCCCGAAGGACAACTGTGGACATCAAAAAAAATTGACCATCATACGGCACGTACATCTCGGCACACGAGAGCAAGTCAAAGACGGAAGGGCCGAATAAACCCCATACTTCCTCCAAGCAGGCCGAGCGCGTACTGGGTGCTCTGCTACCCAACAAAGAAGCCCCTCGGGCAGAAGAGACAGCCCCGGCTTCCCAGTCGCCGGTGTCGAAGGCTGAATCAAAAGAAACGTGGGAATTCAAACACATGTTCGGCATGCGCCAGAAATCACTCAAAGTTCTGAACCGGGACTCGGAGGCTCACAACTAAAGCAACACGGGAGGGTAGGCGTCCATCTGAATAACCGCTAAGTCGGGAAGAAATCTAATGAGCTTAAACCGATGCGCCCCCTTGCAAGAGCTTGTAACCGATGCGCCCCATTCATGCTGCTAATTCGGCGCGAACAACCCCCCGCCGGTTTAACTCCAAGGCATCCCATCCTACCCGCGGTCCCCTGTTTTCTACAAATAGAACGTCGTTGCTTTCCCTGAAATGGCCATGTCTCTGGCACAGGACCAACGTGCAACCGCCTGAACCACTCAAGCTCCCTGGAATGGAAATCTTCGAGCTCCGCACCGGTCACCGTCAGCCAATCCCTGAAGTGCACCTTCCCTACTCTACCGCTCTACACATCTGCAGGCCACTTGACAGCCTTCGGTTTGGGAGAAATAGAAGACACCTGTCATTAGCTTCAGAGGCTTCTCCTCCGAGCTCCACTAATATATATGCAACGAACACTCCACTGAAGAAAAAAAAGGAGAGAGGCTGGCCATTGAAGAGAAAAGATGAAGAGAAGAGAAGCTCCATTCCCCTGTGCCCGTGAGGTGAAGAAGAAGAGAGTGAGTGTGAGAGAAGAGAGGCGAGCTTGGGAAAGGGGTTTAGGCTTCGCCCTCCTTCTGCCATTGTATTTTTCGTCTCTTCCGTTCCTGCTTTCTTTTTTTATGGGGATGATTCCCCCCCTTCTATATTACATTTCTCCCCTTCCCTCGTGGATGAATAAAAGAGTGACTTTGGCAAATATACATAGCGTTCTACTGCTTTGGATTGCCCATCTCACTGAGTCTCTTTTTCTCCCATTCTTCTAATCATCCAGGTGCCTCGGAGGTTTGCCTCTCTGTGGCATTTCCTCTGAGGAAACCCATCTGGAGGATGAAGAGTCACAGCCGTTCATGGCGAACATCCGCCCCGTTGGGATATACGCGAAGCTATTGCCCGTGAGTCGTGAGAGCTCTTGAAGGCTAGTCCTCGAGCTTCTCCACACTCACATCTGGGTTATCAGACCACCGTGAGGTCTGGATTTTGAGGTTCACCCCAGAGCAATCCGTTTGGTGTTCCTCTATTTTCTCTGGCAAACCTCAGTTCGAGGGAGATGCTGCCCAATTTTTGCTAGGAGCATGAACAATAAGAACTAAGAACGAACGCACATACAAATGAACAAACTAGACTTCTTCCTGTCAAGAGCTACCCAACTGAGAAAGCCCCTGAATCAAACTTGAACTGGACCTCTGATTCTTCGCACAACAAACCCTCCTAATAAAACATTCAGATTTTCATGTCTATTCACCTTAACAAATGATCAAAATACTTAAGCCTCCTCTCTACAAGCTTAATCTATCAATTGGATGAATAAATCAATCATCAAAGCAACCTGTGAGTGAAAGAAAGAAGAAACAGAACCCAGACGAATGAAAGAAAACCTCATAGAAGCTATCCCGGGACGCCCCAAATCCGGCGCGGGCTAATCCGGCGTGGTACCCCCCCCCATGCCGGTTTAGCTTCACACTCAAAATTCCCTTATTTCTCTTGGTGTATACCCGACGCGCCCCTCCTCCATTGGCCATTAACCGGCGCGCCCCTCCATCTTCTTGACCATTAACCGGCGCGCCCAACCTTTGCACCTCCTATTCCGGCGTGCCCTCTTGGGCATCCTTAACCGGCGCGCCCTTATCTCCCCTTGACCCCCGCGACCTGACCGCACAGGTCGATCCGCGTGCGAGGGCGCATGTTGGCGAGTTCGGGCTTCACACTTAGCTATCCGCTTCCCCGGACTATGCATAAAGAGAAAATCAATGATGCGCCATGGCATCGGACGTGGACCTCGGGAACCCCGTTATGGCCATAGTCTGAAAACATCTCGGGCCAATAGTTCGTCCAGCTTGACACATATACCGGGATCTAATCCCGCATCCACATTAAACTTGCTGTACCTACGGCAGACATTCGTACCGTTTTGTCGTCGTCTTCGATGTTTCAAATACGGACTCTCATCCGAATAATGAATGGTCCGTTAGTGACCGACATATATACCGGGATCTAATCCCGCGCTTGCATTAAACATGCCGTACTCACGGTAGACATTTGTACGGTTTGTCACCGTCTCTTACGCTACAAACACGGACTTCCGTCCGAACAAGAAATGGTCCGCCAGTGACCGACATGCACGCATACCTTGGGACCTTCGTTTCCCCGGACTGTGTGTGAAGATAAAATCAATGATGCCCCATGGCATTAGACGTGGACCTTGGGAACCATCCCGATATGGTCGTAATCCGACATTGCTCTGGGCCGATGGTTTGTCAAATCGGATTCGTTCTATTGGGATTCATTGCTGCTCTTTATTGAAATCACCGTGAACTCGGCATACATTTATACGGGGTTGTTTCCATCTACGTCGTACCTTCAATACGGACCTTTGCCCGAACATAAAGCGGTCCATGAATGACCAACAAAATCTGAATGGAACAAGGAGGCGCTTGTCATACCCGGACCCTATGCACGGGAATACCAATAAGGCCTCCATGGGTCACGCTTAGACCTCGGGTCCGTCCCGATTATGATCATTGTCCGACCCGTATCCTTGGCCTACAGCCCGCTCCCTCTGAATACTTACTGGTTCTGGGATCTGATCCCGGGACATTTTCTCGCTGCCCTTCGGCACCAGAAATATTAATGATGCCCATGCAAGTCTTGTTTCGATTGGGGGGGCCCACCGCAGTATGGTCGCGGCTTGATCTTGCACCGAGCCGACAAACTTGTTGGTTTCTGACCGCTTTAACCGGGAATTAATTAAATATTTCTCGTTCCTCTGGACAATAAATTTGCCGTACCCCGGCATACATATGTTCTGATTTTCCCATGACGATTGCACTTTTCTCGAGCCGGACATTAGTCCAAACATTAAATGGTCAGCACATGACCGACATGATCTCGAATGTTTTCTTCTCACCCTCGTACTGGGATTTCAATACTTCCTAATAGACCTTTCATGCAATTAATTCTCTGGCCATGAGACCCTTTTTCCCAGTGATTAATCAAGGGTGTTCCCCTCTCCGAGGGGATGTAAATGACGCCGCGACCTTTATGGCGCGGCGGGTTTTGGTCCTGACACGAACTACACAATCGTCTGACGAAGTCAGATCGAGCGCACCATGGGCTTCCCTGAAGTCCGAATAAATCCTCACTTTGTGACTGGCACGCCCACGCACTTAACAAACCCAATAAATAAATAAACAATGATTTTTAATAAAAAGTGCGTCCACAAGTCTAGCATGCCCGGTGGGACTTAAACCACCCTTCATCTCTTCGCCGGGATTCGGCGCCTCATGGCCTCCTAATGAACGATGTTTGCCTGCTTTGATGAATTACACGTGTTGTCTTCGCCAGCTGTATGGGGAGAAAAGCCGGACCAGGCGAAAATGTTTTGTGGCCTCAAAGATGGTAGTCCGAGGCACCTGCAACTTCCAGGAATAATGAAGGCCACTTAAAAAAGAACAAAGAAAAGAGGAAAAGAAAGAGACAAAAAAGGAAGAGAAAGAATTGGCAAGAGAGGGTTGTACGGCTATATTCGCCGGGACCCATGCTGAACAAAGATTACCACTGTAGGATTGATGCGGTGGAGCAAACCACTCATCCCCTCCCTGAGGCAGTGAGCGCTCTCCTGCACACCCACCTTGGTCTATTACACAAAGAAAAAAGAGAAGAAGAAGAGAAGAAAAGAAAGGACAAACAAATTGGCAAGCATGGACGACCAAGAGAACGAGAAGAAGGGCGACATCCCACCCGACTCTAGGAGGGTCCAAGTCCGTGGTGCAATGCCCTAGCCCATTCCACCTTCCTGTTGCCCCTATCCGGCATAAAACGACCCCTCGAGTGGCTGCTAGAAGATCCCATAAGCCGCAACTGTGGCATAACGAATTCTTGCCCCCTGTGGGGAATGCTTTAACCCGCCATGGGGGCATAAGAAGCAAAGACCCTACCCCGCCATGGGGGCATACGAAGGAAAGACTCTACCCCTCCATGGGGGCACAAGAAGCAAAGACTGTACCCTCCATGGGGGCATAAGAAGCAAGAAACACACCCCGGCATGGGGACATAAAAAGAAAGAGACAAACTCCACCCGGGGTGCACAAGAAGCAGAATACACCCCGACCTGGGGCCACATGAAGAGAATCCACCCCGACTCGGGGGCACGTAAAGCAAAAGTGTAATACCCCGATTTATTAACAAATAAAAATTTCTAGAAAATTTATAAGAAATTAATTAGAAAATCCTTAATAAATATTATGAGTTAAATTTTGACCATCTTGTAAAAATTTGGAAAATTTAGAATCTTGTAGAGGATAAAATGTTTAATAATAGTGTCTTCTGTGACCATCCCAAATAAAACCCGTAATTAGGCCGAATTAACTGATTAAGGCCCAAATCCACAATTAATCTAATTGGACCTTAAAACGTGAAATTTGAGCCCAATACCCAATCATTTAGGCTGATACCGGATCCAAATGAAAGGTTTGGGCGAGAGGATCATTTCCCCTCGTAGTTCTCCCCGAAACCCTAACCCTAGAGAGCGAATTTTTGGATAGAAGGTGACTGAAAAAGCCTATCCGCGCATTTCGCGCACTACCCTATTGTTTAGACTCTATCTCCTCGAATAGAAAGACTCTAGACCTTGTATGACCTATAAAAATTACCCTTGTCAACCATAGTTCCGTTTGGGTGCTGTGGCGGCCGACGAGGATCGCGGACGAGGGAGAATTCCGATGATCACCGGCGGGGTGTTCTTAGCGCGTCGTCGTCCCTTCTTCTTCCTTCTTGCTCCAATTCAGGTAGGTTATAACAAGCCAAACCTTAAGTATCACATATGGTTAGAACCAGCATCGAGTGCTCTTTCTTTTGAATTCAAAAGCCCTAAAAGTTGCTTAGTATCCTGCGAGAATTTTAGGGTTTAGCAGAAGCATGTCACATTTAGGGTTATACTTGTTTCATCTCGTTTTAAGTAGGGATTTCAGGCACTAAAGATTAAATTGAGCATGATATATTGTAAAACCTTTTGTGCTCTTTCTTTTGAATTCAAAAGCCCTAATTATTATGCTCCATGCTATGCGTATTTAGTAATTTATTGTAACCCTAGCCAACTCGCCGGAGGCGGGCAGGGCGAAAGGGGGCTTGACTGTTTTCGACTTGCGCTGCCTCGCGATAGACCGCCCAACCGGGTTAGGCGGCATAGTATTGACCATTTATGTGTTTGTGATTCATAATATGTTCTGGGAAGCGCGGCATGACCGCAACCGCCCTTCTATCAGGCGGCCAATGATTGACCGTTCGTCTCCCCCAGTGGCTCATTACCGACCGCTCATCTCCAGCAGGCCTTCGGACCTGAGGGGGATAAACGACCTGTCGTGCGACTGCCGAGGAGGATGAAAGGTCCCAACTAGACTGTCCATCTTTACAGAATTGATAAAATTATCTTTCTTGCATGAATTATGATAGTAGATTAGTGGTTAAATGTAAGTTAGCAACACGCATAAAAACCCTGGAAAATTTTAACAGTAAATGATTATAAACTCTTGCTGATTTATTCATCTTGACCTTGGATCATCTTCTTTAATGAATGTTAATATAAATCATGATTCATTATTAATTGAAAATTATATTAGGATTGATGACAGTCGTTCTACTCCGGTAGAATTGATTGACCGCATTACTGGTTTCCGTTGATTTACTAGCCCCATTTCCTTGTAATGGTTGGGACTCTCCGCCGGATATTCCTTTCATCAGACTAGGACCTCCATTACGGGACCTCCGTAAGTCCCCGTGAGCTTGGGATTCCCACTAGGACGCCGGGCAGGTTGTACCACAAAGACCTGAACCTGTTAATGCGATCGGACTGCTTGAATTTATCGTGTTGTGAGCCACGGATCATTTTGGACCAACTGAGTCTTGCGCGGCCGGAAACAGACCGTTCAACTCAGTGGGCGGCCCAGTATGAACCGTTCGTCCCTGGCCCAGTGCCAATTTCATTGGTCGATTAACCTTTTTCTATCTTCGACCAAAACTTGTTTTGATCGGCCCAATAAGCCCTAGGCTGACCAGTGGAGAGTGGGATGGACCTTGGTTCAGTTCTGCCCCACCTATGGCAGCCCGGAGCCCAAATTGGGTGGATTCTAGTTATTTAAGTTAAGCCCAGTTGAGCGGACTGGATTGGACCATCCGTGATCTTGAGCGGACCCTATTGGACCGTTTGTCCCTGAAGCGGCCCAATACTGCCGTTTGTCTTGTTCGTGAGCTTCATGTCTTTCTGGCCCTGTACGGCTCATCCTTGACTGTCCATTATAGTTAAACGGCCCATTTAGGACCGTTCTTCTTTGAGCGGCACACAATGGTCCGTCTATTCCTTGAACTCGTGGTGGCTGATTCTCAGCCCAGATTCTCTGTGTGCGGCGCATATATGACCGTGCAATTGCCTGAGCGGCCCAGTGATAACCGCGTATCATCCAGAACTAGTTTTTCCCGTGGTTTATGATATTGAATCCAAGAACCTATTGGTTCTTGATAATTTGAACTTTCTGGGTAAATTATTGCTTCAACTTATCCTTAGGTCTTTTCTGAGGAAAGTTCTATCTTGATTAATTGGCCATTTGACTTGATTAATGTCTAGACATAACTTTGGATCTTGGATCCTTTAAATCATTGCCAACACATCATAAGGGCCCGGTCAGGTCCTGGGAGGAGCGCCCGAAAAGTACTTGTGCCCCGGGGAGTTTGAATGACATGGTGAGGCATTGCACCGAGTGCATGACTAGCGTGATGTCTATGACAATAATATCTTACTTGAAATTATCTTGACTTGGTTAAATCTTGCTTGTTGGACAATTTCTAGTTTCATTATATTCATGATCTTGTACCTCTTCTACTTATGTCATTTCTTTTCACGTATTTAATGCAATTAATTGGTTAATTACTTAAACTTGCCTGTTATTACCTACTGAGCGTCGCTCACCTAGTTGTTTCCCCCCTTTTCAGGTAGCTCAGGTGAGGACTCGCAATCCGATGGGAATGGGCAAGAGTGTTGATCATGGAGCGAGCCAATTAGATGCCGTGGAGCTAGAAATAATTGTCTATGTTTAGTTGTGTTTTAGAATGTGGTTCAAGGAGTTGTAATGTGAAGTAAGTCAATGTAATGTGGTGTAGTGGATGTTATGATGGAAATTTCATTAAGGTTGTTAAAGTTGGTTATGTAAATGGGATCATGGATTATGAAATTGTTATTTAATTAATGAAGTCATTTTATGTTCGTGGTTAATCCTTATGTTTTAGTGTAGCATGTCTGGAAATGAGCATAATAGCGTTAAATATTTCTACTGCCAGTCCCGATTTTCCGCATCGGGACGTGATAGTTAGGTGTCAGAGCCTATGTTTCTAATATCCCTAGGTTATCTAAGTTCTAGGATTCTAAGTGTTTGTCATAGAACCTATACCCTTGTTATGAGTCTAAGGACCAAACCTAGTGAGATTTGGGTAGAGACTTGGGTTGAGTTAATAATCAAACTCTAAAATTTTCTCCTAAGTGAACTTAATATGAATTATTTTCGTGTAGGACGTTATGATGGCAGTCAAGCATGCGCAGTGGTAAGACATGCAGCGAATTGTCCAAGGGCTTACGCGGGCCTTGCAGCAAGTAGCCCAAGGTGGAGCGACAAATCATGGTGCTGGCGATCTTCATAGAAATTTTCGTGGGATGAATCCCCCACGTTTTGGAGGCTCGACCGATCCCGATGAGGCCGAGCATTGGCTTAAAGAGATGGAGATGATTTTTGAGGTGATGCAATGCAGCGACCAGGAGCGTGTGCTTTTAACAACTTTCCAGTTGGAGCGTGATGCTAGGACTTGGTGGGAAGCAGTAAAGGTGACCCTCGGTGATAGGCAAATCTCGTGGAAGGAGTTTGAGGAATTCTTTAACAGCAAATACTTTTCCGATAGAGTCCAAGAAAAGAAAGCCGCTGAGTTTGCTGCTCTGAAGCAGCGAAGTTTATCTGTGGCAGAGTATGAAGCTCAATTCTCTAGACTTTCTCGTTACGCCACTCACTTGATTTCCATAGAAAAGATGAAGGCGAAGCATTTTCTCAATGGGCTGAAATTGCATTACATCAACCAGTTGGCGCTGATGGAGATTCAGACCTATGCGGAGATGGTGAGGAAAGCCCAAGTTTTAGAAGATACTTTGAAAATGACGGAGAAAATCCGTGGGAAGAATGTCAAGAAAGAACAACATACTAGTTCCGGGAGTGCTAAGTCCGGTTATAGCAAGAAGAGGCCCAATGGCGGGTCTGGTTCGTGGAAGGGGAAATTGCCAAAGAATGAAGACAAGAAGCCCGACCCTATTGTTTCATTTAAGGGTGTATGCAAGTATTGTGACCGTCCCGGTCACAAGATGGAAGAGTGTTGGCGCAAGTTGGGCGCCTGTTTGCGTTGTGGAAGTAGGGACCACCGCATCCCGGAGTGTCCTCTTTTATCTGAGCAATCTACCCCAACCAAACCTCAAGGCAGCAAGAAACAACAGGGCAAGCTCCAGGCCCTTTAGGAAGATGATGCAGGCACCACCGAGGAGGGTGGACTCGTTGAAGGTACCCTTATTATTCACTACAAGCCAACTTTTGTTCTTTTTGATACCGGTGCCACTCATTCTTTTGTTTCTCAGAAATTTGCTAAGTCATTAACTGTGAAGTCGGTTTTGATGAATTCTCCATTAGAGATATCAACTCCTATTGGTTCTAGTTCAGCGATTAAGTATTTTTATCCTTCTAGCCAGGTCATGGTTAATGAACAGAATTTGCCGGCTGATTTAGTATGCATGGATATGAAAGATTATGATGTTATTCTATGAGCAGATTGGTTGGCTAAGCATGAGGCCAATATTCATTGTAGTTCCAGTTCTGTGTCTTTTTCTAGAGACCCGGGACTTTCTTTTATAGGGGTTAGGCACCATAAGTCTGTGCCACTTATTTCGGCCCTCCGAGCTGATAAGTTGATGAGGAGAGGATGTCAGGCTTTCCTAGCCTTTGTTTATGTGACCCCTGAGAAGAAGATTGAGATTCAGGACATTTCTATTGTCCGAGATTTTTCGGATGTTTTTCCTGAGGAATTGCCAGGACTTCCACCGAAGAGGGAAGTTATCTTTTCTATTGATTTAATTCCTGGCGTGACCCCTATTTCTAAGGCTCCTTATCGTATGTCTCCTGCAGAGCTGAGGGAATTAAAGCAGCAGTTAATGGAATTTCTTGAGAAGGGGTTCATTCATCCAAGTACATCCCCGTGGGGAGCTCCAGTATTATTTGTCCGGAAGAAGGATGGCTCAATGAGATTGTGTATTGATTATCGACGATTGAATCAACTGACTATCAAGAACAAATATCCATTGCCAAGGATTGATGAGTTATTTGATCAGATAGAAGGAGCTCAGTATTTTTCTAAGATTGATCTTCGATCAAGTTACCACCAGTTGCGGATTAAGGAAGATGATATTTATAAGATGACTTTTCGTAGCAAGTATGGGCATTCTGAATTTGTTGTAATTCCTTTTGGACTAACAAATGCACCTGCAACTTTTATGCAGTTGATGAACAATGTGTTCCAGCCCTATCTTGATCAATGGGTCGTGGTGTTTATTGATGACATTCTGATTTATTCCAAGAATGAGGAAGAACATGCTGAACAGTTGAGGATGGCATTGCGAATATTGAGAGACCATCAGTTATATGCCAAGTTTAGCAAGTGTGAATTCTGGCTACAGGAGGTGTCCTTTCTAGGGCATATCATTACGAAAGAAGGTATTTCTGTTGATCCGTCTAAGGTAGAGGCAGTGAAGAATTGGGATAGGCCTACTAGTGTAACAGAAGTTAGAAGCTTTCTAGGCCTAGCAGGATATTACCGAAGGTTTATTAAGGATTTCTCCAAGATTACGGTACCCTTAACAAGATTAATCCGCAAGGAGAACAAGTTTGATTGGTCAGAAGATTGTGAGAGAAGTTTCCAGACTTTGAAGGAGTGTTTAACTACTGCCCATGTTCTAACTTTACCCTCTGGAGAAAGAGGCTTTGTGGTATACACTGATGCTTCAGGAATTGGTCTGGGTTGTGTGCTTATCCCGCACGAGAGACTGATAGCTTATTCTTCTAGGCAGTTGAGGAAGTATGAAGAGAACTATCCCGTTCATGATTTAGAACTAGCAGCAGTGGTGTTTGCCTTGAAGATATGGAGGCACTACTTGTATGGTGAGACATTTACGGTATTTTTAGATCACAAGAGTTTGAAATATTTATTCTCTTAGAAAGAACTTAATATGAGACAGAGAAGATGGTTGGAGTATCTAAAGGACTTTGACTTCTCCATAGAGTATCATCCCAGGAAGGGTAATGTGGTGGCGGATGTTTTAAGTCGCAAGCCAATAGCTAAACTATCAAGCCTCATGTTACAAGAATGGAAACTGTTGGAGCAATTAGCTAGTTTGGATCTTAATGTTGACAAGGATCGAGTCATGATTGCTCAGTTTCAGCTTAAACTAGAATTATTGACGGAAATCAAGTCCTTGCAAGATAATGACCCAGAGTTGGTAGAAATCAAGGAGATCTTGAGTAGCAGACCTGAATTCATGGTAGCTGATGATGGCAGATTGTTGTTTCAGGGAAGGACTTGTGTACCTGATGTGACCGAAGTTAAGAACAAGATCCTCGAGGAAGCTCATAGATCCAGACATACCATTCATCCTGGAGGTACGAAGATGTTTAAGGATTTAAACAGATCTTTCTGGTGGCCGAATATGAAGAAGGAAATTATTGAATTTGTGAGTAGATGCTTGGTGTGCCAACAAGTTAAGGCTGAGCATTTCAGACCTGCAGGGAAGTTGAAACCACTGGACATACCTCAATGGAAGTGGGAGAGTATTGGCATGGATTTCATTATGGGCCTACCTAGGACTCGTAGCGGATTTGATGCAATTTGGGTTATCATTGACAGATTGACAAAGTCTGCTCATTTCTTATATATTAAATCTAAGTGGACTATTGATGTTTTAGCAGCTTTGTATATGAAGGAAGTGGTGAGACTCCATGGTATTCCGAACAGTATTGTATCTGATAGAGACCCCAGATTTACTTCATATTTTTGGAAAATATTGCAAGAATCTTTGGGAACCCGTCTGAACTTCAGTACGTCTTTTCATCCACAAACAGACGGACAGACAGAAAGAACCAACCAGATACTGGAGGATATGCTTAGAGCCTGCATGATTGATTTTGGAGGCAGTTGGAATGATCACTTGGCCTTGATTGAGTTTGCATACAACAATAGTTATCAGTCCAGCATTCAGATGGCTCCGTTTGAAGCTTTGTGTGGAAGAAGCTATCGGTCTCCATTATGTTGGAACGAGGTAGGTGAGAAGCAATGGCTGGGACCAGATCTTATTTCTGAATCGTCCAAGTATATTCGTATTATCAGAGACCGGTTGCAAGTAGCACAATCAAGACAAAAGAGTTATGCCGACAACAGAAGTAGAGCTTTGGAATTCTAGGTTGGTGAACATGTGTTTCTGAAGGTTTCTCCCATGAGAGGGATTCGAAGATTTGGCATTCAAGGAAAGCTAAGTCCAAGATATGTTGGTCCATTCGAGATTTTGGAAAGAGTGGGGAAGGTTGCATATCGTTTGGCACTACCAGCTCAGTTATCTGGAGTACACAATGTCTTCCATGTGTCAATGTTGAGAAAATATGTGTATGACCCCACTCATGTCATTCAGCATGCGGATCTTGAGTTAAAGGAAGATTTGACTTATGAAGAAAGACATGTTAAGATTCTGGATCGCAAGCAGCAGCAACTCAGGAACCGATCCATACCTATGGTCAAAGTGCAATGGAGTCGGCGTGGAACCGAAGAAGCTACTTGGGAGTCAGAAGATACCATGCGGAAGCAGTATCCCGACTTGTTCTAGGTGAGTTTTACCACTCCTCATTATGTTAAGTGCAGTGAATTTGGAGGACCAAATTCTTTGAAGTGGGGGAGGGTGTAATACCCCGATTTATTAACAAATAAAAATTTCTAAAAAATTTATAAGAAATTAATTAGAAAATCGTTAATAAATAGAATGAGTTACATTTTGACCATTTTGTAAAAATATGGAAAATTTAGAATCTTGTAGAGGATAAAATATTTAATAATAGTGTCTTCTGTGACCAGCCCAAATAAAACCCGAAATTAGGCCGAATTAACTGATTAAGGTCCAAATCCACACTTAATCTAATTGGATCTTAAAACGCGAAATTTGAGCATAATACCCGATCATTTAGGTTGAGATCGGATCCAAATGAAAGGTTAGTGTTGGGTCCCGTAGTGCAGGAACACGGATCTAGAGGGGGGGTGAATAGATCATTTTACTAAAAACTATGTCCAATTAAAAACACAACTAGCACACAGCGAAATATACAAGATTGAGTAATTTAATCTAAACAGGTTTAAACTAGATTCACTCAATCTCACCGAGCTCACACGATTGCACAAACAGATAGGATAGAGAACGCACAATCACAAGAATGAAACCATAAGACACGGGGATTTTTAAGGTGGTTCGGGACCACGACGGGCTCCCTACGTCCACCCCTCACCAAACCGGTGAGGCTTTACTACACGCTACAAAAGTAGCAACATGGGGACGAACCCCAACAACACACACACTACTTTCGCAGTAAACCACACACGAGGCCTTGCCTCAAACTGCTGCCACAGCAGCACGCACACACATACACACACACACGTTGGGGAACACACCCCGAATAGAATACCTCACACGGAGACACAGCTCCGTCCACACACACACGTAGGGCAATGCCTCCACAACCACACGGGAGAAAACTCCCAACCACACACGCGGATATACTCCGCACAAATCGACACACATATGACAACACACACTCGAAGACCCCTTTCTCCGAACACACACACAAAGTATTCTCTCAAATGTTTATGAAGCAATGACAAATATATGCTATGAGCCTCCAAACAAATTATATAGATGGAAATTGGAAAGTTGCATCAAGTAAAAGGCTCCCCCTTCTTCAGCAAAATCTGATTCTCCTTGCTCGTTGACTGATGATCATAATTTGGACATCATCTTCTTCCTCTCCTCGAGGCACTCCTCTTTTACTTCTTTCATTTTCTTCTTCACCTGAAAGAATAGATAAACGGAATAATAAGCCCAACCTTTAAGCTAATCTCTAATCAAGAATGTGAAAATGAATGGTTTAGAGATCCCCCTCTTCTTCACCTATACAAATGAATATATGAGCATTAGAAATGTTGTATCACAAAAATTGCAGCTCATATATATATGTACGAGAGAGTGGACATAGAACATGTAAATGATTATTACACATCTTAGATACACATTCAAAACCTTAAGCAATCTTAAACAAAAACACAGAAGTGAAAGATCAAGATAACTCCCTTATGAAATGCTTCTGCAGGATGAAGAACGAACTTGAAGCAAGTGTTAAGTAATGCAGCACGAACATAGGTTGGATCTTGATTTCAGATGCACCTTTCAATTGTATATGATCTTGGGCCTTGATTCAAGCTTCTTCCTTTCGATTTCAGCTTCAGAGCAAGGTGGAAGAGGGCTTGGGAGCTGTAACTCCGAACCTGCAATCATAAGGGGTAGAAAACACCCAAATTTCAGATCTAGCTTCTTGTCCTTAGGGTTTGTGACCCAAAGAGAAGTATATAAGTGTTTGGACGGTCAAGAGACAGCTTGGGGACCATATCCACACTTTGTGGAGTGATTTGTGGAAGTTGGACTTGAATTAGAAGACTTTAGGAGCAAGAAAACGGCGGTCAAAAGTGGCGGCTGGGCGTCCGACCGGAAAGGGTCGACCCCAGGGTCGACCCTCGGGCAAACAGAACATAAAATATGGTTCTGGGTTACAGGGGTCGACCCCAGGGTCGACCCTCGTGCTTCCAGAACCCAAAACAGAACCGAAGCTGGTTCTGGGTTACAGGGGTCGACCCCAGGGTCGACCCCAAGGTCGACCTGTTTCAGCAGGTTTCAAGAATAAGTTCTGTTTTGAGCAGAACTTCAGAGGGTCGACCCGATGGGTCGACCCCTTCTTGTTTGGGTCTGAAAAAGGGCTAAAACCTCCACCAAATCAATAAGAAACAAATGATTAAATATTACCATAATCCCATGAAGATCAACCATGATTTTTCATCCTGAAAAATATGATAAAGCAAGAGGTTAGTTGAAAATCAAGATCTTTACATCCAGCATTAACACTATGAACATGTTCACAATAAAATACATCATTGAACATATTCCAAGAGTGAAGGAGGAACGAGATATCCATTTAACTCCATATAGCAACACTTACTTCATTGTTTTACCTGAGTTCACATTTCTTGTTGATTGGTTGAATCATTCATACACAAAGTCATGAAATTCCAAATATCATTCACCATTGCATGATAGTATAAATTTGGAATTCAAAGAGTAAGGAGCCAAGCCACATAAAATAATATTGAGTCACATTCAGTTTGATCATCATCCAAACTCTCATCAATCCACATCATATCCCAATAAAAGTAGTTTGTGATCATTTCCACAACCATTTCAAACTTCATACACATGAAGACATGAATAACCATTCACGCACAAGGTCAAGCAACAAAGACATTTTGTAATCATTAAAATCACATACACAACAATCTCCCCCATTTTGATGATGATAAAATATTTATGCTATAATGCTCTCTCCCCCTTTGACATAATCAGAAATGGGGAGCATGATGGGGAGTCCAGAATGGCAAGAACCTATGGACACTGGGTTTATGAAGAGAACGAATATGCATAATATGCATGAACAAATTGTAAAACTGTTTGATACCAATTGGTGAAATTGGTAATGCAAATGTGGACAATATGATCATGTAGAATGCAAGATGACAAACCGATATGCAAATGCTCACGAGTTGCAGCAATTAGAAATGGTGTATGGCATGACAATAATGAGGAAGCAAACAAGCACTTATACACCCATAGAAAGGTATTGACTCATGCAAGTCCTGATGAGTTAAGCAGATAAGGTCACATGCAAAGCTCCCCCTTTGACATTGACACATTACATGACTGACTTTGATTTTCAAATTTTTGATTTTTAGTTTTCTTGTGAAATGCATGAAACAGGATGTATGAAAATGATGAGACATGAAATGCATATAATGTAATCAAGCAGATATCTATAGATACATGCAACATAACTCCTTCACAAGAATTGATACCAATTGATTTACAGTGAGGGGATAGGTGTAGGAAAAGTTCAAGAGAGTCATTAAGTTCAGAATGCTCATGATTACACCTAGAGGATTGTGCAGATAAATAGGAGAAGGCGTACAGCTGGTCAAGCAATCAATCAAAATTTTAAAATACATATCAAATCAAATTACCATGTGTAAGTGAGTAACATGAGTATGAATCTTACCCATATGGATAATCGGATTTTCAAGTAAACACAATAGTAAGTTCACAAACTACAATTCAATCTAGAGAATAGCGTATTGGAGGCTTCGCTCTTCCTCATCAAATTATCATCAGTAATTTTCACACTGACAATCTGAATTTTTCTAAGAAGGATCAGGTTCAAATTATTCCTTTTTACGCAAGGAGACACATGGAGCTCATGCCAGAATCCTCGGTTACTCAGAATACTGAACCTTGTCACCTCTTTTGAACAGAGATACTTTAGTCAACACTTTTCAGAAATGAACCACATCACGTCTCAGGTGACATGTGCCCAGTTTACTCAGTGAGACTTAGCATTGCTCTGCCTTTCATGTCAACTATTTTTTTTATGTGGAGGTATGCAGCTTTTTCCTCAACTGTCTCTTATCATCCATGCAGCAAGTTGAATTACTTTAGAGTGTTGAAATGAAATTCCTATATCCTTATGAATAACACTCAATTTCACATTAAAGTGCATGAAGTGTACGAATTTGATTTAACATGTATGGAGAAAATTTAACTTAGCACAGGATAGTATAGCCCCCCCCTATGTAAATGCAATAAGTATGGAATGCTCCCCCTGAGAGTTTGACATGAAACACACTTGTTAAGACTCAGATGCAACATTATTTATCAATGGAGTATATGGTCTTAGAAGTTTCAAGGAAGGGGTTGAATAGCATATAATAACATGCAAGCATACGATGAGAGTATATGCAATATGCAATGCAGAATGAAAAGGTATGCAATCTCAGTTCATGAAATATTGGCTCCAAAGATATGATGCCACTGTTGGAAGCATCCATTTTGGCATTTATGCAACATGAAATGTTCAAAATGATGCATTTCAAATTATGCACTACATGTATGCTGACAATGCCAACTATGCAACAAGACACACGATGAGCTTCATCTTCCAAAAGCACTATGTGAATGATATGCAGAGAGTGATATGCAAATATGCAATGTGATGCAAGATTTCAGATTTCACATGACACTCTATATGCACCTAATACAACTGATGCATGCCATGCATTACCAAATGTTAAAATGTGAGGACATAACTTTATTTTGAAAAGAGAATTCATAAAATTCATGCAAAGCATCAAAATTATCACATATGAACTTTTCTTGAAAACAGTTGTGCTTTTATCCAAAAAGATGAGTGGCACATTGGTAAAGACCATGGAACATTGATCAAATTCAGTCCTCAAAATGTTCAGCCATAGAACAAAATCATCATGCTGAGAGAATGGAAATCATCAATCTCAAAATTTTCAGCTTGCAAGACTCCCCCATAATCAATGCATGATTTCAGAAAATTCATTTAAGTTTGATGCCATATGCACAGATGATTCATGGTACCGGGCGGAGACACATTCTCGCGCATGGTGATAGCTTTCAGACAGGCTTGACCTGCCCTTCCACATGTCACCATTTTATATACCATGTAATCATTGAAATGATGATCAGAATCAAAAGTATTCTCATTTGACATCGGGGGTTTAGCAAAAAGCATTCAATGGCTACACTCTCATATATACTACTCAGATGTTTCAATACCATTCAGCCAAGCATTCATTATCCACATTGTCAAAAGCAACCAAGGGGTATTCAAAACTTCAAAATCACTGTCTGTCAAGATATGGCACTAACATCAAGACCAAAGAGCTTCAAACAAACACTTTATTTTCTCACCTTCGTCTTGAGTTACCTTTATTGACATTTTCAGATTCTTTACTTTATTCCCCTTATTGTCTTCTTCATCAACAAGCTCCAAATCTCAATTGAAGTGGATCAAATATGGTGTTGAAATCCTCTCAAGCTCCTTTCTTTTTCTCCATGATTTCAAGGGTTGATGGTCATTATCAAACCTGCACTATAAAGAGCTCAATTCATGTCAATATTAAGCCAATGCATATGAAGAAACTAACTTCAAGGCTTTTTATTACATATGACTCTCTCTCTCTCTCAACCTGTAATATCAGAAACTTAATTTCATATCAATCTCAACTTAATACAAATGAGAAAGCCAATTTCAGTGCTTTTCTTCCACAAGACAATCTCCTATGAGCTGCAAGAATGAATGATGAGTTTCTGCTTTCAATACAAGTGATTCACTCAAGCTGACATGAGTTCAAAGTTCACTTTAGAGATTTCAAGTTTAGCCCAACAGTGTAAAGAGTCCAGACTAAACACATGAAGAACCAAGTCTAAGCACATGTGTAGACAAGGTTGATGCACATAAAACACATAAGACTGCCTCTTCACACCTGCATATTAGAGACTTTAAATTTCAGCAGTATGAACTGAGAATTCACACAATCAATATGCACAAACATGAACAACCAACTTACAAATCAGTGTGAAATCAAGGACAAGCCTATGTTAACCAAGGCATCACACCCGAACTGGCCAAGTCGACTTAAGGCCTTCCTCTTGGCCTCAAGGCAATCCTGCAACAAAGTTCTCATTTGGTTGTTTTGGGTACCCAAACCTTCATGGGTCCCGGATAGTTAGTTGCACCTCAAGTGGGTGCCTTCCACTATTTTTGGGCATGCATATCATCAAAATATATTAAGGAGCAATCATGCATGGTATGCCTAAACTCACCATAATAATGACAACAACCAAGAGACTTCACAAAATTCTCATAAACATGATAATCAAATTTCTGTGATTTAGCATGAATGTTATCATTATAAGCATGGAAATTTCTCTTCTTCACAACAGGATGAGCATGAAATTTTTGTGGGTTTGTAGAGATTGTTGTGTCCCTGTGATTTTGATGATAGTAAACACTATAAGTCATCATCTGTCTTAATCTGTATATAAATCTGTTTGAGTTGTATTTGTTTGTTTCATTGAACATCTTATCGGAATTACATAACCAACGAACAGGCTGAGGCAGTGTAGTGTGTGCATTGGTGCATTTCATAGTTGTTGAGGCATTTCATAATTGCATTTCATCTGGATTGTTTGATGTTAGTCTGCTCAATGGGTGATGCCGCTATACCCTTTCAACATTGTCTGGACAGTAGTGGGTCGACCCCCCTTTCTTGATGGGCCGACCCCCCAGATCTGCAAGTCTATACAACGCCACATTGTTCATGCATCATATCTCAATGTCTATTCACTGCCAGCATACTCGTTCAAAGTCCCTGCATTGTCAAGTCTTCACATCGGTTTCCAAGTCTGTACATCGCCTTCAAGCCTTCCAAGTCTGTACAGCCCAAGTCTATTCATCCGACTACCTTTGCTTTGATCAAGTTTGTACAATGAGCAGCGTTTCTGTGTCTCAAGCCATTCTCCAAGTCTGTACATCGCTTCAGGCACTCCTGTGCAAAGTCTATACATTGTCTCTTTAACCTACGTTGCTCGAAACAAAGTCTATACACTGCTGGATGATCAAGTCTGCACATTGGCGCCTTTCCCTACGTTCTGTCCAAGTCTGCACATCGCTTGCCTGACTTCTGTTTCAAAGTCTATACATTCATTTTTAAGGCAAAGTCTATACATTGGCTTAGGGTCTTCAAGTCTGTATAGAGTTCAAAGCCTATACATTGTTCACTCAGCTTCTTCAAGTCTATACATTGGTCGGTGGCGAGTCTGTACAGAGCATTGTTTCAGGCACTCAAGTCTATACAGAGTCTTCATCTTCTGAAGTCTGTACATTCGTTTGGGAAGTCTATACATTCATTCATCTGAAGCTTCATCAAGTCTGTACAACGCTGCTTTGTCAAAGCCTGTACATCGCAGCTGTGTTGAAGTCTATACAGCCAGTCTCTTGCCAAAGTCTATACATTGTGAATCTTCAAGTCTGTACAGACTTTGCTTGTTCAAGTCTGTACACGGTTCAGTTTTTTTGGCATGTCTACTCATCATGAAGTCTATACATCCGATTGCCTTTGCATTGCTCAAGTCTGTACAGCCCTTTCCCTTTTCAAGTCTACACATTGTGCTTTGTAGCTCACCAAGTCTATACATTGCTCACAGCACACACGTTCAGCATGAAGTCTGTACAGCCTTGGCAAATGCTCCTAAGTCTATACATCACAATGTCTGTACATGACTGTGTCAAGCCTCCCAAGTCTGTACAACCACTGTCTCACTTGGACTTGAAGTCTATACAGTGGTCCGTCTCTATCAGCGTCTCAAGCTGCAAGTCTGTAAAGAGTCTGGCAGCCTACAGTGCATCGTCTCTTCAAGTATGTACAGCCTTGGCGTATGCATCTTAAAGTCTAAACATTGTGGAGCTTCGAATCTTCAAGTCTATACATCCTTCATTGGCCAAGTTTACACATCGCACTGTTCATGCATCAGTTCGTTAAGTCTATACACTCTCCCACATTGTACACACTTGCTTCATTGCTGTTTCTAAGTCTATACATCGGTTGGGTCGTTAAGTCCATACAATGCATATGTTCATCAAAGTCCATACATTACATAATGTTCATCAATGTCTATACATTGCATTGTCTTCACTCTAAGTCTATACAATCTGTTGCATTGTTTAACAAGTCTGCACATCGTCTGCACAGCACAACCAAGTCTATACATCAGCTTTTGCATTGCGAGTCTATACAGTGTGCATGGTTCAAAACAAGTCTACACAGTCATTGTCTGTTGGCATCACGAAGTCTATATATTGCTTGTGCATCAAAGTCTATACAGTATCTCACGTTGGCAAAGTATGTACTTCGTTGGGCTATGCATGCTTCATCTTCTGAAGTCTATACACTCGTTTCCAAAGCTTCAACTCTATACACTCGATTGTTAGGCCTTCAACCCTATACACTCGATTGTTAACCTCAAGTCTATACACTCGATTAAGTGTTCAAGTCTATACACTCTATCCTTCACACGAAGTCTGTACACTCAGTTAACCTTCAAGTCTATACACTCAAGTTGCATCTTGCCTGTACACACTTTGTTAACAGCCTTAACCAAGTATATACATCCAGCTGATATCTTCTTATGTCTGTGTGACAGGTACTGTTCGTAAAGCCTATGAAGTGCACGTGATCCGAGGTTGGCACCTGCCACGTGATCCGAGGATAACGCCCTAATTGCTGCAGCTATAAATACACAGTCGCCTCCATCTGGAGAAGACGGATAAAAGATAAGAAAGAGAAAGAGTGTGATCGAGATAGAAGAGAGAGCTGCAGAAAGGTAGTGAGCAGAAGAAGAAGAAAGAAGAAGAAGAAAGAAGAAAGAAGAGACAGAGAGAGAGCCTGCAAAAGAGATGAAAAAGAAGAGTGAGAAGAAGAGAGAGCTAGAGCAAAGGAAGCCTCAATTGAAAATCAGTTCCTGTTGGACCGTGGATCAAATCCAGGCCAGCCAGCTCCTGCGAGAGCTTTTGTGCATTTTATTCTTCCAGCTTTCTGTTGCTGCATTTTTATTTTTCCTTAATCATTCACTAGTTGTTCTTCCGATTCTCTAGTGTGAGGTCGGGTTCCCTCCGGTTGGGAGGAAGAGAGGTCCGAGACCTCTAGTTTGCAGGTGACTTGGTGTCACCTGTGCTTCCCTCTGGGTTTTAGAGGAAGAGAGACTTAGGTCTCTAGGTTCCCCTCCAGTTTGGAGGAAGGGAGGATTGGTCCTCCGGTTCTGGTCTTGTGGGTTGCAAGACTAGGTGTTCCCTCCTGGTCTGGAGGAAGAGAGACTTGTGTCTCTGGTTTCCAAGTGACTGGGAGTCACTTGGGGTGTCCCTCCGGTTGGGAGGAAGAGGGGAGGTTGTTCCCCTGGTCAAGCTGTGTGGCAGCAATTTGTTGCAGACTGAGTCTGCAGTTTCTAGCCTAGCTAGTGGAAGCCTCACTTCGGTTTGGAGTGAGGGGTAGACATAGGTCTTTGGACCGAACCACCTAAAAAATCTTGGTATTCACTTGTGGTATGTTTTTCCTTATATGTTATTTTCTCTGCTGCGCTCTTTAGATGTTTGCTTAGGAGAGTGTGAGGGTTAATAGATTTGTGTTGTCTTGTTGAGTTCCTTCTAAGTATTTTCAGCACATTTCATCAACTGCTTTTAATTCCGCATACTTGAGCATTAGAGTTTTATTTGGGCGATATTTGAAGAGGGATACATTCACCCCCCCCCCCCTCTGTATCCGGGCCTTGCACCCTATCAATTGGTATCAGAGCATAGGTCTCTGACTGAACAGATCCAATGATCTGCAGAGGATCCTGTTGTCTTTGGTGCATTTCTGAATTTACTCTCTGCTGCATTAATCTGCTTGCCGATTTAATCAATGGGTTCCCCACCGATTTTCAATGGCTCTAATTTTAACTCATGGGTTAGCTGTCTACATAACTATGTGAATTTAATGGATCCGGATCTGTGGAAGTTAATTTCACATGGTCCTCATAGACTGCCACTGGAAGAGTCCAAATGGACTAAAAGTGACAGATCAAGAAATGGAGAGAATCATAAAGTTTTGAAATTAATGAAAGAAGCTACTGACACGGCTCTACATTCTTGTTTTTCTGACTGCAGGTCCGCTAAGGACATTCTGGATCAGTTGAAGTTAGCTCAGAGGATGAATGAGGACAGCTGCCTGATGGCTGATAAGAGCGACCATAGCACTGATCAAGATGAATTTGAAGATGCTGAAGAGGTAATCAATCCTTTCGATAGTTACACTTTAGATGACTGGGAAGATGCCTATGCTAATCTGTTGCACTCCCATGAAAAATTGAGGAAGAAGAATAAAAGTATGATACAGAAGTTAACAAGTCTAGGGGATCCTATTTCTGGAACTGAAAATTTTAAAAATCCTGAAATTCTGAAAACTAAAAATGAGATACTCAGAAGACAAGTGTCGAAACTAGATGGAATCCAATCAGAACTTCATCATGTTAAATCTGAAAACACTAAACTCAGAAAACAATGTCAGGAATCTGAACAAAAACTAATCAGTCTTGAGAATGAAAACAAATTGATCAATGAAGAGTTCAAGGCTGTTAGTGTTGCGAACTTAAAGTTTCAGGAAAACTTTGAAAACTGTAAATCAGAATATCCAAGTTTCCTAACTGATGTTTTGTTTGATGATGATAAACTTGAGCAGGAGAACATTAGTCTAAAGGAGGAAATTGAGAAACTAAAACAGTTGAACTCCACCATGTCAGAGAGATTGCTGACATTTGAAAAAGGAAAATCTGTTGATGAAAATCAAAATGAGCTCAAACTGAAATCAGAAATTGATACCCTTAAAACTTTGAATGATGTGATGCATCAACAAATTCTGGTCTATGAAGAAGATATAGTTAACTATGAACATCAGGTCTCTTCTCTTCAATCTGAAATAAATGATCTGAACAATACCTTGTCAAAATTCGTAAGTGGGCAGAAAAACCTAGACAAGCTACTAGGTGTAAAAATCAACACGAGGAAGGAAGGGCTGGGCTACAATAATGCTAACAAGAAAGAATTTCAGAGCAAGTTGATGACATCTTTTGTAAAAGCTTCAAATGTAGCCACCACTTCAAAAGATAAACAACCCATTGTTCAGAAAACCGAAAAACAGAACAAAAATCAGAAAAAGATTGGAAAATAGAAAATAAATAAAAAGGGTTCACTAGGGCATGTTGATCACAGTTCTCACACACATTCACATGCATCTAAAAAGATAATGTCATGCCATTATTGTCATAAATTTGGTCATCTGATGCATGAACGTAAATTGATGGAGAAGGATGATATGACTGCTAGGAAACTTCATGATAGAAATCCTTCAATTCAGAAAAAGAAAATTGAATGTTTCCACTGTGGTAAATTAGGACATACAATTGCACAGTGCTGGTTTGCAAGTGATAAGAAAAAATCACATTTATATCATGCTAAATTTCATGCAAACAGTCATGCTGTTAACAAGAACAAATTTGATTCAATAAACCAGCATATGACATGCTTCAATTGTGGAAAATTGGGTCATAAGAGATCCGAATGCTGGCTGAGGGCTGGTGGAAGAAATTCTAACTCATGTCTTCACTGTGGCAAGATGGGCCACACTGCAGCCCAATGTTGGCATGCTCAGGGAAGGAAGTTTGACAATAAATCTGGTAAATTCCCAGTCAATAGAAACATTTCTGGTAGAAATGGATTTGTGTTTGAAAGGAAAACACTTACATGTTTTGAATGTTGGAAGCCAGGCCATAGAGCTGCTGACTGTTGGCTGGCTTATTTTGGTAAACAGAATTTTAATTCTGTTAACAGAAATTTTCATGCATATGCACATAGAATTCATGCTAATAAGAATGTGCATAAATCAAATCTGAAATCTGCTCCATCTTGCTATTATTGTGGTACATTAGGTCATTCAATGAATAATTGCTATTTGATGAGATCTGATGACCTACATGCTAAAAGGTTGTTTAGAACACCTGCCAAAGGTGTCACTATTAACCATGCAGGGCCCAAGACTGTTTGGGTACCTGCCCATGCAAAATAGTGTGCTAACTTGCAGGTGTGCCTTGGAATCTGAAGAATTCAAAAAAAAGGGGGGGGAGAATAAACCAAGGCACCCAAGTTGATAAAACCCCATTCAGTTAAATTCCTCACATCTGTTCAAATAAAATTTATGGTTGAGTTGATAAGTCATAGTTTCATGCATACATACTTTTTATTTGGGTTGACTCTTGCATTGAGCTTTGTGGGCTCTCTTGTTTGTACTTTGAGCTGAGTGCATATATGAGTATTGCATAATCATGCACTTGACATACAATCATTGAAAATCTGATGCATATAGGACTGTTGGTATTGCATTGTCATGCATGACCACTTTGGTATATCAAATGGTAAGCTACTAAAGGGCAGAGGAAATCTGTCTGGAGGTTCTTACTTTGTGTGAGATGGTCTTTTAGACCAAGTTCTCCGCCAAGTACCAAGGGTCAAATTTGCATATCAGAGAATGTCTGCATCTTCATGTGAATATTTTGCTTCATGCTCGTGCATACATGTAGTTAATTGCATTGCATTTCATTACATTGAAAATGCCAAAAAGATAGATTGAATGCATACATTTAGGGGGAACATTATTCATACTCTTGAAATCACACAACTGTTTTTAGATTTACTGCATAGCATGTTAAATCTGTTCTTGCATAGTCATTCATCATCTGCATTGTCTTCATGACATATAGGATGTTTCAGTGTTTTTAGGTAGGGGGAGTCATTGCATAGCATGCTTAATCCGTTCAGTAGTGTCTTTGTCTGAACTCTTCTTGTCCATCTATTTGACTCATCTAGTCATATTTGTAATGTCAGTGTTTCCATCATCAAAGTGGTATCAAATGATATTTCTTGACTGCTTCTGAAGTTGTTCATAGTCTGAATTTATACCTTATTGGTATCTGTCTGCCTCTCCTAAATCTGCTGAAGGAGAGCTTCACCTCTATTCAGTCAACTTTGAACTTCGATGCTCAAGAGCAGCTCCTTTGCTACATTTTTTCAAAATCCATGCTGTTTGTTGAATAGTCTCACTTGATTTACTGAGCTGAGATATGAAGTAAACTTTCAGCCTGTATACTACTTCATAAAAGTTAAAACATCTTTAATGAGGAACCTTCCATTATACATGCTTAAGAACATTTGTTAACTGGAATTGGTTTAAGTCTTATGTACTCTTGTTTGGTCACAAGGAACTTGAAAATATCTGTTTCAACCTCTTAATAAACTTTAACTATCTGCTTCATGTAAATTCATGTAAGACTTTCTGAAATCTGAAAAGTTGATATCCATGTCTACGCTGACTGAGATATATAGTGTATGTGGTTGTTCCTAAACATCTAATTTGTTCTGAATCCATTTTGAGTAAAAGTATGGACAGAACAATGACTGTGGTTACTGAGAAACCTGTCCAAAGGATTGTGTCATGAAGTACCATGGTTAACTCTGCTTAAAGAGATGATTGGAAATAATTGTGAAAATATGGCAGAGCAATGGCATAGTTGTATTGAGTAACTGGGGATTCTGGCCTCCGATCAAGGTGTATCCTCATGCCAAAGATACTTTTAATGCTACCTCTATTCTCTAAAATGGAAGAAGTAATACGGTTGTCACACTGAGTAACTGGGGATTCTGGCCTCTGATCAAGGTGTTTCCTCATGTCAAAAGGTGCTGATGAACCAAAATTGTTCATTAAAATTTATTTTTTTGAACATGTGTAAATCAATTTTTGAAAGAACAATTAAAATTCAGGTGCATTCACTTATGTTTCTCTTAAAGCTGTCATGGAAAGTAAACTAAGTAAGATGGAAGTTGGTTGAACTAGAATCTTATATGAGCTTGTAGTTTCTTTTTATTAAGAGTTGGTTCAGATATAAGTACAATTTCTCCTTGAAAAATTTCGGTTTACATCATTCTTAAACCACATCTGACACTCAAGGTTTCATAAGCTTCTATAATGGAGGAATCTAGAACTTAAAATTATACTCTATGAAGTTGGTATCTTGCTGAAAAGTTCAATATCTCAATTATCACTAATTGTTGAATCTGCTCATCCTATGGCTCTTTATCACTGTGTTTTGATTCAGACTGGTTGTCATATATGAGAGGCACTTCTCTCAGTTTTCATTAGCACACTGCAAGGATGAACTCTGGTTATCCAAAGACTGCAAGTTTGTGATAATTCTTGGATACCCATGTGTTTTGCTAATAGATACTCTTGACCTCTTTCACTCCATCTAATCAGGGGGAGTTTCCATGTCATGCTGAGTGTTTTTCATAAAGAGGGAGATCTAGTTAGCAGTTTTGAGTGTCCCTGTGCTTTTATTGATATTCTCCTGACATCTCATTTGGTTTCATCCATCAAATCATTTCTGATAAGGGGGAGCTTAGTCAAAGAGGGAGTTTTTAATTCACTCATATTATTTAGTCTTATTCTTCCTTCTTCAATGCATGTCTTTTTGCTGAAGTCAAAGGGGGAGAAATATTTGATCAAGTCAGTATGACTCATAGTGTTGCCATCATCAAAAAGGGGGAGATTGTTGTGTCCCTGTGATTTTGATGATAGCAAACACTATAAGTCATCATCTGTCTTAATCTGTATATAAATCTGTTTGAGTTGCATTTGTTTGTTTCATTGAACATCTTATCTGAATTACATAACCAACGAACAGGCTGAGGCTGTGTGGTGTGTGCATTGGTGCATTTCATAGTTGTTGATGCATTTCATAATTGCATTTCATCTCGATTGTTTGATGTTAGTCTGCTCAATGGGTGATGCTGCTATACCCTTTCAGCATTATCTGGACAGTAGTGGGTCGACCCCCCTTTCCTGATGGGTCGACCCCCCAGATCTGCAAGTCTATACAACGCCACATTGTTCATGCATCATATCTCAATGTCTATTCACTGCCAGCATACTCATTCAAAGTCCCAGCATTGTCAAGTCTTCACATCGGTTTCCAAGTCTGTACATCACCTTCAAGCCTTCCAAGTCTGTACAGCCCAAGTCTATTCATCCGACTACCTTTGCTTTGATCAAGTTTGTACAGCGAGCAGCATTTATGTGTCTCAAGCCATTCTCCAAGTCTGTACATCGCTTCAGGCAGTCCTGTGCAAAGTCTATACATTGTCTCTTTTACCTACATTGCTCGAAACAAAGTCTATACACTGCTGGATGATCAAGTCTGCACATTGGCGCCTTTCCCTACGTTCTGGCCAAGTCTACACATCGCTTGCCTGACTTCTATTTCAAAGTCTATGCATTCATTTTTAAGGCAAAGTCTATACATTGGCTCAGGGTCTTCAAGTCTGTACAGAGTTCAAAGCCTATACATTGTTCACTCAGCTTCTTCAAGTCTATACATTGGTCGGTGGCGAGTCTGTACAGAGCACTGTTTTAGGCACTCAAGTCTATACAGAGTCTTCATCTTCTGAAGTCTGTACATTCGTTTGGGAAGGCTATACATTCATTCATCTGAAGCTTCATCAAGTCTGTACAACGCTGCTTTGTCAAAGCCTGTACATCGCAGCTGTGTTAAAGTCTGTACAGCCAGTCTCTTGCCAAAGTCTATACATCGTGAATCTTCAAGTCTATATAGACTTTACTTGTTCAAGTCTGTACACGGTTCAGTTGTTTTGGCATGTCTACTCATCATGAAGTCTATACATCCGATTGCCTTTGCATTGCTCAAGTCTGTATAGCCCTTTCCCTTTTCAAGTCTACACATTGTGCTTTGTAGCTCACCAAGTCTATACATTGCTCACAGCACACACGTTCAGCCTGAAGTCTGTATAGCCTTCGCAAATGCTCCTAAGTCTATACATCACAATGTCTGCACATCACTGTGTCAAGCCTCCCAAGTCTGTACAACCACTGTCTCACTTGGACTTGAAGTCTATACAGTGGTCCGTCTCTGTCAGCGTCTCAAGCTGCAAGTCTGTATAGAGTCTGGCAGCCTACAGTGCATCGTCTCTTCAAGTATGTACAGCCTTGGCGTATGCATCTTAAAGTCTAAACATTGTGGAGCTTCGAATCTTCAAGTCTATACATCCTTCATTGGCCAAGTTTACACATCGCACTATTCATGCATCAGTTCGTTAAGTCTATACACTCTCTCACATTGTACACACTTGCTTCATTGCTGTTTCTAAGTCTATACATCGGTTGGGTCGTTAAGTCCATACAATGCATATGTTCATCAAAATCCATACAATGCATATGTTCATCAAAGTCCATACATTGCATAATGTTCATATGTTCATCAATGTCTATACATTGCATTGTCTTCACTCTAAGTCTATACAATCCGTTGCATTGTTTAACAAGTCTGCACATCATCTGCACAGCACAACCAAGTCTATACATCAGTTTTTGCATTGCGAGTCTATACAGTGTGCATGGTTCAAAACAAGTCTGCACAGTCATTGTCTGTTGGCATCATGAAGTCTATACATTACTTGTGCATCAAAGTTTGTACAGTGTCTCACGTTGGCAAAGTCTGTACTTCGTTGGGCTATGCATGCTTCATCTTCTGAAGTCTATACACTCGTTTCCAAAGCTTCAACTTTATACACTCGATTGTTAGGCCTTCAACCCTATACACTCGATTGTTAACCGCAAGTCTATACACTCAATTAAGTGTTCAAGTCTATACATTCTATCCTTCACACGAAGTCTGTACACTCAGTTAACCTTCAAGTCTATACACTCAAGTTGCATCTTGCCTGTACACACTTTGTTAACAGACTGAACCAAGTATATACATCCAACTGATATCTTCTTATGTCTGTGTGACAGGTACTGTTCGTAAAGCCTATGAAGTGCACGTGATCCGAGGTTGGCACCTGCCACGTGATCTGAGGATAACGCCCTAATTGCTGCAGCTATAAATACACAGCCGCCTCCATCTGGAGAAGACGAATAAAAGATAAGAAAGAGAAAGAGTGTGATCGAGATAGAAGATAGAGCTGCAGAAAGGCAGTGAGCAGAAGAAGAAGAAAGAAGAAGAAGAAAGAAGAGACAGAGAGAGAGCCTGCGAAAGAGATGAAAAAGAAGAGTGAGAAGAAGAGAGAGCTAGAGCAAAGGAAGCCTCAACTGAAAATCAGTTCTTGCTAGACCGTGGATCAAATCCAGGCCAGCCAGCTCCTGCGAGAGCTTTTGTGCATTTTATTCTTCCAGCTTTCTGTTGCTGCGTTTTTGTTTTTCCTTTTAACCATTCACCAGTTGTTCTTCCGATTCTCTAGTGTGAGGTCGGGTTCCCTCCGGTTGGGAGGAAGAGAGGTCTGAGACCTCTAGTTTGCAGGTGACTTGGTGTCACCTATGCTTCCCTCTGGGTTTCAGAGGAAGAGAGACTTAGGTCTCTAGGTTCCCCTCCGATTTGGAGGAAGGGAGGATTGGTCCTCCGGTTCTGGTCTTGTGGGTTGCAAGACTAGGTGTTCTCTACTGGTCTGGAGGAAGAGAGACTTGCGTCTCTGGTTTCCAAGTGGCTGGGAGTCACTTGGGGTGTCCCTCCGGTTGGGAGGAAGAGGGGAGGTTGTTCCCCTGGTCAAGCTGTGTGGCAGCAATTTGTTGCAGACTGAGTCTGCAGTTTCTAGCCTAGCTAGTGGAAGCCTCACTCCAGTTTGGAGTGAGGGGTGGACGTAGGTCTTTAGACCGAACCACCTAAAAAATCTCGGTGTTCACTTGTGGTTTGTTTTTCCTTATATGGTATTTTCTCTGCTGCGCTCTTTAGATGTTTGCTTAGGAGCGTGTGAGGGCTAATAGTTTTGTGTTGTCTTGCTGAGTTCCTTCTAAGTAATTTCAGCACATTTCATCAACTGCTTTTAATTCCGCATACTTGAGCATTAGAGTTTTATTTGGGCGATATTTGAAGAGGGATACATTCACCTCCCCCCTCTGTATCCGGGCCTTGCACCCTATCAGAGATGTTATCATTTTTCAAACTAAAGCAATTGTTCATCCTGTGACCGAACCTTCCACAACGAAAACAGTTCAATGGAGCAAATCTTTCAAATGGTCTTTTGCATGAACATAAGAGTTATCAAAAGTTCTTTTTATGTTCAGAAACTTTCTTGATTTTGTGAAGCCATTCATTTTCTTGCATGCTTCTAGATCTTCAGATTTCATCAAAAAGTAATCATGCATCATATGACAAAGTTCACCACAATAAAAACATGAGATTTTCTTTGTGGATGCATGTGTGTGTGCAACATGATTGTTTATGACATTCATCGTAACACCAACAACATTTTTAGCCTTTTGATGCAAGTTTTGTTTCTTTTTCAGACTTTCATTTGATCTCTTTGTTGTTTGAGGAACAGATTGATTTGGAGACCCATTTGATGTGCTGGCTATGTTTGTATGAACAAAAGATGTATAGACTTTATTTTCAAAATTCTTTTTGTTCACAGGATTATATCCCAGCCCTTCTCTTTGGAAATTCACCTTAGTCCCGAATATCTTGTTCAGATTTTCTTCCCCATTCAAAAACTTACACAAAGAAGCATTCAGATCAAGAATTTCCTTTTCAAGTGATGAAATATGCAATTCATAGAAAATGATCTCATTGTCACAGGAAATGACTTTTTCATTCAATTGGGCATTGATGGTTTTGTAGCTCTCCATCATTTGTTCAAGCACATGCATCTTGTCAGATTCATCAACAATCACAGATTTCCCTTTTTTAAGTTTTTCAAGATTTTGCAATCTACTTTCAAGCAGGGAGATCTGAATTAGCGTCGCACTATTCTCCTTTTTAAGTTCTTCATTTTCATTTGTAAGTTTATCATTCATAATCAATTCATTGCAAATATCCTGATCAAGAGAGTTTGATTCTATTTTGTTTCTTAAATCTTGTTCAGTTTTCTCCAATTGATTGATTTTGTTCTTGAGGGCAACATTCTCATTTCTCAAACAAGCAATGGTTTCTTTGTGACATTCAACATCATGCTATAAAAGTTCATTCAAGTTGTTAAGCTCAGAACACTTATCACAAGGTCTATTTTCATGGAGCATGTTTTCCGTTTATTTTTTCAATTTTTTGTTTTCTGACTTGATTTTCTTATATTGCTTTTCCAACTCATCATAAGCATCAACAAGATCATCAAAAGTAAATTCTTCAGAATCTGAATTTACCTCTTCTCCATTTTCATCACTTCGTTGATCTGCATCATCGGCCATGAGACATTTTAGCCTTTCCTTTTCTTGAGCTTTGATCAATCGGTCCATAAGCTCCTTTGCCGTCCTACAAGAAGATACAAATAGATACTTGTTAGTATTTACAGAAGCTTTCAATAAACTCAAAGCAGTAACATTATCATGATGCATCATTTTATCTTGATTAGACCACTTGGTCTCATCTAGAGGTAATATGTGTGGACCATGACAAATCAATTTCCAGAGACAATGATTAATAGAATTGATCACCACACACAGTTTACCTAGCCATGAATTAAAATTCAAACCAGTGAAGATTGGCAAACAGTTCATTGATATATGTTCAGTAGAAAAATTCATGATTGTGGAATGCACTGGGATCACTCTGTAGATCGCAAGATCCAGGGACAACAGAGCGTCGCTCTGATACCAATTGTTGGGTCCCGTAGTGCAGGAACACGGATCTAGAGGGGGGGTGAATAGATCCTTTTACTAAAAATTATGTCTAATTAAAAACACAACTAGCACACAGCGGAATATATAAGATTGAGTAATTTAATCTAAACCGGTTTAAACTAGATTCACTCAATCTCACCGAGCTCACACGATTGCACAAACAAATAGGATAGAGAACGCACAATCACAAGAATGAAACCACAAGACACGGGGATTTTTAAGGTAGTTCGGGACCACGACGGGCTCCCTACGTCCACCCCTCACCAAACCGGTGAGGCTTTACTACACGCTACAAAAGTAGCAACACGGGGATGAACCCCAACAACACACACGCTGCTTATGCAGCAAACCACACACGAGGCCTTGCCTCAAACTACTGCCACAGCAGCACGCACACACATACACACACATACACGTTAGGGAACACACCCCGAATAGAATACCTCACACGGAGACACAGCTCCGTCCACACACACACGTAGGGCAATGCCTACACAACCACACGGGAGAAAACTCCCAACCACACGCGCGGATATACTCCGCACAAATCGACACACATATGACAACAAACACACTCGGAGACCCCTTTCTCCGAACACACACATAAAGTATTCTCTCAAATGTTTATGAAGCAATGACAAATATATGCTATGACCCTACAAACAAATTATATAGATGGAAACTGGAAAGTTGCATCAAGTAAAAGGCTCCCCCTTCTTCAGCAAAATCTGATTCTCCTTGCTCGTTGACTGATGATCATAATCTGGACATCATCTTCTTCCTCTCCTCAAGGCACTCCTCTTTTCCTTCTTCCATTTTCTTCTTCACCTAAAAGAATAGATAAACGGAATAATAAGCCCAACCTTTAAGCTAATCTCTAATCAAGAATGTGAAAATGAATGGTTTAGAGATCCCCCTCTTCTTCACCTATACAAAAGAACATATGAGCATCAGAAATGTTGTATCACAAAAATGCAACTCATATATATATGTACGAGAGAGTGGACATAGAACATGTAAATGATTATTACACATCTTAGATACCCATTCAAAACCTTAAGCAATCTTAAACAAAAACACAGAAGTGAAAGATCAAGATAACTCCCTCATGAAATGCTTCTGGAGGATGAAGAACGAACTTGAAGCAAGTATTAAGTAATGCAACACGAACAGAGGTTGGATCTTGATTTCAGATGCACCTTTCAGTTGTATATGATATTGGGCCTTGATTTAAGCTTCTTCCTTTTGATTTCAGCTTCAGAGCAAGGTGGAAGAGGGCTTGGGAGCTGTAACTCCGAACCTACAATCACAAGTGTTAGAAAACACCCAAATTTCAGATCTAGCTTCTTGTCCTTAGGGTTTGTGACCCAAAGAGAAGTATATAAGTGTTTGGACGGCCAAGAGACAGCTTGGGGACCAGATCCACACTTTATGGAGTGATTTGTGGAAGTTGGACTTGAATTGGAAGACTTTAGGAGCAAGAAAACGGCGGTCAAAAGTCACGGCTGGGCGTCCAACTGGAAAGGGTCGACCCCAGGGTCGACCCTTGGGCAAACAGAAGCCAAACATAACATAAAATATGGTTCTGGGTTACAGGGGTCGACCCCAGGGTCGACCCTTCAATGGGTCGACCCCAGGGGTCGACCCTCGTGCTTCCAGAACCCAAAACAGAGCCAAAGCTGGTTCTGGGTTATAGGGTCGACCCCTTTCTGCAGGTTTCAAGAATAAGTTCTATTTTGAGCAGAACTTCAGAGGGTCGACCCGATGGGTCGACCCCTTCATGTTTGGGTCTGAAAAGGGGCTAAAACCTCCATCAAATTAATGGGAAACAAATGATTAAATATTACCATAATCCCATGAAGATCAACCATGATTTTTCATCCTGAAAAATATGATAAAGCAAGAGATTAGTTGAAAATCAATATCTTTACATCAAGCATTAACACTATGAACATGTTCACAATAAAATACATCATTGAACATATTCCAAGAGTGAAGGAGGAACAAGATATCCATTTAACTCCATATAGCAACACTTACTTCATTGTTTTACCTGAGTTCACATTTCTTATTGATTGGTTGAATCATTCATACACAGAGTCATGAAATTCTAAATATCATTCACCATTGCATGATAGTATAAATTTGGAATTCAAAGAGTAAGGAGCCAAGCCACATAAAATAATATTGAGTCACATTCAGTTTGATCATCATCCAAACTCTCATCAATCCACATGATATCCCAATAAAAGTAGTTTGTGATCATTTCCACAACCATTTCAAACTTCATACACATGAAGACATGAATAACCATTCACGTACAAGGCCAAGCAACAAAGGCAGTTTGTAATCATCAAAATCACATACACAATAGTTAGGATGAGAGGATCATTTCCCCTCTTAGTTCTCCCCGAAACCCTAACCCTAGAGAGCGAATGTTTGGATAGAAGGCGGCTAAAAAACCCTATCCGTGCAGTTCGCGCACTACCCTATTGTTTGGACTCTATCTCCTTGAATAGAAAGACTCTAGACCTCGTATGACCTATAAAAATGACCCTTGTCAACCCTACTTTTGTTTGGGTGTTGTTGCGGCCGACGAGGATCGCGGACAAGGGAGAATTCCGGCGATCACCGGTGCGGTGTTCCTAGCGCGTCGTCGTCCCTTCTTCTTCCTTCTTCCTCCAATTAAGGTAGGTTATAACAAGACAAACCTTAAGTATCACATATGGTTAGAACCAGCATCGAGTGCTCTTTCTTTTGAATGCAAAAGCCCTAAAAGTTGCTTAGTATCCTGCGAGAATTTTAGGGCTTAGCAGAAGCATGTCACATCTAGGGTTATACTTGTTTCATCTTGTTTTAAGTAGGGATTTCAAGCACTAAAGATTAAATTGAGCATGTTATATTGTAAAACTTTTTGTGCTCTTTCTTTTGAATCCAAAAGCCTTAATTATTATGCTCCATGCTGTGCGTATTTAGTAATTTATTGTAACCCTAGCCAACTCGCCGGAGGGGGGCAGGGCGAAATGGGGCTTGACTGTTTTTGACTTGCGCGGCCTCGCGATAGACCGCCCAACCCGGCTAGGCCGCATATTATTGACCATTTATGTGTTTATGATTCGTAATATGTTCTGGGAAGCGCAGCATGACCGCGACCGCCCTTCTATCAGGCGGCCAATGATTGGCCGTTCGTCTCCCCCAGCGGCTCATTACCGACCGCTCATCTCCAGTAGACCTTCGGACCTGAGGGGGATAAACGGCCTGTCGTGCGACCGCCGAGGAAGATGAATGGTCCCAATTTGACTGTCCATCTTTACAGAATCGATAAAATTATCTTTCTTGCATGAATTATGATAGTAGATTAGTGGTTAAATATAAGTTAGCAACACGCATAAAAACCCTAGAAAATTTTAACAGTAAATTATTATAAACTCTTGCTGATTTATTCATCTTGACCTTGGATCATCTTCTTCAATGAATGTTAATATAAATCATGATTCATTATTAATTTAAAATTATATTAGGATTGATGACAGTCGTTCTACTCCGGTAGAATTGACTGACGGCATTACTGGTTTTCGCTGATTTACTAGCCCCATTTCCTTGTAATGGTTGGGACTCTCCACCGGATATTCCTTCCGTCGGACTAGGACCTCCATTACGGGACCTCCGTAAGTCCCCGTGAGCCTGAGATTTCCACTAGGACGCCGGGCAGGTTGTACCACAAAGACCTGAACCTGTTAACGCGATCAGACCGCTTGAATTTATTGTGTTGTGAGCCACGGATCACTTTGGACCGACTGAGTCTTACGCGCCCGGAAACGGACCATTCAACTCACTGGGCGGCCCAGTATGAACTGTTCATCCCTGGCCTAGTGCCAATTTTGTTGGTCGATTAACCTTATTCTATCTTCGACCAAAACTTATTTTGATCGGCCCAATAAGCCCTAGGCTGACCAGTGGAGAGTGGGCTGGACCTTGGTTCAGTTCTGCCCAACCTATGGCAGCCCGGAGCCCAAATTGGGTGGATTCTAGTTATTTAAGTTAAGCCCAGTTGAGGGGACTGGATTGGACCGTCCGTGATCTTGAGCGGACCCTATTGGACCATTTGTCCCTGAAGCGGCCCAATACTGCCTTTTGTCTTGTTCATGAGCTTCATGTCTTCTGGCCCTGTACGGCCCATCCTTGACCGTCCATTATAGTTAAACGACCCATATCGGACCGTTCTTCTTTGAGCGGCCCATAATGGTCCGTCTATTCCTTGAACTCGTGGTGGCTGATTCTCAGCCCAGATTCTCTGTGTGCGGCCCATATATGACCGTGCAATTGCCTGAGCGGCCCAGTGAGAACCGCGTATTATCCAGAACCATTTTTTCCCGTGGTTTATGATATTGAATCCAAGAACCTATTGGTTCTTGATAATTTGAACTTTCTGGGTAAATTATTGCTTCAACTTATCCTTAGGTCTTTTCTGAGGAAAGTTCTATCTTGATTAATTGGCCATTTGACTTGATTAATGTCTAGACATAACTTTGGATCTTGGATCCTTTAAATCAATGCCAATGCATCATAAGGACCCGGTCTGGTCCTTGGAGGAGCGCCTGAAAAGTACTTGTGCCCCGGGGAGTTTGAATGACATGGTGAGGCATTGCACCGAGTGCATGACTAGCGTGATGTCTATGACAATAATCTCATACTTGAAATTATCTTGACTTGGTTAAATCTTGCTTGTTGGCCAATTTCCAGTTTCATTATATTCATGATCTTGTACCTCTTCTACTTATGTCATTTCTTTTCACGCATTTAATGCAATTAATTGGTTAATTACTTAAACTTGCTTGTTATTACCTACTAAGCGTCGCTCACCTAGTTGTTTCCCCCCTTTTCAGGTAGCTCAGGTGAGGACTCACAATCCGATGGGAACGGGCAAGAGTGTTGATCATGGAGCGAGCCAATTAGATGCCGTGGAGCCAGGAATAATTATCTATGTTTAGTTGTGTTTTAGAATGTTGTTCAAGGAGTTGTAATGTGAAGTCGATCAATGTAATGTGGTCTAGTGGATGTTATGATGGAATTTTCATTAAGGTTGTTCAAGTTGGTTATGTAAATGGGATCATGGATTATGAAATTGTTATTTAATTAATGAAGTCATTTTATGTTCGTGGTTAATCCTTATGTTTTAGTGTAGCATGTCTGGAAATGAGCATAATATCGTTAAATATTTCTACTGTCGGTCCCGATTTTCCGCATCCGGGTGTGACAAAAAGTCATACCCCGGCCTAGGGGCATTTAACGAAGAAGTGTACCCCCGCCATAGGGGGCATAAAAAGCAAAAGAGTTTCACCCCGACTTAGGGGTCTAAGAAGCAAAAGAATACACCCCGGCCTGGGGGCACATGAAGAGAATCCACCCCAACTTGGGGGCACATAAAGCAAATGTTACACCTCGACTTAGGGGAATACGAAGAGAAATATACCCCACTCTGGGGTGAAAGAAGCAGAAGAATCTACCCCGGCCTGGGGGCACGATAAGCAACAGAGTTATACCCTGATCTAGGGGAACGTGAAGAAAAGACACACCTTGCCTTGGGTGCACAAGAAGCAAAACAGACCCCTCGTGGGGGCACGTGATGTAAAGCTACCTTCCCCCTTCAGGGGCATAAGAAGCAAAAGATACACCCCGTGCCGGGGGCATGCGAAGAGAAAGATACCTCCCTTTGGAGGAATAGGAAGTAGAAGATGCACCCCGACTAATGGGGATCTAAAGAAGAAACATACACCCCGCCTGGGGGCATAGAGGCCGTAAAGAAGATACCCCGCCATGGGGGCATAAGAAGCATAAGAATTCATCCCCGCTCGGGGGCACTAGAAGCAAAGACGCTACCCCGCTCCGGGGCATCAGAAGCAAAGACTACACCTTGCTTGGAAGCATAAAAGCTATAAAGAATACACCCCGCTCGGGGGCACAAAAGCTATAAAGAATACACGCCAGCCTAGGGGAACTTGAAGAAGAAACACACCCCGCCTAGGGGCATAGAAGCCAAAAAGAATACACCCCGGCCTGGGGGCACATGAAGAGAAATATACCCCACCACGGGGGCATAGAAGCCAAAAGAATACACCCCCGCCTAGGGGCACAAAAGCAAAGTGGCCTACCCCTCGACCTAGGGGGCAGATGAAGAAAAGTTACACTCCAACCTGGGGGCACGTTAAGAGAAATGCACCCCAGTCCGGGGGCATCAATGAGAAAGGAAGAGCGGAACAAAAAGAACAGTCATGAGGTGGAGTGGTCTTTGTACCCGCCTCTTCACAATAAAAGAAGAGCAGAAGAGAAAGAACAGTCATCAGGCAGGCTTGGTCTTTCCACTCACCTCTCCACACAAAAGAATAAGAGAAGAAAAGAAAGTGAGCCTTGAGGTAGACATGGTCTTTCACCCTTTACCTTCACCCATCCAAAAAATAGACCCCTCTTGAAGTTGGCATCACGGCCTTTCGTCCAAACAAAACCTTCTGCCGACGGGGCATTAAACCGACAAGATCTTCCACCGACGGGGCGTTAAACTGACAAGATCTTCCGCCGACGGGGCGTCAAACTGACAAAACCTTCCGCCGATGGGGCGTTAAACCGACAAACCCTTTCACTTTGGTTCGGGTCCTTCCCCGACCAAAGAATCAGAAAATCAACCTTCTACTTTGGTCCAGACCCTTTCCCGTCCAGAGAATCAAAGAATAGCCCTTTCACTTTGGTTCGGATCCTTCCCCGTCCAGAGAATCAAAACAATCATCCTTTCACTTTGGCTTCGTAGCCTTCTACCATAATATCTTTTCGGCCTTCCATGGCCTGCTACCCAACACCTTCTGGCTTAGCCATTTCGGCCAAGGCCCACTATTAGAATTAATCCATCCATCCCACCGCGCTCCCTGATATCTTTCGGCTTTGTAGCCTGCTTCTAACATCTCTCGGCTTGTCAGCCCACTTCCTGACTTTGGCTCCTGCGGCCCACTTCCCATACTTTGGCTTTCGTAGCCTGCTTCCCAAACTTCGGCCCTTCGTAGCCCGCTTCCTGACTTCAGCTCTTGCGGCCCGCTTCCCATACTTTAGCTTTTGTAGCCTGCTTCCTAGAATTTTAGCTCTCGTAGCCCGCTTCCCAATATCTTCAGCTCTTACAGCCCGCTCTCCTAGCTCTGGCTCTTGTAGCCTGCTTCCCAATTTCAGCTCGCGTAGCCTGCTTCCCCAATCTCGGCCCTTGCAGCCCGCTTCTCAATTTTGACTCTTGTAGTCTGCTTCCCAGTCTCGGCTTTCACAGCCTGCTGCCCAAATCTTGGCTCTTGCAGCCTACTGCCCAGAATTTTAGCTTTTGTAGCCCGCTTCCCCAGTTTCGGCCCTTGTGGCCTGCTTCCCAAAATTTTAGCTCGCATAGCCTACTTCCCCAATCTCGGCCCTTGCAGCCCGCTTCTCAATTTTGACACTTATAGTCTACTTCCCAGTTTTAGCTTTCGTAGCATGCTTCCCCAATCTCGGCCCTTGCAGCTCGCTTCACAATTTTGACTCTTGTAGTCTGCTTCCCAATTTCGGCTCGCTTAGCCTGCTTCCCCAATCTCGGCCCTTGCAGCCCGCTTCTCAATTTTGACTCTTATAGTCTGCTTCCCAGTTTTGGCTCTTGCAGCCTGCTTCCCAACTTTGGCTCTTGCAGCCTGCTTCTCTTTGGCCTTCGTGACCTGCTCCCCAATTTTGGCTCTCGCAGCCTGCTCCCCCAACCTTTGGCTTCGTAGCCTACTTCCCGACATCTTTTGGCCCTTATGGCCCACTCCCCTAATGTCCCTTGGCTTCTATAGCCCGCTTCCCTAATGTCCTTTTGGCCCTTTGTGGTCTGCTTCCATAATACTTTTACTACCACTACACTTATACGTAACGACAGTATGCTCTTAGCAAAAAAAAGAAAAGAAAAAAAAAAGAAGAATGCTTGATTGCCCTACTTGCATGCTTGCTTATAATATAGAATAACGCACCTCCTTGGAATTTTCTAGGATCGTATTTCCATGCTAAATAATATCACCTCGATTCCGGATGCACGTGTATCACGGCATACGTTCAAAGGGAACGCAATTATGGCGAGTGCACACATCAAGGGGAAGAGTCATGACTAAACTGCTAAGCCCAACTCACAAAATAAACTTGAGGTAACACTCTCACACTTCGCACTTAATGTGTTCAATGGTCTTCAACCATAGGGATTGCCCGAATCTCTTCGTAGCACTCTACGGAGACTTGAATTCCTACACTCACATGAAAGGTAATCGTGAGGAAAAAGCTGCCTACCCCCATTAAAAAAAAGAGAAAGAAAAACGATGCCAAAAAAATAAGAAAGAGAAACGTGAATTTGAGTAGCCGGGAATTCCCACTGAAACAAATGAGGAGACTCGTGCAAAATGGTGAAGCAAATTTTAATAAGGATGAAGCCTGGTAGCCGGGAATTCCCATTGAGACACATGAGGAGGCTCACGTCAAACGGTGAAATCCGCAATAGAATTATAGTAAGAACGAATCCTAGTAGCCGGGAATCCCCACTGAAACAAATGAGGAGACTCGCGCCGAACGGTGAAATCCGCTGCCAAAATAAATAGATGGGAGCTGTGCAAAGTTGCCGAAATCGAAAACCTGAAACCCGCGTGTAGGCACTAGAGTGATCCTCGAGTGTTGCTTAGAAAACCTGCATATCCTTATGTTTAGGGCCTTTTGTTCACATGTTTGCTCCTCCACACCATAGAGAATTACCTCGGGTAAAATGCGTGAATTTAAGCTGTGCAAGCAAGACATGCGATATCCGCTTGACGGGTGCACCACCCCTCAGTTGTGTCTCGTGGCCCGCACCGTGTCTGCGAATTATGGGTGATGTCCCTATCCTATCCCCTATAGAGGGAGCTACCTTATGTCTATTTTTATGTTATGCTTGCTGATGAATGCCTGCATGCTTGAATAAAGGAAATAATAATAATAATAATAATAAAAACCCAATTTTGGCTCTTACAGCCCACTTCCCAGTTCTGGCTCATAGAGCCCAACCATTGGCCCCCATGGCCTGCTTCCTACTCTTGCGGCTTGCTAATCTCCCAACTTCGGCTTCTATAGTCCATTTCCTCCATTTGGGCTCCCATAGCCTACTCCCCAATTTCGGCTTTTGTAGCCAGCTTCCCGATTGCGGCTCTTGTAGTCCGTTTCCCCAATTTGGGCACTCATAGCCTGCTCCCCAATTTCAGCTTTTGTAGCCAGCTTCCCGATTGCGGCTCTTGTAGTCCGCTTCCCCAATTTGGGCTCTCATACCCTGCTCCCTAATTTCAACTTTTGTAGCCAGCTTCTCGATTGCGACCCTTGTAGTCCGCTTCCCCGATTTGGGCTCTCATAGCCTCTTCCCTAATTTTGGCTTTTGTAGCCAGCTTCCCGGTTGTGGCTCTCGTAGCTCGCTTCCCCAATTGCAGCCTTCACGGCCTACTTACGCAACAATGATTCTAGCCCATAAGGTCCACTTTCTTGGGTCCGGATTTCACAGCCGGTGCCCCCTGTGCATTAAAGAATTAAAAGAGCCGTCACACTACCAGTACTCCCGGCACATTAAAGAACATCGAATCCTTCCACTCGAGATCGGACCTTCCATCCGGCTAGAGAATTAAAAGATTCTCTCCGCTCTAGATCGGACCTTCCGTCCGATTAAAGAACAAAAAGATCCTTTCACTCTAGATCGGACCCTCCACCTCGCTAGAGAATAAAAAGGTTCCTTTCACTTTGGTTCGGTTCTATCGCCCAGCCAGAGAACAAAAAGACTCTCTCCACTCTAAGTCGAACCTTCTGTCTGGTTAGAGAACAAAAGATTTTCCACTCTAGATCGGACCTTCCGTCCGACGAGAGAACAAAAGATTCTTTCCACTCTAGATCGGACCTACCGTCCGGACCTTTTAAATGAATAAACCCTTCTCTCCGCCCATGTGGCTCGCCTTGCGCAACCTCGACTGTCATAGCCCGCTTTCCAATAGCTTTGGCTCTCATAACCTGCTTCCCAAGTTCTGGCCCACGCGGCCTGGTTTCTCGACCTTAACTTCGGTCCACGGACCCACGCTCCTCATCATGTTGGTGAATCTCTCAAACGGGCTGCACCCGCGCGCCCCGATTGGCTCATCCTTCGCTCGCGTCACCTGCGGGTGAGGGGTATTTGTGGACATCAAAAAAAATGACGATCATACGGCACGTACGTCTCGGCACTCGAGAGTAAGTCAAAGACGGAAGGGTTGAATAAACCCCATACTTCCTCCAAGCAGGACAAGTGCGTACTGGGTGCTCCGCTACCCAACAAAGAAGCCCCTCGGGCAGAAGAGACAGCCCCGACATCCCAATCGGCGGTGCCGAAGGCCGAATGAAAAGAAACGCAGGAATTCAAACACATGTTCTGCATGCGCCGGAAATCACTCAAAGTGCTGAACCAGGACTCGGAGGCTCACAACTAAAGCAACATGGGAGGGCATGCGTCCATCTGAATCACCGCTAAGTCAGGAAGAAATCTAATGAACTTAAACCGGCGCGCCCCCTTGCAAGAGCTTGTAACCGGCGCGCCCCATTCATGCTGCTAATCCGGCGCGCACAACCCCGCACCGGTTTAACTCCAAGGCATCCCATCCTACCCGCGGTCCCCTATTTTCTGCAAACAGAACGCCATTGCTTTCCCTGAAATGGCCATGTCTCTGGCACAGGACTAGCGTGCAACCGTCGGAACCACTCAAGCTCCCTGGAATGGAAATCTTCAAGCTCCGCATCGGTCGCCATCAGCCAATCCCTTAGAGCACCTTCCCTACTCTACCGCCCTACACATCTGCAGGCCACTCGACTACCTTCGGTTGGGGAGAAAGAGAAGACACATGTCGTTAGCTTCAGAGGCTTCTCCTCCGAGCTCCACTGATATATATGCAATGAACACTCCACTGAAGAAAAAAAAGGAGAGAGGCTGGCCATTGAAGAGAAAAGACGAAGAGAAGAGAAGCTCCATTCCCTTGCGCCCGTGAGGTGGAGAAGAAGAGAGTGAGTGTGAGAGAAGAGAGGCGAGCTTGGGAAAGGGGTTTAGGCTTCACCCTCCTTCTGCCATTGTATTTTTCGTCTCTTTCGTTCCTGCTTTCTTTTGTTATGGGGATGATTCCCCCCTACTATATTGCGTTTCTCCCCTTCCCTCGTGGATGAATAAAAGAGTGACTTTGGCAAATATACATAGCGTTCTACTGCTTTGGCTTGCCCATCTCACTGAGTCTCTTTTTCTCCAGTTCTTCTAATCATCCATGTGCCTCAGAGGTTTACCTCTCTGTGGCATTTCCTCTAAGGAAACCCATCTGGAGGATGAAGAGTCATAGTCGTTCATGGCGAACATCCCCCCCGTTGGGATATACGCGAAGCTATTGCCCGTGAGTCGTGAGAGCTCTTGAAGGCTAGTCCTCGAGCTTCTCCACACTCACATCTGGGTTATCGGACCGTCGAGAGGTCTGGATTTTGAGGTTCACCCCGGAGCAATCTGTTTGGTGTTCCTCTATTTTCTCTGGCAAACCTCAGTCCGGGGGAGATGCTACATAACTTTCGTGAGGAGCATGAACAATAAGAACTAAGAACGAACGCACATACAAATGAACAAACTAGACTTCTTCCTATCAAGAGCTGCCCAACTGAGAAAGCCCCTAAATCAAACTTGAACTAGACCTCTGAATCTTCGTACAACAAACCCTCTTAATAAAACATTCAGATTTTCATGTTCATCCACCTTAACAAACGATCAAAATATTTAAGCCTCCTCTCTACAAGCTTAATCTATCAATTGGATGAATAAATCAATCATCAGAGCAACCTGCGGGTGAAAGAAAGAAGAAACAGAACCCAGAAGAATGAAAGAAAACCTTATAGAAGCTATCCCGGCGTGCCCCTAATCCGGCGCGGGCTAATCTGGCGCGGTACCTCCCCCCCCCCCCCCCGTCGGTTTAGCTTCACACTCAAAATTCCCTTATTTTTCTTGGTGTATACCCAGTGCGCCCCTCCTCCATTGGCCATTAACCGGCGCGCCCCTTCATCTTCTTGACCATTAACCGGCGCACCCCTCCATCTTCTTGACCATTAACCGGCACGCCCCATGGCACCACTTAAACTGGCGCGCCCAACCTTTGCACCTCTAATTCCGACGCGCCCTGTTGGGCATCCTTAATCGGCGCGCCCTTCTCTCCCCTTGACCCCTGCGACCTGACTGCGCAGGTCGATCAGCGTGCGAGGGCGCATGTTGGCGAGTTCGGGCTTCATACTTAGCTATCCGCTTCCCCGAACTATGCGTAAAGAGAAAATCAATGACGCCCCATGGCATCAGACGTGGACCTCGGGAACCCCGTTATGGCCATAGTCCGAAAACATCTCGGGCCAATAGTTCATCCAGCTTGACACATATACCGGGATCTAATCCCGCATCCACATTAAACTTGCTGTACCTACGGCAGACATTCGTACGGTTTTGTCATCGTCTTCGATGTTTCAAATACGGACTCTCGTCCGAATAATGAATGGTCCGTTAGTGACCGACATATATACCGGGATCTAATCCCGCACTTGCATTAAACTTGCCGTACTTATGACAGACATTTGTATGGTTTGTCACCGTCTCTTACGCTACAAACGTGGACATCCGTCTGAACAAGAAATGGTCTGCCAGTGACCGACATGCACGCATACCTTGGGACCTTCGTTTCCTCGGACTGTGTGTGAAGAGAAAATCAATGACGCCCCATGGCATTGGACGTGGACCTTGGGAACCATCCCGATATGGTCGTAATCCGGCATTGCTCTGGGACGATGGTTCGTCAAATCGGATTCGTTCTGTTGGGATTCATTCCTGCTCTTTATTGAAATCACTGTGAACTTGACATACATTTGTACGGGGTTGTTTCCATCTACATCGTACCTTCAATACGGACCTTTGTCCGAACATAAAGCGGTCCATGAATGACCGACAAAATCTGAATGGAACAAGGAGGCTCTTGTCATACCCGGACCCTACGCACGGGAATATGAATAAGGCCTCCATGGGTCACGCTTAGACCTCGGGTCTGTCCTGATTATGATCATTGTCCGACCCGTATCCTCGACCTACAGCCCGCTCCCTCTGAACACATACTGGTTCTGGGATCTGATCCCGGGACATTTTCCCGCTACCCTTCGGCACCGGAAATATTAATGATGCTCATGCAAGTCTTGTTTCGATCGCGGGGGGCCCACCATAGTATGGTCACGGCTTGATCTTGCACCGAGCCGATAAACTTGTTGGTTTCTGACTGCTTTAACCGGGATTTAACTGAATATTTCTCATTCCTCTGGACAATAAATTTGACGTACCCCGGCATACATATGTTCCGGTTTTCCCGTGATGATTGCGCTTTTCTCGAGCCGGACATTCATCTGAACATTAAATGGTCAGCACATGACCGACATGATCTCGAATGTTTTCTTCTTACCCTCGTACGAGGATTTCAATACTTCCTAATAGACCTTTCATGCAATTAATTTTATGGCCATGAGACCCTTTTTCTCGACAATTAATCAAGGGTGTTCCCCTCTCCGAGGGGATGTAAATGACGCCGCGACCTTTATGGCACGGCGGGTTTTGGTCCCGACACGAACTACACAATCGTCTGACGAAGTCATATCTAGCGCACCATGGGCTTCCCTGAAGTCCGAATAAACCGTCACTTTGTGACTGGCACGCCCACGCACTTAATAAACCCAATAAACAAATAAACAACGATTTTTAATAAAAAGTGCGTCCACAACAACGCACAGAGAAACTGAGAGTTTTGGCTCTCAGACGAGAAAAAATGGTCTCCAGATAGACTGTCATAATAGTTAGCGGTCTAATAATAGACTGTAAGGGACCCAGAGATAGGAAATTCTGTGAGCTTTGAACCTTGAGTGAATTAACCCTACATCTGCACACACTCAAATAAGAAAACAAGTTAAATCTGTTCTTAGACTCAACCCCTTACCTGCAGCAAGTTAGAGAATGACCAATTCTTGATATTCGGTCAAGGGGTGGAGCCTTATTAAATAGGCAAAAAAATGAAATGAATATGAATGCCAATGCATGCTATGCAATGATGATGGTATTTTTGGAATTTTGACAAGATTTGTTTTTTATAGATTTTGGAATATCTGATTTTTAAAATTTTTAAAATATCTGATTTTTTGGAATTTTGAAATATATGATTTTTTTGGAATTTTGAAATATATGTTTTTTTTAGTTTTTTTGAGGTAAATTCCGTTCCGGCAATAAGAGCCTTACCTATATCACTAGCAATCTCCTGAAGTTGGCGTACTTTTGAGGTGACAATCCCTGGCCAGGGCCCATCTGTATGACGGTGCTTCTACCGAGGCCATACCCAGGGTACTGCCTTGTCCTAAAAGAAAAATAGAAATAAAGGGGTAAACTTAGGCCAGGTATAGAGGTTTTTCAGAGTTTGAGTCCTTCTCATGACAACCCCTTCAGAGATTCGGTCTGTTGCGCTGGGACTTTGTGTCCATCATCGAACCTTTATCCACCCTAGGCACGCATACGACCGGGTTCATAATGTCCCGCAGGGAAACTGTACTGCAACTCTTGCCATGCCTAGTTTCATATTTGTAGAGCTTTGACTTTAAGATACGGACTTTTGAAATAGATTTTGTTGTTGTTTCTTTTCGCCATGACTGTTTCTCCTTCTTTTCTTTTGCTGCATTACTTTTTCTTGTGGAATCAGGTCATAACAGACTGCTCCTATTTGAAACCTGATGGAGGCATCACCAACGATTCCCACTAGCTCGGGTCATCTTCACACTCCAGAGTTGTTTGAGCTCTGGCATCATTCCATGTGGGCCCCATTATCCATTTTGAGCTTTCTATTTAAGTCATTTGATGTATTTTCACTTTTATTTGAGTCATGTCCCTAGGTCTTTTGTTTATTTCTCTAAGTTTGAGTGTCATTAGGTTGATTAGTTTATTATTGGGCCCAATTCATTGGGCTAGGCCCAATGGCGCCTCCTACCCCTTGGTTATTTGTCATTATTGCTTGAGTCAGGGACTTTTTATAAAATGTGGGTTGCCTATATATAGAACCCCATTTCAAGTTAATGAAAATTGCCATTTTAAGAGTTTAAAATTCAAATCTTAGTGGAGAGATTCCATGTGAGATGGTGTGAAACCTAGGGTGAGAAACCCACTTCAATTCCCCCCTTCTCTCTCTCTCTCTCTCTCGCTCGCTCGCTCTCTCTATGGGGTTCGCCCCCTTCTCTCTCTCCTCACCTTCCCAACTACTTTCTTTCTCCTTCCCCCTCCATTAAGTCCACTCCAACTCCCTACACCCTCCTCTTTACTCCACCCCACTCCCAAGAGAGAATCCACCTATCCCCACTCCACCCTCCAACCACCAACCACCCCCTACCACTTCCCAACACAATCTCTTCTCTTCCCCACACAATCTCCCAGCCCCCAAGGTGAGTTTGAATCTTTCCCTCCACTCCTCCCTCCCCCTTTCCATACCCTAGGCCGCCCCCAACCAAGAGCCTTCAGATCAGGTCACCCCCCACTCTCCCCCTCCATCATCTTGTTCTTCCTCCACCTCCGCTTCCCACCTCCACCTAGTGCAGTGAACCAGCAACCTCCATGCCCCTCCCCTCCCCAAAACCCTTCTAGCTCCACCATAGCTCTCATTCCATACCTCCCCCACATCCCCTCCCACCATTCCACCACCTCCCTTCACCATTTAACACCATCACTATCCCGTCATAAGTCTACTTGGAGCTACAACGAAGGTTCTGTTCGTAGCAGAGGATTTACAGATGATCAGCATCTTGCAGAGGTGACCCCGACTTCGTCCAAGCGTTTATGGAGGCTCAAGTGGTACCGTTGGAAGTGTCTTTCTGTCTTCTTCGCGACGGTGGTGGTCTCCTCCCGTTCTGAGTTCGTGGCTGCCCGGGGGAGTCGATCTCCCAAGACTGAGCATCTGCTTCCTGATAGTCAACCTGAAGCCAGTTGCAGAGGCTCCCACTGCCAACTTCTTGAAGCTCTAAAGGTGGGCCTTGGCTGAGAGTTTCTACACCGAGTCTACTTCCGGTATCAAGAAGCGGAACCCCGTTCGGCATCTAGAGTTGTATTTTCTCATTTTTTCTCCCCTAGGTGCGCAGTTCTGTCTCCTCTGGGACTGAACCGACCCCTGTCCACTGTTTGGGTTCTCTCAATCTGCTGCGACATCATCTGGACTTCCCGTAGGTCTCGTCTCGAAGAGGACTCAACATCGATTCCAACAACTCCGGCCACACTTGATTCAGAGATCGGAAGCGCTCGTGGAGGCCTCTCCTTTCAGCTGCTGTGGTACAGTAGCAGCCTAGACCAGAACTCAGGGTCCCTGTTCGCAGCCCTTCCCCGACCAGCACCGTCAACCTGGAAATTTCATAAAAATTGGATGTCAACCTGATCCAACCCCGAAGATTTTTCCACTTGTATCATCGACAAAAAAATTCGGGAGTGGCCGTAGTAGCGTCATCTTCAACTGTCTGTCCCCTGTTCTAGAGAGCAGGCAGAACCGGCGTCGTCCATCCGTTCAACTTCCATTTCAGTTTTTCCCCTCCTTGCTTGGCCAGCTTAAAGCCCCTCCCTACGGGAGGTAGTGTTTGAATGTATGAGTGACTCCCCCTCCCCTTGTTCCACCCCCTTGCATGGGGAGTAGTGTTATAAATTTTTAAAATGGGGTCAAGCTACTCCGACAAGCGTGTGGGGAACCACGCTTCCCTGCTCGCCCACGTCTCCGAGCGGGACCGGTTTCTTCAAGTCGGTCGAGTAAACGTTCTAACCTTGCTTCCCTTAGTGCTTGTCCTTTCAATATTAGCTCATAGCTCCGCCGGCCGTGAGAGTGAGTGCTCGGTCCCTCAAGCTCCATTTCTTCGAGTGACCACCGTGGGGAAGAGTGTAACCGGTGCCCTCCGCACAACGTCGGCTCCATTGAATTGGGCCTCCATACCCTTGGGAACAAACTTTGGCCTTGCTGACCCTCTAACAGCAAGGGCCCAGCCCTCACATCCTCCACTTGGCATCGCCAAGTTACCCCGAGTTTGGGTGAGTGTCGGGTGAGCGGCCGCCAATTTCGGTCCGTTATCATTGTGAATTGTGCTTGCTTATTAAAGTCCAAGGGCGTGTCACATCAATTGGTATCGGAGCAAGTTTAGACTTGTCTCTACTAAGTCTAAGTCCTAGGACCATTGCATTGTGTTGTCCATCCATTAAGTCATTCCCCTCCCTTGCATGTCCACCCATAGTGGAGTCATATACCGACCAGATCCATCATCTTCGGTTCCCCCCATGAATCCCAATCCCCAACTCAATCACTATGCCCGTAGGGAGGAACCCCAAGGCCAAATGGACCAGGTGGATGCTACCCTTACAATCATCCTTGCCCAACTAGAGTCCCTTTCCACCCGACTTGCTCGGCTAGAAGAGCATGAGTTCCACCCAAGGAACAATGGACCAAGAGCCCACCCTCCACATGCTGAAATTAATAGGGATGAGTTCCACCCAAGGAACAATGGACCAAGAGCCCGCCCTCCACATGCTAAAATTGATAGGGATGATTTGAATGTTGACCCCTACTATGACCATGAGAGGCCCCGCCACCACCAATATAATGAAAGGCGCCCACGGGAAGACCCGGATGACCCTCTCTTAAGGATGATCAAGGTAGAAGCCCCGATCATTGACGGTTCCCATGAACCAAGTATCTACTTAGAATGGGAGACCGCCATGGACCAATACTTTGATTGGTACCCCATGTCCGACCAACGGAAAGTGAGATTGGCCAAAATGTACCTCACCAAACTAGCCAAAACCTATTGGCTAAATCAAGAGAGATTAATGAGGATTAGGCAAGAAGAGCCCATTGACACTTGGCAAGGCATGAAGGATCAACTTAGAAATAAGTACCTACCCACATCCTACCAGCAAATGCTCTTAGATGAGTGGCAAAGCCTCACCCAAGAGGGGAAGACCATGGTTCAATACATTGAGAAATTTGACTCATATCTTTTAAAGTGTGGAGTACACGAAGCTATGGACGTCACCTTGTCTCGCTTTAGGAATGGGCTCCAAAACCACATCAAGAGAGAGCTTTTCATGAGAGATGTTGCCAACCTTGAACAAGCCTACCAAGTAGCTCGGGATGTTGAAAGATTCTCTAGGATCCCTAGGTTTGCTCCTCTCCGGCTGGCTGATCCCAATGGCATGGGACCCCGAACTAACCCGGCCGACCCATAAAGGCTCCTAGTCTAAGTGGAAATGCCCCAATACGGCCCTACAATCCCCCTCCCACCATCACTCCAACCAAGACAACTCATAGCCAACTTCCCCCACAGAGGGAAGAGAATTCCAAAGGTCCAAGTGTAGGAGGGACCACCCCGAGTAATGGCCGTCAACAATGCTATAGGTGCCAAGGGTTCGGCCACATTGCGGGGCAATGCCCATCCAATGGGTTGTCTAGCTTACTTATTAAGGAAGAAGCTCCCCCACCCCAAGAGGAACTTGAGAGTGTGGTTGAGGTCCATGAAGCCACACTAGATTGGAAAGAAGAGTTTGAGGCCCAATACCATGAGTCAGGTATAGACTACACAATTCCATCTACCGATTCCCATCTAGGAGTGATTAGATGCACCCTCACCAAACCCCAAGAGGAGGACTGGCGACGAACTTCAATCTTCCACACCTTTGTTAAGATAGGGGTCCATGTGAGAAAAGTGATCTTAGATAATGGGAGTTGTGTCAATGCCGTGTCTCCCGACACCGTTAAGCTCCTTGGGCTTACCATTACTCCCCACCCTAGCCCATACCGGGTCTCTTGGATCAACAACAACTCCATCCCGGTCAACACTCGCTGCCTTGTGCCTCTCACCTTCTCTTCCTACCATGGCCAAATTTGGTGTGATGTTATCCCCATGGAAGTAGGTAGCATCCTATTAGGGAGACCGTGGCTTTATGATGTGGATGCCACTATTTTGGGTAAAACCAACACATGCACCTTTGAGCATGAGCGAAAGAGCATCCGTCTTAATCCCTCCCCACCACGTCCCTTGCCTAAGAAAAGCCTACCCCCTCAAGGTCAACACTCCACCACATCTCAAGTCATGGGAAACTCCACCCCACCAACCCAACCTCTCTCCCAAAACCCCAAACAAGATAAGACTTTGGGAATGACCAAGGATCTTCACCTCATCACCAAAAGAGAGCTTGAGGAGGAGATAGCTCAAGGGACACCTCTATGTGCGTTTGTCATTTATCTAGGAGAGCCCACCCCCTCCAACCCCCATCCCATAGAAATTCGACACCTCCTAGAGGAGTTTCATGATGTGTTCATGGAGGAGCTCCCGGACCAACTCCCTCCCATGCGTGATGTGCAACACGCAATTGATCTAGTTCCGGGAGCCACCCTTCCCAAACTTCCTCATTACCGGCTCAATCTCATGGAACATGCCGAACTTCGAAGGCAAATAGAGGAACTCATTAGGAAGGGCTTCATTCGCATTAGCAAAAGCCCATGTTCCGTATCGGCCCTTCTCACTCCTAAGAAGGATGGATCATGGCGGATGTGTGTGGATAGTCGGGCCATTAATAAGATCACCATCAAGTATAGGTTCCCCATCCCTAGGCTTGATGACATGCTTGACATGGTAGCTGGAGCCACTATTTTCTCCAAAATAGACCTTAAGAGTGGCTATCACCAAGTTAGGATTAGGCCCGGAGATGAATGGAAAACGGCCTTCAAGACCAAGGATGGCTTGTATGAATGGTTGGCCATGCCTTTCGGGCTCTCAAATGCCCCAAGTACTTTCATGCGTCTCATGACGGAGGTCCTTAGGCCTTTCATTGGGATCTTTTTAGTGGTCTACTTTGATGACATCCTCATATATAATCAATCCCAAGAGGCCCACCTTGACCACCTTAGACAAGTTTGCACTGTCCTTCGACAAGAGAGTCTATTTGCCAACCTAGGCAAGTGTCAATTCATGACCACATCCATCACCTTCCTAGGATTTATGGTGTCTACCAAAGGTGTCTCCATGGACCCCGAGAAGGTCCAAGCTATTCTAGATTGGCCGGAACCCCACACTCTTCATGCGGTCCGAAGTTTCCATGGGTTGTCCACATTCTATATGAGGTTTATTCGGGGATTTAGCACCATCACCGCCCCTATCACCGATTGCTTCAAAAAGGGGACTTTTGTATGGACCAAACCATCCTCCAAAGCCTTCCAAGAGCTTAAGGAGAAGATGACCCAAGCCCCGGTCCTATGCCTACCCGATTTCTCTAAGGTCTTTGAAGTCACATGTGATGCATCCGGGATAGGAATATGAGGAATCCTTAGTCAAGAGGGTCACCCCGTGGCCTTCTTCAGTGAGAAGCTATGTGATGCTAAAACATGGTACTCTACTTATGAGAAAGAGTTCTATGCCGTGGTTCAGTCCCTCCGACATTGGAGGCACTATTTGTTGCCCAAAGAATTTGTCATCTTTTCCGATCATGAGGCCCTCAAATAACTCAACTCCCAATAAAAATTGAATGCCCGACATGCCCGTTGGGTTCAGTACATCCAATCCTCCACCTTTGTCATCAAACACAATGCGGGAAGTGAGAACCGAGCGGCGGATGCTCTTAGTAGTAGGGTTTCTTTGTTGTCCACTATCCAAGTGGAGGTTACCGAATTTGAGAGGCTCAAGGACGAGTACCCTGGCTGCCCTGACTTTGGGCACATCTATACCACCTTGACCACCCATTCTAGCAAAGAACATGAGGGTTTCATCTTGGAGGATGGGTTCATCTTCAAAGGACCAAAGATTTGCATACCACGGACCTCACTCCGTGATTTCTTGATTTGGGAGTTACATGCAGGGGGGCTAGCTGGCCATTTTGGGGTTCATAAGACCATTGCTCTAGTTGAGGGTCAATTCTTTTGGCCAAGTCTCAAGAGAGACGTAGCCAAGATAGTGGGTCAATGCCGCACATGTGCTTCGGCCAAACAGGTAAACCAAAACACCGGCCTTTATACCCCTCTCCCCATCCCCGACCGCCCATGGCAACACTTAAGCATGGACTTTATGTTAGACCTACCCAGGACTCAAAGGAAACATGACTCGATCTTTGTGATAGTTGATCGATTCTCTAAGATGGCCCACTTCATACCATGCTCCCAAACCTCCGATGCCTCCCGGGTGGCCCGATTGTTCTTTGATGAGGTTGTTCGCCTCCATGGCCTACCCAAGACCATAGTCTCCGATATGGATGTCAAGTTCACTAGCTACTTTTGGAAGACTCTTTGGCACTTGATGGGTACCCTCCTCAAATTCTCCACAGCCTACCACCCTCAAACTGATGGCCAAACTGAAGTTGTCAATCGGAGTCTAGGGAACCTCCTTAGGTGTCTTGTTGAGGATCGTCAGGGGAATTGGGATCTCATTCTACCTCAGGCTTAATTTACATATAACAACTCTATCAATAAGTCCATAGGGATGAGTCCGTTTGAAGCTGTGCATGGGTACAAGCCAAGGAAACCTTCAGATCTCATTCCCTTTCCCTAGCATACTAGAGTGTCTATTTCAACTGAGTCATTCGCCCAACGCATTAGAGAATTGCATGAAGAAATCCGCAAGCACATTAGCATGAAGAATGAGACTTATAAAAGGAAGGCCGACTCTCATCGACGTCACCAAGAATTCCACGTGAGTGACTTTGTGATGGTAAGAACGGAGAGGCTCTCCCCAGGAGCCATCTCAAAATTGAGGCCTCGTGGGGCTAGTCCCTTCCAGGCTTTGAGGCGCATTGGCACTAGTGCCTATGAGTTAGATCTCCCCAAGGAATATGGAGTGAGCCCCACATTCAATGTGGCCGACCTAGTGCCATATAAGGGTCCCACGGTGATACCCAGTGAGGATATTGAGCCCATTCCCCCCATTGAGAGAGCACCCACCCGTGAGAAGAGTCCACCAGCCAAGAGAGCCCAGCGTGAGCCAGTTGAGCGAATATTGGATGAACATGTCACTACCACGAGGAGCAAGGTATACGAGCGCTATCTCGTCAGGTGGAAGGATCGGCCTCCTTCGGAAGATTCGTGGGTGAGTCGGGAAGACCTCCAGCAGCTGGATCCCAACCATCTCGAGCAGTATCACAGTAGGATGGACCCCTACTCGACGGAGTCGAGCTCTTCGCAGCCCAGGGGATTTGATGGAGGCATCACCCACGATTCCCTCTGGCTCGGGTCATCTTCATACTCCAGAGTTGTTTGAGCTCGGGCATCATTCCATGTGGGCCCCATTATCCATTTTGAGCTTTCTATTTGAGTCATTTGATGTATTTTCCCTTTTATTTGAGTCATGTCCCTAGGTCTTTTGTTTATTTCCCTAAGTTTGAGTGTCATTAGGTTAATTAGTTTGTTATTGGGCCCAATTCCTTGGGCTAGGCCCAAGGGCACCCCCTACCCCTTGGTTATTTGTCATTGTTGCTTGACCCAGAGACTTTTCGTAAAATGTGGGTTACCTATATATAGGACTCCATTTCCCCCATTTCAAGTTAATGAAAATTGCCATTTTAAGAGTTCAAAATTCAAATCTTAGTGGAGAGATTCCATCTGAGAAGGTGTGAAACCTAGGGTGAGAAACCCACTTCAATTCCCCCCCTTCTCTCTCTCTCTCTCTCTCTCTATGGGGTTCGCCCCCTTCTCTCTCTCCTTACCTTCCCAACTACTTTCTCTCTCCTTCCCCCTCCATTAAGTCCACTCCAACTCCCCACACCCTCCTCTTTACTCCACCCCACCCCCAAGAGAGAATCCACCTATCCCCACTCCACCCTCTAACCACCAACCACCCCCTACCACTTCCCAACACAATCTCTTCTCTTCCCCACACAATCTCCCAGCCCCCAAGGTGAGTTTGAATCTTTCCCTCCACTCCTCTCTCCCCTTTTCCATACCCTAGGCCGCCCCCAACCAAGAGCCTTCAGATCAGGTCGCCCCCCACTCTCCCCCTCCATCATCTTGTTCTTCCTCCACCTCCCCTTCCCACCTCCACCTAGTGCAGTGAACCAGCAACCTCCCTGCCCCTCCCCTCCACAAAACCCTTCTAGCTCTAGCATAGCTCTCATTCCATACCTCCCCCACATCCCCTCCTACCATTCCACCACCTCCCTTCACCATTTAGCACCATCACTATCCCATCATAAGTCTACTTGGAGCTACAGCGAAGGTTCTATTTGCAGCTGAGGATTTACATGGGATCAGAAGCTTGCAGAGGAGACCCCGACTTCTTCCAAGCATCTCTAGAGGCTCAAGTGGTACCGTTGGAAGCGTCTCCCTGTCTTCTTCGCGACAGTGGTGGTCTCGTCCCGTTCTGAGTTTGTGGCTGCCCGGGGGGGTCGATCTCCCATGACTGCGCATCTGCTTCCTGACAGTCAACCTGAAGCCAGTTGCAGAGGCTCCCACGGCCAACTTCTTGAAGCTTTTAAAATGGGCCTTGGCTGAGAGTTTCTACACCGAGTCTACTTCTAGTATCAAGAAGCGGAACCCGGTTCAACGTCCGGAGCTGTGTTTTCTCATTTTTCTCACCCAGCTGCGCAGTTCTGTCCCCTCTGGGACTAAACCAACCCCTGTCCACTATTCGGGTTCTCTCAATCTTCTCCGACATCATCTTGCATTCCCGCAGGTCTCGTCTCGAAGAGGACTAAATAATGATTCCAACGAATCAAACCACACTTGATTCAGAGATCGGAAGCACTCGTGGCGGCTTCTCCTTTCAGCTGTTGTGGTACCGTAGCAGCCCAGACTAGAACTCAGGGTCCCTCTTCGCAGCCCTTCCCCGACCAGCACCGTCAACCTGGAAATTCCATAAAAATTGGATGTCAACCTGATCCAACCCCAAAGATTTTCCTCTTGATCTCATTGACAACAAAATTCAGGAGTGGCCGCAGCAGTATCATCTTCAACTGTCTGTCCCCTGTTCCAGAGAGCAGGCAGAACCAGCGTTGTCCATCCGTTCGGCTTCCATTTCACTTTTTCCCCTCCCAGCCTGGCCGGCTTAAAGCCCCTCCTTGCGGGAGGTAGTGTTTGAATGTATGAGTGACTCCCCCTCCCCTTGTTCCACTCCCTTGCATGGGGAGTAGTGTTGTAAATTTTTAAAACATGGTCAAGCTACTCCGGCGTAGCGTGTGGGGAACCACGCTTCCCCGCTCGCCCACGTCTCCGAGCGAGACCGGTTTCTTCTAGCCGGTCGAGTAAGTGTTCTAACCTTGCTTCCCTTAGTGCTTGTCTTTTCAATATTAGCTCATAGCTCCGCTGGTCGTGAGAGTGAGTGCTTGGTCCCTCAAGCTCCGTTGCTTCGAGTGACCACCTTGGGGAAGAGTGTAACCGGTGCCCTTGGCACAACGTCGGCTCCATTGAATTGGGCCTCCATACCCTTGGGAACAAACCTTGGCCTTGCTGGCCCTCTACTAGCAAAGACCCAGCCCTCACATCCTCCACTTGGCATCGCCAAGTTACCCCGGGTTTGGGTGAGTGTCAGGTGAGCGGCCGCCGATTTTGGTCCATTATCATTGTGAATTGTGCTTTCTTATTGAAGTCCTAGGGCGTGTCACATCAAGACCTCCTCTCGTCAGGGTGTCTAGATCAGTCATCATCCTCTTATATACCTCTTTCCCCTAGATTCAGCTGAGGAGAGAAACGGACAGGGACTTTGACTTCCCCCAAGCATGGCCAAGGAGAAACAGTGTTTACATAACTGGGGAACCCGACCAGGGATGTCGTGAAGTGTGTGATTTGCCAAACTCAGGGTCCTCCTTCGTGGTCAATGAAAAGGGACAGCTCGTTACTGGGCTTTTATTAGCTTGACTCTAGGGAAAGAAACGCTTAAGATACAACCCATTCCAGGCGTGAGATAGCTACTCACCTTCCGCGTTGACTAAGCGATATGCATTCCCTGGATAAGCCTCTCTAACGACAAACGGCCCTTCCCAGTTAGGTTGTAATTTGGACCTAGTACCTCCGGACCGAATGAATTTGTGCTTCATAATCATATCTCCTACTTAGAATTTACGCTCGATTACCTTCTTTTGAAAATAACGTGAAACTCTCTTTTGATAAATGGAGACGTGATCGGCCGCATTCATTCTCTTCTCATCGAAGAGTTCCAACTAGACGAGCAACGCCTCTCAACGTTCATCGAGATTAAGTTCCTTATCAAGTTGCACCCTTAGGGAAGGGATTAAGATCTCGTATGGGAGCACCGCCTCCATCCCATAGGTAAAAGCATAAGGGGTTTGCCCCGTAGGAGTATGGACAGAGGTGCGGTAAGCCCATAAAGCTTCCACTAATCGTTCAGGCTAATCAAAAAATTTGTGCGATTCACATGTTTTCTTTATGATTTTAAGAAGTGTTTTTTTAGTGACCTCGGCTTGACCGTTGCCTTGAGGATAATATGGAGATGAATGATGTAGTGCAATATTGAACTTCTTACATAGGTCCTGGAGCTCTTGAGAGATGAACTGGGATCCATTATCGGTGACGATACTACTTGGCACTCCAAACTGCGAGATGATATTCTTCAGGATAAAGCGCCACACCGTGGTTGCTTTGATCTCTGCGTACGCTTCCGCTTTGGCCGACTTGGTGAAGTACTCAGTGGCGGTAAGGATGAAGGATTTCTGCTTAGTCTGAGAATTGGGATCACCGAGTGGGCCAACAATGTCAAAAATCCACATAGAAAATGGCCAAGGAGCAGAGAGAGGATGACGAGATGAAGCAGGAGCATGGATTTTGTCAGCGTGGAGTTGGCATTTAAGACACCTCCGGACATAGAGGGAGCAATCTTCCTCTAGAGTGGGCCAACAATAACCCTGCCTAAGGATCTTCTTTGCTAGAGTGGGCTGCTTCGGCCACCTTCCAAGCTTCATCATCATCTAGGCATCTCATGAGCATTCCATTGAGAGCACGCCTGTACAATTCTCTAGCAATGATAGTGTACCTCGAGGCGGCTCTTCTGATAGTCTTACGCTGCTCAGCGTTTGCCCCTTCAGGGAACGACCCATCTTTGCAATATAGCTCAATTTCATGATACCATGGCAATTCTTCTTCCTCCATGATCTCTTCTAATTCTGTTAAAGGCACTTCCTTTAGATTTTCCTTCTCAGCCCTAGCCTCTACAGTCTTCCTAAGGTTGTGATACCAAGGATTCTGAAGAGAGGGAGCATCTAATCTCTAGATGATGATAGTCTCAGTGCTCCGACTGAGACGGAAAGATAAAGAGGAAGCGAGTGATGCCAGTGCATCAGCGAGGATATTCTGAGATCGAGGTGTATGGATGTAGATCAGCTTACGGAATTGCCTAGCCAATAGAGTGACCAAATCCTGATATGGTTTGATCTTTGGGTCACGGGTGCGGTAAGTGGACAGAACTTGCCGCAGAATGAGCTGAGAGTCTCCAATGATGTTTAAATAGCGCACGGCCAAGAGGTAGGCGTGCTTCAATCCGGCTAGGAGAGCCTCATACTCGACGATGTTGTTGGTAGCAGGAAAATGGAGCTGATAAGCAAAATGAATCGTCACCCCTTCTGGAGTGAGCTGAACGGCACCTATCCATCGACCTTGAGAATTGAGCGCTCCATCGAAGTGCAGAGACCAAAAGGGATGATGGGTAAGAATAAAGAGATGCTCGTCAGGGAAATCATCCTAAATAGAGTCTGTGCAGGGGATGGGAAGATGGGCAAGATGCTCAGCGATGGCATATCCTTTGATTTCCTTTTGAACAATGAATGTGATATCAAACTGAGAGAGGAAGCTCTGCCAGCGAGCTAACCTACTAGAAAGGACAAGCTTTTCTATGAGATAACGGATCGGGTCCATTCTAGAGATCAGCCGAACCGGGTGGGCTAGAAAATAGTGTTTCAGTTTCTGAGCTACCCACACTAAGGCGGCACAAGTCTTTTCCATGGCAGTGTATTTGGTCTCCGCCGGGTTAAATAATCTGGAGAGGTAATAAGCTGCCCGCTCTTTGCCTTCGTCATCTACTTGTGCTAAGACTACCCCTAGGGAGTCCTCGATGATATAAATGTATAGGATTAAGGGTTTCCCAGGGACAGGAGGTTGCAAAACTGGGAGATTGGTCAAATATTCATTTAAATCTTCATAGGACTTTTGACAATCTTCATTCCATTCAAATTTGACCCCCGCCTTTAGCAATTCTTAAAATGGTCGGCACCTCTGAGAATGTTGAGATATGAATCTTCTAATGAATTGTAATCAACCAATCAGTCCTCGGAGTTCCATGATTTTCTTAGGCAGAGGCATGTCCATGACGGCCTTTGCTTTGTTAGGATCAATTTGAATCCCCCGTTTGCTGACTATGAACCCTAGCAACTTCCCTGAAGAGACTCCAAAAACACATTTATTTGGATTCATTTTTAATTGGTACTCCCTAGCTCTCTGGAGCACCTTAGCTAGAATAGGGGGTGTTCTTCTTTAGTTCTCGACTTCACCAAAATATCATCCACGTAAGCTTCCATATAGACATGCATCATGTCGTGGAATATAGCCATCATCGCCCTTTGATAAGTGGCACTGACATTCTTCAATCCAAACGACATAACCACATAGCAATTAGTACCCAGGGCATGGTGAAGGAGGTTTTCTCTTGATCTTCAGGAGCGAGACGGATTTAGTTGTAGCTTGAATAACCATCCATGAATGATAATGCTTCATATCCGGCGGTATTGTCCACCAAAACATCTATGTGAGGCAGCGTGAAATCATCCTTGCGGCATGCCTTGTTAAGATGCCTGAAATCAATGCAAATACGCACCTTTCCGTCCTTCTTGATAATAGGGACTATGTTCGCCACCCACTGAGGATATAAGACAACTTTAATAAACTTGGCCTTGTACAATTTATCAACCTCTTCCTTAATCCTCAAGGCCATGTGGGGGTGAAATCTTCTTGATCTTTGTTTCACGGGTGTTGCCCCTGGTTTAAGCACGAGTCGATGTTCCACTAAAGAGGGGTCAAGACCCGACATGTCCTCGTAAGACCAGGCAAAAGAATCGCTATACTCCCTTAGAACTTTGACTAGATGTTCATCAACTTTTGGAGGGAGATTAGCGGCAATAATAATGGGCCTAGGGTCTTCTTCAGTTCCCAAATTCATTTCCTTCATAGGTTCATCCACTACCGACGATGACTCATCGAATCTCTTTAATCCTTACGCATACAGATCGACGATGTCATCTATGTTGCTGTCCTCATCATCAACCGGGTCTTTTTCATCCATGATTTCATAAACACCTAGTCCATCGTCGCTCCACACCCCTTCTTGCTCCTCATCTTCTTCTATCACAATCGACGTAGCTATAAACTCTGGGCACTTCAGAAGAGCATGACATCGCTGAGCTAGATCCTACAAGAACATATCAGGAAGAGATTTAGAATGACGCGCAAGCGGGCGCTGCTCAAGTGAGGAAGGGTTGGACGACCTATAACTAGACCCTATGATGCGGGACGGACACGGGGACCGACTCTAAGTGATGCGGACCTCGGACTCTAAATGTAGACGCGACCAGCAACATATGAATAGGAGATACACTTCGGCCCGACACTAAGAGTTCCTATGGGCTATACGTCGCTAACAGAAACGCAAGCTCACTCGTCATCCCAAGCGAGGGGAAACGCGGATCCGCGCGGTTGAGAAACTGGTAGAGTCAAGGGTGGTCGACTCACTTCCGTGCCCGGATCGAGCCACGGGATGGGTCACTCTCTCGCTCACAGCGGTGACATGAACTCACAGGCTAGAATCCTAACGCACTCACCGCGGCATATGACCATATACTAAACTAGAGAATGAACGCCAACAAGTAAGACCGTTACCTCCACGCTCCCGGCGTGGGGAAGACAACCCCGGCCAAATCCGTACTCCCGGTGAACAAATTTTTACAGCGGTACAAAGTTTTGACCCACTCCACGCAGGGAGGTAACAGGTCACATGTGAGGCCCGGGAGTAGCGAGAATTGGGTTGACGGGCAGCATCTTGATGTCACTCTGACGGTGCCGAAATCGACGTTTTAGTGTTGTCCAAACCCGTGGGGCCCACGTACTGCTCAATCCTCCGGACCTGACGGGGTGGGTCCCGCTGTGATGGTGACACCTGGTGGCGCGCTCCCCTGGACGGCGGCCGTGCTGGAACACCGGTCGTAGGCCGATCGGCTCTGATCTCCAAGTCTTGGAGTTGCTGCCCACGGATCTGCTGCTTCTGTTTTACCGCGCACGATCCGGCGAGATCTGTCACTGCGATCACTCCTGATGTTGGACTGACGCACATAAGGTACCGTTGGAAAGCTCTCTTGAAATCCTTCGACCCTCTGTGACTCCAGAAAATTCGTGGGGACTGTACTTTTGTTGGCAGATTTATGAACCGGACTGATTTCGGTTTCAGATCTGGCCGGGCAGAAAGGAAGTTTCCTGAAAGTTTGCATTGACCGTGAGGTAGACTTACGATTCAGATGTGGCGCTCTTCATGAAAGTTGTAGAGGGAAAGAGAGGAAGACAGAAATAATTTTTATGACCGATTGGGTGGTAGTTTGGACGTGGAAAGGTAGTTTAGACTGCTTGGTGGTCGGATCTGGACAGAGACAGACAGAATTGAGTTGAGATCTGGAGTGAATTTTTAGAAACTATGAACTTGAACCTAAATTCAGAAGAAAATTTGTGGATGTGGTATTTGGTGGACAGAACCTCTAATAAAAATATCAAGTCATTTGGATCACTAGAATGTGGGTTCATGAATGACCTATTAGGGTTCTGGAAATCTGGGCAGAGTGCTGGCAGATCTAAAAGAAGGTGGAGAATGAAAATAGAAAAATGGAAAATAGAAACTAGAAGCTCCACCAATTTTTCTAGGACGTAGTGATGATCTATAGAACTCACCCTGAAAGTTTGGCCTCCAAAAGATCTCGTGGGGGGGAGTAGAAATTCATGGAAGAAGGGGCTATCCTAGATGGACAGAACTCTGGCGATGATGGCGATGGTGCGACGGCGGCACGATGGCGGCAGTCGTGGCAACGACGAACTCACGAACTGATAGAAGAGGCTTCACACCTCAAGAACACAGCCTTCCCAGTTGCAGAAGTGGGAGAGAGGAGAGAGATAGGGGGCGGCGCTTGCTTGCTCCAACAAAAATCAGATTTTCTTATGCATTAATTCCACTCAAAATAGAAATACAAGACTTTTATTGGAAATACAAAAGGACTAGTTCTATCCCTAGATCTAGGGTTGGGGAGGGGTAAAAGAGTCCACAATTTATTTCTCCTATGTGATTTGGAACAAATAAAAAAAGATTACAAAACCTATTAAACTATATTAGAATGGGGTGCCCCCTTAACTAATGTGGTTCCACTTTGGAAATTTTGTACCCTTTATCCCTCCCTTGGTCCAACCCTTCTAGAAGCCCACCATGGAGGTTTGACTGACCCCACATGGGCCCATGAGATGAGGTGGATCAATGGGAGAAGGGATGGGGGGCCCGCGGGACCCAGGTGGTCCTATTTTACAAATAAACCCCTGTTACAACCCGAATTACAATCCGAATAAAACACACAATACACACAAACAAAGTCCCAATAAACTATAAATATCGAGACTCAAGGGGGAGTCTCCAGGCTGTCTTCGAGCCAGATGGAAGCCGAGGTAGCCCAAGTGGTGCTCCGCATACGGTACCGACGGCTCGCCTGTTCGTGCTTCTCGCTCGCTCTGGTGTCCGCACCAATTCTCCCCGGGTGAGAGAAACTCGACCCTGTCGAGTAAGGGTCTGCATCGCTCTGGTAGCGCTCCAGTAGGTCCGGATCTATCGACTGCAACTCTCCACGGGTGATCCAAGTATCCTCGGTGGCGGGTCGCCCTCTCCCACACACTAGGTAGCGCGGGTAGGATCCACTCCTGGTAACTGTCACCTGCTCATCCAGTATATGATCGATATGCTTTCGCTACTGTGGAAATGGGGCCTGTGGTGTACACTCAGGTGTGGGATCACTCTCAATGGGAGGAGATGGCTCGAAAGGCTCACTAGGGATCACCGCTGGGTCCCTATATGCAACTAGATCCGACACATTGAAAGTTGAGCTTATACCATATTCCTCGGGTAGGTCCACAACATACGCATTGGAACCAACGCGTTTCAACACTCTAAATGGACCCGCTCCGCGAGCTTGCAATTTCTTTACGGTTCCAGAGGGAAACCGTTCAGGTCTTACCCTGATCATGACATATTCACCCTCTTGGAACTCACGGTGGTGCCGATGGGCATCGGCTAACTCCTTATACCGTGCATTGCTGGCCTCAATGTGACGACGGATGTCGTCATGCAAACTCCTAACATGCCTAGCAAAAGACTCGGCAGACTCAGACGCTCATGCATGAATGGGCAAGGGAACAAGATCCACTGGCTTCCTAGGCCTACGACCTGTGACAATCTCGAATGGACTCATACCGGTAGACCTGTTTACCGAATCATTATATGCAAATTCTGCCAATGGTAATATGAGATCCCAATCCCCTACACGGTCCCTGACAAGACACCTCAAAAGGTCACCCAGACTCCTATTGACCACATTGGTCTGACCATCTGTCTGGGGATGATATGCAATGGAAACCTTGAGGTGAGTACCCAACATATGCCACAATGTCTTCCAAAAATAACTGGTGAACCTAACATCACGGTCATACACTATGGTACGAGGCAACCCGAACTTGCACACCACATGAGTAAGAAATAGGCGGGCTACCCTCGAAGCATCCGAAGTATTCGAGCAGGGAATAAAAAGGGCCATCTTTGGGAACCAGTCAACTACCACATAGACCGAGTCATGCTTCCTAGAAGTACATGGCAATCCCAAGATAAAATCCATGCTAACATCATGTCACGGGGCATCAGGCACGGAAAGAGGCGTATAAAGGCCCGAGCTTTGCTTCTTCATTTTGGCCGTAGCACATGTACGGCACTAAGCCACTATATGTGCAACATCACGCTTCAAGCTCGGCCAATAAAATCTATGCTCAATAGTCTCGATAGTCTTGTTATGACCAAAGTGGCTGGGTAGACCTCCTGCATGTAGTTCCCAGACTAAGAAGTCTCGAACTGAAGTTCGGGGAACACAAAGTCTGCCTCCTCGAAAGAGGTAACCCCCCTGAAGCACATAATCATCAAGGTCTCTCGAGGGTCCGGCCTGGAGAGTGGTATAAATCTGACCGAAGTCAGGACAGTCACCATAGGCCTTTCTCATCTTCTCTAACCCTACGACCTCGGCACTCATGGTGGTCAGCAAACAAGCGCGCCGACTCAAGACATCAGCTACCTTGTTCTCCACTCCAGCCTTATGTTTAAGTACAAATGTGTACTGCTAGAGATACTCAACCCATCGGCTGTGACGCACATTAAGCTTCTTTTGAGAATGGAGGTACCTTAAAGCCTCATGATCGGAGTACAAGATAAACTCCTAATGTAATAGATAATGCCTCCAATGCTTAAGAGCCTGAACAACTGCGTAGAATTCTTTATCATAAGTGGAGTATCACAGTTTCACGTCATTCAACTTCTCACTAAAATATGTGACCGAGTGGGCCACCTGACTCAACACTCCTCCTATCCCAACACCCGACGCATCACAAGAGACCTCAAACACCTTCGAGAAATCTGGCAATCGAAGGATCGGTGTCTGGGTCATGCACTCCTTGATGTCCTTGAAGGCAGCAGCTGCGGCCTTCGTCCATACAAATGTGCCCTTCCGAATATAGTCCGTGATCGGGGTAGTGACGGAGCTAAATCCACGGATGAAACGACGATAGAACATCGCAAGGCCATGGAAGCTGCGGACATCATGGATCGTACGGGGTTCCGACCACTCAACAATGGCCCGGACCTTCTCCGGATCAGCGGAGACCCCAGTACTGGAGACAATAAAACCCAAGAAGGTAAGCCGAGGTGTCATGAAGGCACACTTCTGTGGGTCGCAAACAACTGCTCTGGCCTCAAAAGAAGACATACCTGCCTTAGATGATCCAAGTGGTCCCCTTGAGTGCGACTATATATAAGGATATCATCAAAATACACAACCACAAAGACTCCAATGAATGGTCGAAGGACCTGAGTCATGAGTCACATTAAGGTGCTAGTGGCATTGGTCAACTCAAAGGGCATAACCAATCACTCATATAGACCATCCTTGGTCTTAAATGCGGTCTTCCACTCATCACCTGGCCTAATCCTCACCTGGTGGTAGCCACTCTTAAGATCGATCTTCGAGAAGAAGATAGTGGCACTGGCCATCATGTCTAGCATATCATCTAGGCGGGGAATAGAGAACCTGTACTTCACGGTGATTTTGTTGATGGCATGACTATCAATGCGCATTCTCCACGTGCCATCCTTCTTTGGGGTGAGTAATGCGGGAACATCACACGGACTCATCCTGTTTCGAACAGACCCTCTTTGCATCAACTCATCGACCTGTCGTTTTAGGTCGGCATGTTCCGTGGGACTCATGTGATAATGAGAAAGATTGGGCAGTGAGGAGCCCGGAATCAGGTCGATAGCATGCTAAATATCCCGCATGGGTGGGAGTCCCTCGGGAAGCTCCTCGGGAAAGATATCAGTGAACTCCTGTAGAAAAGGAATGACATCGGGTGGGAGTTCACCCTCAGACTGTGGGTCCACCTCTCGGACTGTAATAGCAAACACTGGGCAGCCACTACTAGCCTCCCGCTCAATTTCTCGGGAGCTAATCATCATCAACCTCCTAATCGAGGGCTCACCTGTGCTAGAGGTAACGGTCATAGCCCGGGCTGGGGATGGGGTACTGGGCCCGGGGACGGAAGGCTCCGGAGTACTAGGACTAGTAAGACCCCTAACTGATGGCTTCTTGGGCTGAGGATAATCCGCTGGCCATCATGGTCGAAGGTACAAGTGTTCGACCGGTCATGGAGTGTGGCATCCCGATCAAATAACAACGGCCTACCAAGATTGATATTGCCCACCTCCATGGGAAGGACATCACACCAGATCTCGTCACGGTAGGCATGGAACTGTAGTGGGACCAAACACCGCAGCCTGATCGGAATGGAGGTGGAATCCACCCATGATACTTGATAGGGACAAGGATGGTCCACGGGAGTAAGACCAAGACGTGAGACTGCGCCCGTGGAGATTGCATTGATGCAACTCCCACTATCGATAATCACCTTACACACATGCCCCCCAGCCTACAGTATGTATGAAAGATGGTGGTCCGACGCCAGTCATCACTGGTCTGTGGCTGGGTGAGAATACACCTGACGACCCGCACGTGGGTATCGCCCAAATGCTGGGCATCCTGGCCATCACCTTCAATCTCATAGTATTCGTCAGCTAGCTCCTGATCTGCTTCATAGCTGACTAACACAAGATATGAAGAGGTGGCTTCCCCAACCTGTGTGTCCCCAATGACAAGAGATTGATGCGTGGGACACTGGTTGGCAAAATGGCCAAACCCATTGCAGTGAAAACACTACTGTCGTGATCCACTAGGCTCCTCGATCAAAGGTCATTTCCCCTTATCCTCCCGACGCATAGGAGGTGTAGGCAACAAAGGATGAGTAACGGGTGCGGGTGCCGGTGGACGGACCGTGGGTGCCGTGGGTTGGGGACGAGGAGGGATATCCCTCAGAGGTGGAGGGCGAGGCCTAGGAGCGAATGGCTCGGGACGAGTGGGCTCCTGAGGTCGAGCCATGGGGGCCCTTGGATACGTGCCTGAAGAGCCACGGGGCTCGACACTATGAATGGGAAAGGGACCCAACCGATGGGTAGGTTCAAACTCGGCCTCGAATTGCTCCAATTCGAGAGCAACCTGATACGCCTGTTCCAAAGTGATCACATTATGGCGAAAAAGTTCATATTGGTAGTTCAGCCGCAGACCTCTTCGAAAGCGCGATATGGTCATGGTGCTCTCTTCTGTAACTCCACACCGTAAATAATACTCATCAAACTTGGCGGTGTACTCAGTCACGGACCGGTTCCCTTGGGAGAGACTTTGCCATTTGTCTCTGAGACGCTGGCGATACGTGGCAGGAAGGTATTTCTGCCTCAACTTCATTTTCATGTCATCCCAAGTACCGATCGGGGGTTGATGTCGCTGCACTAACAGGCTCTCCACATTGATCCAATAAGTTTGGGCCTGCCCATGCAACTTCATCTTAGCGTACCGAACTCTTCGGTGGTCCGTCATCTCAAACCACTCAAAGTACCGGTCCATTCCAGCCTCCCAATCTAAATAGACCTTTGGATCCAAAGACCCGTTAAATAGGGGAGGGTCCACACGCACGCTCCTAAGAACACGGTCATCGTCATCATCGCAGTTCCGTCGTTGGTTTCGATGATCACGACCATAACCCCCTTGTTCATTATCAGAGGCGTAATCATCCACCTCATGCACTTGCTACCTCCTATCATTTACCCCTTGAGCCTCTGGAGCAACAGGTTGTTGAACCGGCTCTTGTTGGCCATTTGTCGGCGCGGGTTGCGCCGCCACTGGGGCCCTCTCAAGGACAGCAATCCTCCCTACAAGACCCTGAATGGACTGGTCCGATGGTTCTGCCCGATCCTCTAGGGCTTTCATCCTCCCTTCTAGACGCGTTCCTACGCCATCTAGACGCGTACTAAGGCCATCCATAGGCGTATCGAGACGATCCATGAGGGCTCGGAACATCTCGACCGTCGAGGGCTCATCGGAACTACGGGCTCGGGAATCCGCCATAGGTGGTGGCGGTGAGTATTGGGTGCCTCAACGGGTGGGCATGCAACTGACACACGGACTAGGAGACACAGACTAAAGCACCTAGACGTAGCCAATATTCGGTACATGGCGGAGGGTCGACCCGAAGATCTTCTCGCGCAAGTGTGCGGCCTTCCTGATAGGCGTAGCCTAATGTTCGGACAACACCTTTTAATATACCGGGTTATCGGGATGAAATGTAATTTTAAAACACTTTTTTTAGTTTTGAAAAATAATGATGATCCTAGACTCGACTTAGATCGTGCAAGACTTATACAATGACTACCCTAGACTCGACTCGCTCTGATACCAAACTGATGCGGGACGGACACGGGGATCGACTCTAAGTGATGCAGACCTTGAACTCTAAATGTAGACGCGACCAGCAACATATGAATCGGAGATACACTTCAGCCCGACACCAAGAGTTCCTATGGGCTATACGTCGCTAACAGAAACGCAAGCTCACTCGTCGTCCCAAGCGAGGGGAAACGTGGATCCGCGCGGTTGAGAAACCGGCAGAGTCAAGGGTGGTCGACTCACTTCCGTGCTCGGATCGAGCCACGGGATGGGTCACTCTCTCGCTCACAGCGGTGACATGAACTGATGGGCTAGAATCCTAACGCACTCACAGTGGCATATGACCATATACTAAACTAGCAAATGAACGCCAAGAAGTAAGACCGTTACCTCCACGCTCCCGGCGTGGGGAAGACAACCGCGGCCAAATCCGTACTCCCGGTTAACAATTTTTTATAGCGGTACAAAGTTTTGACCCACTCCACACAGGGAGGTAACAGGTCACATGTGGGGCCCGGGAGTAGGGGAATTGGGTTGACGGGCAGCATCTTCATGTCGCTCCGACGGTGCCGAAACCCACATTTCAGTGCTGTCCGGACGGCGGGATCTGTGGGTCCGTGGGGCCCACGTACTGATCAGTCCTCCGGACCTGATGGGGTGGGTCCCGCTGTGATGGTGAAACCGGGTGGTGTGCTCCCCTGGATGACGGCCGGGCTGGAACACCGATCGGAGGCCGATCGGCTCCGATCTCCAAGTCTTGGAGTTGCTATCGACGGATCTACTGCTTCTGTTTTGCCGCGCACGATCCGGTGAGATCTGTCACTGCGATCACTCCTGACGTCGGATCGGTGCACAAGAGGTACCGTTGGAAAGCTCTTTCAAAATCCTTCGACCCTATGTGACTCCATAAAATTGGTGGGGACTGTACTTTTGTTGGCAGATTTATGAACCGGACTGATCTCTGTTTCAGATCTAGCCGGGCAGAAAGGAAGTTTCCTAAGAGTTAGCATTGAACATGAGGTAGACTTCCGATTCAGATGTGGAGCTCTTCATGAAAGTTGTAGAGGGGAGAGAGAGAAAGACGGAAATAATTTTTATGACCTATTTGGTGATAGTTTGGATTGGGAAAGGTCTTTTATACTGCTGGATGGTCGGATTTAGACAGAGGCAGACATAATTGAGTTGGGATCTGGAGTGAATTTCTAGAAAATATGAACGTGAACCTAAATTCACAATAAAATTTGTGGATGCGGTATTAAGTGGACAGAACCTCTAATAACAATATCAAGTCATTTGTATCACTAGAAGGTGGGTTCATGAATGACCTATTAGGGTTCTAGAAATCTGGGCAGAGTGTTGGCAGATCTGAAAGAAGGTGGAGAACGAAAATAGAAAAATGGAAAATAGAAACTAGAAGCTCCACCAATATTTCTAGGATGTGGTGATGATCTATTGAACTCACCCTGAAAGTTTGGGCTCCAAAAGATCTCGTGGTTGGGAGCAGAAATTCGTGGAAGAAGGGGCTATCCTGGATGGATAGAACTCCGGCGACGATGGAGGTGGTGCGACGGCGGCACGATGGCGGCGGCGGCGGCAACAACGAACTCACGAACTGATAGAAGAGGCTTCACACCTCAAGAACACAGCCTTCCCAGTTGCAGAAGGGGGAGAGAGGTGAGAGATAGGGGGCGGCGCTTGCTTGCTCCAACAAAAATCAGATTTTCTTATGCATTAATTCCACTCAAAATAGAAATACAAGGCTTTTATAGGAAATACAAAAAGACTAGTTCTATCCCTAGATCTAGGGTTGGGGAGGGGTAAAAGAGGGAGTCCACAATTTATTTCTCCCTTGTGATTTGGAAAAAATAAAAAAAGATTACAAAACCTATTAAACTATATTAGAATGGGGCGCCCCCTTGACTAATGTGGTTCCACTTTGGAAATTTTGTACCCTTTGTCCCCCCCTTGGTCCAACCCTTCTAGAAGCCCACCGTGGAGGTTTGACTGACCCCACATAGGCCCAAGAGATGAGGTGGATCAATGGGAGAAGGGATGGGGGGCCCCAGGTGGTACCATTTTACAAATAAACCCCTGTTACAACCCGAATTACAATCCGAATAAAACACAAAATACACACAAACAAAGTCCCAATAAACAATAAATATCGAGACTCAAGGGGGAGTCTCCAGCTGTTTTCGAGCCAGATGAAAGCCGAGGTAGCCCGAGTGGTGCTCCGCGTACGGTACCGACGGCTCGCCGATTCGTGCTTCTAGCTCACTCTGGTGTCCGCACCACCCTACTTCTCTAGACCTAACAAACTCTACTTCCCTAGACTCAACGGACCCTACATCTAACCTAGGAGAAAGGAAATCTAATGGAAAAGAGGTAGCGGGGGCCTCATGCCCCTGGGAGGAGGATGGAGAAAAGATAGCGTGATCTTCCACTGAGATCTTAGTTTCAAATTTGACATTTTTTTTTGGAGAGAGTCAGTGGAAATCATGTAGCAAGATGGGGAAGAAGAAGGTGGAGGAGGAAGCCTGAGTGTGTACTTGGAGGGACAGAAGATATCGAGAAAGGGATCAGAGGAGGTGAAGAAGGGAGTAGACAGATCAACTGGAGGACAGCAATCACAGGCTGGCGTGATGATGAGATATCTGGGGGGATTTCAAGCAAGAATGGATCAATCAACATAGGAGGCAAGGGTGGTACGGATGCCAGATTTTGGAATAATGAAAACAGGCAGGAAGGAGACCAAGTGAATATGACAGGTGAGCTCCCCCTTTCCCGTGGATGGTAAGCTGGTTTCTTCGACTGATAACATACAAGCCGTACCTCTTGACTTTCTTCATCATCAAATAACCTTTCAATAGCTTGGCTATAATCAACCATGTCATCAACTGGCCCCTTTGGATGCAATGGTGGGCTGGCAAATACATGAGCTGTATCTTCTTCTTTCTTGGGCTGTGCTTTTAATGTGCTGGGCTGAAGAGGGCCTTTTATAAAATTCTGGTAGTAGTCCCATGTCAGGGGCAACGGAATCATCCAGAATTGAGAGTGAAGACTCTCGATAGCCGAGCCCCCTTCTGTTCATCTTTCTTCCTTTAGGGACCGGCTTGGTCCGCCCTTGTAGTTGTGCGCCGAGGCCTCTCCCCGACTGATAGCCTAATTTCAATATAATGTCCCAGCCCTTGGAATCTCGAATATGGGGCTTCACTTTAATGTTTACTGCTGCAGAGACGGGCTTGTATGGCGCATATGCCGATGGGAAATCTAGATCTAAAATTGAAATAACAGGCCGCGTACTGGGCCATACTGTTGGTAGAATCTTTTCAGAAATGGCCTTTACAGACTAGACCGTGGACATGCTTTTCACCTTAACCACCCTCCCTTGGAAAGGGAATTTAAGACATTGATGGGCAGTGGATGGTACGGTGTTGAGGTTGTCGATCCACGGACAACCCAAGATAGCCTTGAACATAGGGTTGATGTCCAGCACATGGAATTCTATCGGCATAGTGAGAGGCCCCAGCTCAGCATGAATAGTGACCACCCCGTGACATGCCCTTCGGGAGTTGTCATATGCTGCTATGGTTGTAGGGGTCGGCCTCAACAGATTTTCTGATAAATTGTAGGCTCTCAAGGTGCTGAGCGGGCAGACATTAAAAGATGCCCCTGTGTCTACCAACGCCGCATCTATGCTGACTTTGTTCAAAGTTATAGAAATACATAGCGGCATTTGTCGGGCTTCCGTGGGCGCCAGTTCAGTTTCAGAAAAAGTGATCGCCGGCCCCTTAGAAATTGTAGCCAGAGCTGTTGGGAGGCTATGTACCGCCATATCTTCATTAACAATCACCTTCTATAAGAAACTCCTGAGTGCCTCCTGGTGAAGGGTGGATCTCTTTATCAACTCCAGTACGGAGATCTTGGCGGGTACTCTGTCCAGATGATGTAGCAGATCATATTGCATCCCTGACAGCGGATCTGCCTCCGCCTGATCAATAGCATGTTGAGAGGACTAGGGATTGGGTGCGGGTGCACCAGGGGAAGGATAGTTCCTGTAAAACAAATGCCTGCTCTACAGGGCAAGTTCGGGGGCCGTCACAGCACCAGATGGGCTAAAACAAGCGGTTTGACGGGCCCATTGGGATGAATGAGTGGAGCGGGGGAAGGCGTAGTAGAGATGATAGGTGAGGGGTTTGATGGAGGTGGGGTGATAGTTGATGCTGATGTCGGTGGGGAGGCAGGGGTAGATGAGAGGAGGATGATGGGTGAATGGTTGGCCAGTGGTGTGGTGGTATCGAATGTAGAGGGTGGTGGAGTAGGGATTGGCGGATTAATGGGGAATGTGGATGGTAGGATGATGGTTTGGTTGTAGCAACCCGTATAAAATTAAAAGAAATAAATTTATAATAAACTAAAAGATTAAGCGAACAAATGAAAAAGGTTAAAACAAGAAGAACAAAGCCCTGATGAAATTAACGCCTTGGAGCAAGGAGCTACTTGACAAGAAACGCCCTCACCTAAGGCGTATTTTTAGAAGGGACGCCCACATGTCAAGACGTCAAATCTTAAACAACCAAAATTACATAAAAAGGCAAGTATTTGAAACGCCCTTTGCTTGGACGCGTTTCCACAAGAAACGACGCATGCCAAGGCGTCAATTTAAAATTCGACGCCCTAGAATAAGGCGTTAATTCCATTCTAGTTTCGTTCGAACCGGGAACTTATCCAGGGTAAGTTGATAACTATGAGAAAGAGTTCGAATGTAGTAATAACTCTATCATGGAACTGTTACTTCCAATCAAACACTAACCTTATTAGGATTTCCAGAATCCTATAAAAACCCTTGACTATCAAACCCTAAATCTATTTGGTCGATCTGCTGCTGCTACGGTACGTAAAGAACATCAGTTCTTATTATCTCTTTTTATCATTACTTTCAGTTGCATGAAGAATTAATGATTCTTCATCTCTCCTTACAGGTTACGAAGCCCTGATGTTCTGAAGAACAAGAGTTCTTCATCCGGGTAAAGTTATTCTCTTTACCTTTAGTTCTGGATGTGTAAGGTGAAGAAACTAATATCAGTTTTTTTTTCTGTAGGACTTACAGCAAGTTGATCAGTGAAGAACAAGGATTCTTCAATCAAACGATCTCTTCATCTGTATCATCTTTGCTTGGTGCTACTGTTAAGTTCGTAGAGGTTCAGAACCCGTCGCGTTCATCTTCATATTATTATTATTAAGGTAGGTTTTCTCAAGCACTGTAGCCCAAATCACCATAATAACTATGTTAAACCATATATATTAGTTCATGCATATAGTTTTCGCGAGTTTTAAATGTTTCTATTATTAGAAAGAAACGCCCTTTCCAAGGGCGCTACGTTAATACGCGACCCAGACAAGGGCGCTACTTTGAAAGAAACGACCATGACCAGCTGGTCAATTCCAGATTTGACGCCCTGTACACAGACGTCAATTTTCTCAATTATTAATAGTTACCCAGGTTAATTATCCAATATCCACTTAAACATGATTCTAAAATCAGTGCATGATCATATCCCGATATTTTTCCTATCATGACCATGTCTCTTGTTTCTGGAAATTATAATACTTGAAATCTGAAAATTCTTTAATTCACGACCCTGTAGAGGTCGTCTCTCACTTGACTAACGCCCCTGTTCAGGGCGTGAATTGAACAGTAACGCCCCTGTCGAGGGCGTGTTTTTGATAAATTTTTGAATATACATATACTGCAAAAGTAGAAGTAAAGAATGGACGACCACTGTATACGCCGTCAACTTGTAAAGAAACGCCCCTCACCAGCGTTTTTGGTAAAATACTGAAATATTGAAATTTTGCAAAAATGGAAAATAGATAAACGCCCTTACTGAAGGTGTTAATTATGTGATTAATGACTTAGTTAAAGTCGTTATTTTCTATAAAAACTGTTTTTACCCTGTTTCTGTAACCGAGGGTTTTATTATATACATATACATATTATATTGGCACTATATTCCAATCTGTGAGTATAGTCCCACGTTTCATGATGTTTTATCGATCACCCTCAATTCTCATTGACATACAAGCTCTCCATTGGACATTCCGTTCCTTTGGACTAGCAAGTTAGTCAAAGAGACCTCCGTAAGACTCCTCGAGCCTTGGATTCCCTCAAGGCCGACTGAGCTGGTTGTACCTTAAAAACCCATTACACTAATGATTTCCATGTCACTCTAAAGAAACATGGGATACCGGCCCTTATGTTATACCAAGTGGATATCATAGGAATTTCCTAATGGGATGAGATTATCATGCCATTAAATGATGTTCTTGTAAAACCTCGATTCTATGATAAGAATGAGGGTATCTTACCTTTGATATACTGTTCATGTGGATCTCAATTCTATATAAAGAATGTCCATACTTGTCATGGTACCCGAGTTAAGGGAACCTAATTCCACCTAGTTTCATCGTTCATCGTGATTGAACCGTTGTTATCGCCTATCTATGTCCAATGTTGTATTTTTGGACTCCATTCTATCAAAGTTATCCTACATATCTACAAGCTTGATTATTGAAATTCCTCATTGGCTCTATATATATACAAGAGTGGATGTCAAAATACATGATAAATGCCTGCGCATATAGGGCCCGATCTGGTCCTAGGAGGAGCACCCGAAAGTACTTGTGCCCATGGGAGTTGAATGATAAGGTATCTGGCATTATACCGAGTGCATGACTAGCTTGATTGGACATTCAACACAAATATTGTACTTGACTCGTGCTTGACATGACATGAATTGCATGACCCGAGAAATGGTAATTACTTGCTTGCTTGAAACATGATAGCCAAATTCTTGACATGACTTGTTAAAAGTTCTTGCTTGAATATCTTGTTAGCTTTTCTTGAAAGTTCATGGCTTGTTCAAAATTGCTATCTTATTGATATACTCTCTTTCTACCTTGTCATTTTATACAAGCATGCATAGCTATAGTACATACATGAAAGATGTAATTATTTAAACCCCTTGCTAGCGCTTGAGATATAATTTCCTACTGAGCGTTCGCTCACTCCGTGTTTGTCCCTTACTTTTCAGGTAAGTCCGACGAAGAAGGTCAAACTGATGGGGAAAGTCAAGAGTGAAAGAGCTAGAGCTTTTCCAAGTGTCATCTAGTCTTTTTCCTATTTTCTTGAGTCAACTATGTACTTTTCCTTTTTAATTGAATAGAGTATTGGAATTGTAATAGTCTATCCATTATGAAATAAAGGATTGGGTTATCTTTACTTTTGTGCATCTCTGTTTTGGTGTCGAATACATTACTACTCTGATTGACATGATTGATATAAACTCGTCACGCATATCCGGGTATCTTCCGCTCTCGGGGTGTGACAGTTTTTGTGGTATCAGAGCCTAGGGTATTCAATTCCTAGGAAAACCCAAGTCCAAGGATATGTTCAAACCTTTAACCAGTGAGATTGGGTAGAACCAAGGGTTGAGTTAATATAAAAACTTAAAAGCCCTTAACGCAAGTATATACTAATATAGTTATGGTAATTGTAGGATAATGGCTGCCGAACGAGCTCAATGGCGCAACATGCAGCGTACACTGCAAGGCATGACTCAAGTGCTGCAACAAGTAACACAAGGAGGTGGACAACGAGCAGGAAGTCTCCACCAGACCTTCAAGAACATGAACCCGCCCAAGTTCACGGGTTCTACTGATCCAGATGACGTTGAACACTGGATTAGGGAAACAGAACGAATATTCCGTGTTATGCAATGCACGGATCAAGATAAGGTCTTATTAGCTACTTTTCAGTTAGAAAGGGATGCTAGATGCTGGTGGGAATCAATAGAGGCTACTGTTAATCAAGATCAGGTTACGTAGGAGGAATTCGTTGAACACTTCAACGCAAAATATTTCTCGGACCGAGTTCAGGAAAAGAAGGCTGCAGAATTTGCTGCATTAAAGCAATGATCCTTGTCAGTGGCCGAGTATGAGGCCCAATTCTCTAGATTATCTCGGTATGCTAAGCATCTAGTTAGCACCGAGAAAATGATAGCTAGGAGGTTTCTTAATGGGCTCAGGCCCCAAGCTATTACTCAACTATTAGAAGATGCCACGGAACTGTCTGATAGGATTCATGTTAAGGATAAGAAGGAACAAGTTACAGGATCGGGTTCCTTTAAAAACCCAACTTCAAGAAGAGGCCTAGCAATGGAGGTATTTCCTCGCAAGAGCAAAAGTTCAAGAAGACCAAGCCCTTCTCTATCACCACTACCTCTCCAAATACAGTGTGCAAACATTGTGATAAAGCGGGTCATAGAGTAGAAGAATGTTGGAGGAAACTAGGAGCATGTCTCCGTTGTGGGAGTCGTGAGCATCGGATTACCGATTGCCCATTACTTAACGATCAAGCCGATGTCGGGAAACGCCCAGTAACCAAGAATGCTCGTCTTCATGCAATCAAGGAGACCGAGCAAGAAGAAGAAGGCGGCTTAGTGGAAGGTACATTAAAAGTTTGTTCCAGGAATGCATATGTCCTAATTGATACTGGTGCATCGCATTCTATTATTTCTAAGAAGTTTGCTGACCCATTACCCCTAGAATCGGAATGGATAAAGTTAGTTTTATCTACTCCTCTGGGTGATGAGACTGATATTACACATCATTACCAAAACTGCGAAGTATCGGTTCAGGGTAGAAATCTCCCTATTGATCTCATATGTTTAGATCTGAAAGAGTATGATGTTATACTAGGAGCAGATTGGTTATCCAAGTATCAGGCAACGGTTGATTGCCGCAATAGTAAGGTTACATTCAAAGAATTTCCAGAACTAATCTTGACTAGCCCTAAGAGTCGGAGCAAATCCCCTATTATTTCAGCTCTCCGAGCTAGCAAGCTCATCAGGAAAGGATGTGTATCTTTCCTTGCATTTGTCACAGTTAAAGAAGCTAAGGAAGCTAAGCTAGAAGACATTCCAGTGGTACAAGAATTTCCGGACGTATTTTCGGAAGATTTGCCGGGATTACCCCTACAAAGAGAAGTGGCCTTCACCATTGACTTAGTCCCTGGTGCTGGTCCGATTTCAAAGGCACCTTATAGGATGTCACCTGCTGAACTCAAGAAGTTAAAGGAGCAATTGAGGGAACTCATTAAGAAAGGATTCATTAGACCAAGTACTTCCCCGTGGGGAGCGCCTGTATTATTTGTAAAGAAGAAAGATGGATCCATGAGGTTATGCATCGACTATCGACAGTTGAATCACCTCACTATCAAGAACAAGTATCCACTGCCAAGAATCGATGAATTGTTTGATCAAATTTCAGGATCCATGTACTTTTCCAAAATTGATCTTAGGTCAGGATATCACCAACTAAGAATCAAGGACGAGGATATTCATAAAACCGCATTTAGAAGCAGGTATGGCCATTAAGAATTTGTTGTTATGCCTTTCGGACTAACGAATGCCCCTGTTGCCTTTATGCAGTTAATGAATAGTATATTCAGGCCTTATTTAGATCAATTCATGGTGGTCTTTATTGATGATATATTGATTTATTCCAAGACCAAGGAAGAGCATGAGGAACATTTGAGGATTGCATTACAAATATTGAGGACAAACCAATTATATGCAAAACTTAGCAAGTGTGAATTCTGGCTTGAAGAAGTGACTTTTCTCGGACATGTTATATCAAAGGATGGCTTATCTATAGACCCATCAAAGGTTGAAGCTGTAAGGAACTGGGAAAGACCGACCAATGCTAGCGAGATCCGAAGTTTCTTAGGTCTTGCCGGCTATTACAGGTGATTCATCAAGGATTTCTCTAAAATCGCCGTGCCACTTACGAGGTTAACTCACAAGGAGATCCGTTATGAATGGGATGAGAAATGTGAAAGAAGCTTCCAAACTCTCAAGGATCATCTTACTACAGCTCCTATCTTAGCATTGCCAATTGAAGGAGAAAAGTTCGAGGTATACACTGATGCTTCTGGCATTGGCCTCGGGTGTGTTCTAATGCAACAAGGGAAGGTTATAGCCTACTCTTCTCATCAATTAAAGAAGCATGAAGAAAACTACCCCGTCCATGACCTAGAATTGGCTGCGGTAGTATTTGTACTGAAGATATGGAGACATTATCTATATGGAGTGCAGTTTACTGTATACTCCGACCACAAGAGTCTCAAATATCTCTTTTCACAGAAGGAACTAAATATGAGGCAAAGACGATGGCTGGAATATCTCAAGGACTTCGACTTCAATATACAATATCATCCCGGAAAGGGTAATCTTGTAGCATATGCCCTTAGTCGAAAGCCGAGAGCACTGTTAGCCAATTGTATGATTCAAGAATGGAAGTTGCTAGAACAATTCTCTGAACTCAATATAAGCATGGACACGGACCCTAGATGTGTCACATTATCTCATGTAAGCATACAGTCAGATTTATTGTCTGAAATACAAGCACTTCAGAATGATGATCCTACATTAGTAGAAATCAAGGGCAGATTAGAAGGACAATCGGATTTCCAATTAGCTTCTGATGGAAGATTAATGTTCAAGAATAGAACTTGTATACCGGACTGCCCAGAATTAAAGAAGAAGGTCTTAGATGAAGCTCACAGATCAAGATATACAATTCATCCTGGATCTGCCAAAATGTACCAAGATGTAAAAAGAAATTTTTGGTGGCCCAACATGAAAAGAGAAATAGCGGACTACGTATCACGCTGTCTCACGTGCCAACAAGTCAAGGCGGAACACCAAAAGCCTGCTGGAAAACTACATCCTCTAGATATCCCTAAATGGAAGTGGGGGGATATTGGTATGGATTTCATCATGGGTTTATCTAAATCAAAAAGAGGACATGATGGAATATGGGTTATCATTGACCGATTGACTAAATCAGCGCATTTCTTGCCAATCAAGAATCGATGGTCAGTTGATGTCTTAGCTGCACTATACATCAAGGAAATAGTCAGATTACATGGTATTCCTGTTTCAATCGTGTCTGACAGAGATCCCCGTTTTACTTCTCATTTTTGGAAAGGACTACAACATTCGCTGGGAACGAGACTTAACTTTAGCATAGCCTTTCATCCTCAAACGGATGGTCAGACCGAGAGAACCAATCAAGTAGTCGAAGATATGCTAAGAGCATGCATTACTGATTTTGATGGAAACTGGCATGATCACTTGCCTCTGGTTGAATTTGCATACAATAATAGCTACCAGGCAAGTATACAACTGGCACCTTTTGAAGCCTTATACGGAAGGAGTTGTCGATCACCCTTATGTTGGGACGAAGTTGGAGAGAAACAACTGTTAGGTCCAGACATGGTAAGGGATACTACCGAGAAGATACAATTAATCAGAGAAAGACTGCAAGTTGCTCAGTCTAGACAAAAGGCTTATGCTGACACAAGAAGAAGAGATCTTGAATTCCAAGTTGGAGATCATGTATTTCTCAAGATATCGCCTGGACGTGGAATACGAAGATTTGGTGTTAAGGGCAAGCTTACACCAAGATTTATCGGACCTTTTGAGATACTAGAAAGAGTTGGTGAGGTTGCTTATCGCATCGCATTGCCACCTCAACTGTCCAAAGTACATGATGTGTTCCACATATCTATGTTGAAGAAGTATGTGCATGATCTATCACATATTATTGAGCATGGAAATCTAGTAATCCAGAAAGATCTCACATACGAGCAGAAGCCCATAAGAATACTAGATCGAGAAGTACGAACCCTAAGGAATAAGGTTATTCCCATGCTAAAAGTACAATGGAATAAGAATTCAGAACATGAAGCTACATGGGAGACCGAGGAATCTATGAGGAAGCGATTTCCAGAGTTATTTTAGAAGGTATGAACTCTACACTCTCCATATGTAAATATATGCTATGAATTTGGGGACCAAATTCTTTTAAGTGGGGGAGGGTGTAGCAACCCGTATAAAATTAAAAGAAATAAATTTATAATAAACTAAAAGATTAAGCGAACAAATGAAAAATGTTAAAACAAGAAGAACAAAGCCCTGATGAAATTAACGCCTTGGAACAAGGAGCTACTTGACAAGAAACGCCCTCACCTAAGGCGTATTTTTAGAAGGGACGCCCACATGTCAAGGCGTCAAATCTTAAACAACCAAAATTACATAAAAAGGTAAGTATTTGAAACGCCCTTTGCTTGGACGCGTTTCCACAAGAAACGACACATGCCAAGGCGTCAATTTAAAATTCGACGCCCTAGAATAAGGCGTTAATTCCATTCTAGTTTCGTTCGAACCGGGAACTTATCCAGGGTAAGTTGATAACTATGAGAAAGAGTTCGAATGTAGTAATAACTCTATCATGGAAGTGTTACTTCCAATCAAACACTAACCTTATTAGGATTTTCAGAATCCTATAAAAACCCTTGACTATCAAACCCTAAATCTATTTGGTCGATCTGCTGCTGCTACGGTACGTAAAGAACATCAGTTCTTATTATCTCTTTTTATCATTACTTTCAGTTGCATGAAGAATTAATGATTCTTCATCTCTCCTTACAGGTTACGAAGCCCTGATGTTCTGAAGAACAAGAGTTCTTCATCCGGGTAAAGTTATTCTCTTTACCTTTAGTTCTGGATGTGTAAGGTGAAGAAACTAATATCAGTTTTTTTTTTCTATAGGACTTACAGCAAGTTGATCAGTGAAGAACAAGGATTCTTCAATCAAACGATCTCTTCATCTGTATCATCTTTGCTTGGTGCTACTGTTAAGTTCGTAGAGGTTCAGAACCCGTCGCGTTCATCTTCAGATTATTATTATTAAGGTAGGTTTTCTCAAGCACTGTAGCCCAAATCACCATAATAACTATGTTAAACCATATATATTAGTTCATGCATATAGTTTTCGCGAGTTTTAAATGTTTCTATTATTAGAAAGAAACGCCCTTTCCAAGGGCGCTACGTTAATACGCGACCCAGACAAGGGCGCTACTTTGAAAGAAACGACCATGACCAGGTCGTCAATTCCAGATTTGACGCCCTGTACACGGACGTCAATTTTCTCAATTGTTAATAGTTACCCAGGTTAATTATCCAATATCCACTTAAACATGATTCTAAAATCAGTGCATGATCATATCCCGATATTTTTCCTGTCATGACCATGTCTCTTGTTTCTGGAAATTATAATACTTGAAATCTGAAAATTCTTTAATTCACGACCCTGTAGAGGTCGTCTCTCACTTGACTAACGCCCCTGTTCAGGGCGTGAATTGAACAGTAACGCCCCTGTCCATGGCGTGTTTTTGATAAATTTCTGAATATATATATACTGCAAAAATAGAAGTAAAGAATGGACGACCACTGTATACGCCGTCAACTTGTAAAGAAACGCCCCTCACCAGGGCGCGTTTTTGGTAAAATACTGAAATATTGAAATTTTGCAAAAATGGAAAATAGATAAACGCCCTTACTGAAGGCGTTAATTATGTGATTAATGACTTAGTTAAAGTCGTTATTTTCTATAAAAACTATTTTTACCCTGTTTCTGTAACCGAGGGTTTTATTATATACATATACATATTATATTGGCACTATATTCCAATCCGTGAGTACAGTCCCACGTTTCATGATGTTTTATCGATAACCCTCAATTCTCATTGACATACAAGCTCTCCATTGGACATTCCGTTCCTTTGGACTAGCAAGTTAGTCAAAGAGACCTCCGTAAGACTCCTCGAGCCTTGGATTCCCTCAAGGCCGACTGAGCTGGTTGTACCTTAAAAACCCATTACACTAATGATTTCCATGTCACTCTAAAGAAACATGGGATACCGGCCCTTATGTTATACCAAGTGGATATCATAAGAATTTCCTAATGGGATGAGATTATCATGCCATTAAATGATGTTCTTATAAAACCTCGATTCTATGATAAGAATGAGGGCATCTTACCTTTGATATACTGTTCATGTGGACCTCAATTCTATATAAAGAATGTCCATACTTGTCATGGTACCCGAGTTAAGGGAACTTAATTCCACCTAGTTTCATCGTTCATCGTGATTGAACCGTTGTTATCGCCTATCTATGTCCAATGCCGTATTTTTGGACTCCATTCTATCAAAGTTATCCTACGTGTCTACAAGCTTGATTATTGAAATTCCTCATTGGCTATATATATATACAAGAGTGGATGTCAAAATACATGATAAATGCCTGCGCATATAGGGCTCGATCTGGTCCTGGGAGGAGCACCCGAAAGTACTTGTGCCCATGGGAGTTGAATGATAAGGTATCTGGCATTATACCGAGTGCATGACTAGCTTGATTGGATATTCCACACAAATCTTGTACTTGACTCGTGCTTGACATGACATGAATTGCGTGACCCGAGAAAGGGTAATTACTTGCTTGCTTGAAACATGATAGCCAAATTCTTGACATGACTTGTTAAAAGTTCTTGCTTGAATATCTTGTTAGCTTTTCTTGAAAGTTCATGGCTTGTTCAAAATTGCTATCTTATTGATATACTCTCTTTCTACCTTGTCGTTTTATACAAGCATGCATAGCTATAGTACATACATGAAAGATGTAATTATTTAAACCCCTTGCTAGCGCTTGAGATATAATTTCCTACTGAGCGTTCGCTCACTCCGTGTTTGTCCCTTACTTTTCAGGTAAGTCCGACGAAGAAGGTCAAACTGATGGGGAAAGTCAAGAGTGAAAGAGTTAGAGCTTTTCCAAGTGTCATCTAGTCTTTTTCCTATTTTCTTGAGTCAACTATGTACTTTTCCTTTTTAATTGAATAGAGTATTGGATTTGTAATAGTCTATCCATTATGAAATAAAGGATTGGGTTATCTTTACTTTTGCGCATCTCTGTTTTGGTGTCGAATACACTACTACTCTGATTGACATGATTGATATAAACTCGTCACGCATATCCGGGTATCTTCCGCTCTCGGGGCGTGACATTGGTGGATGTGGAGGACGGTGGGGTTTGTTGGTTAAGTGGGAGGATGACTAAGGGAGAAGGGCTACGGTGGTTGTGGTGGAGGGCCATGAGCCATTGGACTGACGCATCATCGTCATAAGACCACCCGGCGTCGGGAGTCGGGGGTTGCACGAGGTTAACTTGGGCGGGTGCTGGCGGTTGTGACTGCGGAGTGGGAGGATGATTTGGCATGGGGTTCTGTTGAATCCCCAATTCTTGAACAGGCTGTTGTTGCTGTTGCGGCTGCTGCTGTGGCGGTGGTGCTTGTTGCTGCTGCACTTGCTGCCTCTGCGGCTGCCTACTCTTCTCTTTTATCTCAATGATGGCCTCGTGCATTTTGGCCCAATCTATACGTTGTCCTTCATGCAGGTCATATACCAAATCTTTGAATTGAAAACAACTTTCAATAGTATGGCCAGGTTGCCTGTGGAACATGCAATATTTTGTCTGATCAACGGTCGGGTCCCAATTGGGCCGTTCCGGAGGAAGTTGAATTGCATTAATGGACATGAGAGCCAGAAATATGTCCGTGGGAAACTCGGGCAACGGAGGATATTGAGCTCTCTTCGGACCCGGACGCTTGTTGTTGTTAGTGTAGCCGTTGGGGGGAGGGACATTGTGGTAATACGGAGGTTGTGGAGGTTGTTGTGGAGCGGGGAATGTGTTTTGTGGAGCGGCGAAGGTAGGGTGAGGGTTTTGTGAAGTGGGGAAAGTGGGTTGGGCATTTTGTGGCGTGGAGAATTGGGGGTTACGGGGGTTTTATGGAAAGTGGATTGGCGCGGATTGGAAAGGTAATGCAATGGCCTGCACCTGTTCATTTGTTTGGACCCCTTCAGTGACAGGCCCCTAAGACTTCTTGTGATATTTGGGCTTTTGGGTTTCAAAAAGGGAGTGTATAGGGGAGTCCTTGAATTGTGTTTGAATGAACCTCGTCCAGCTATATAGTTGGTGCATATTTGAGATGTCATTCATGGCCAGAATGTTGCGGAAGGTAGGGGTAGCATTTGAGATAAGCAACTTGACCTTTTCTTCCTCCGGAATGTAACCTGGCACGCGTGTGGCCATCTGTCTCCACCTGTCAGCATAGGTGGCAAAATCTTCATCTGCCTTCATCTTCTCAGCCACCAAGTATGTAAAGGAATACTCCGGGCTGACCCGGTCTTCAAACCGCTGAATAAACTTTTCTTTCACCACTTTAAAACTCTCGGCATCCTCGAGCGATAAAGCATAGAACCACTCCAAAGCCACTCTATCTAATGATCGGCGGAATAAATAAGCCATGAGGCGATCATCATATTGGAATTGCGCCGATTCATACATAAAGTCCCTCACATGAATGAGGGGATTGCAATTCCCATCGTATTTACGGTATGTGGGGAGCTTGGACTGAGGAGAGAATCGGATGTTATGAAAGCTAGGAATCGGAACATCCGCTAAAGATTGTGGGCCAACCCGCTTCTGAAGAAAGTCGAGTTGTTATTGCATGGCGGCCCATTAATCAAGGAGCTCTTGTTCCCGAGATGGTGCGGGCAACGTAAGAGGAGTGGGCAAGAAACGGGGAGCCGAAGGATAGACCGAAGGAGTGGGAGGCCCAAAAGAAGGATATTGGGCTGAAGGATGACCCAAATTGGCATGGATTGGGGCCGCCTCTTGCTGAGGGTGAAAAAAGTCAGATGGGCCGACAAGAACTTCAGGCATTGAAGGAATGGGCCTATAAGATTCGGCCTGGGAAAATGAGGGAAGAATGGTCTTCCCTTTATCAAGAATTTGATGGGCCGATCCAGATGATTGGCCCGCTTCTATATTGGAGAACTGGAGGGTCCTGGGCTAGACCGGGGTAAGATCGATTGGAGTGGGTGGAATCCTGGGTCTGAAAATAGAGATATTGGACAAACCTTGTATAATCGTGGGGGATGGGGCATTGGACCCCTGCAAGGTCTGATAGAGGGTCTGAAGTTGGGCCAGATCCAATTGGGTCATCATTTGCAAGATCTGGCCCGTAGAATTGTTGGAAGCAAGGGAGGGCTGGGCGCCCTCCATGGAGATAGCAGATGGAGGAGGGATAATCCCTTCTCCTGATTGGAATTGGGTGACCCTAGGTGGGTCCTCCAGGAGACCTTGAGGAAGGGATTCCTCATGAGAACGAGGAAGATCATAAGAAGACATGGCGGATTGAAAGAGAGGATTGGAATAGGAAGTGAAAAAGGAATTGCTCCTAGAAGATGATTCTAAGGACCGAAAGCAACTCCACATGCAATGGAACACCTTGGAAAAAAAATAAACAACACAAACAAACACGAAATGAGACACTAAAACAAAGACTCCAAATTTATGAAGATAAAGAAAGGGATGAGAGGCACTCAAAGTCAACCAAGTTCTAATGATGCACCAATTTTTGTATGTTTACTCCTTTAGAACCTTAATGATTTGAATTTGAATATTCTCTCCAACAAGGTTCCTAATAGGAAAGATTTTTGGGACTTGGTTAACTCTAGGTATGAACTCTCCCTCACTTATGCAACCTAGACACGGTGTGGTAAAGGTACAACCAGCCCGGTGTCCGTGAGAGAATCCACTACTCGCGGGGACTTATGGAGGTCCCGGATGTAATCACCTAGTCGACCCCAAGGAATATGGAGGCGAGAGGCTCACACACCAAGGTAGGAAATGCAACTATGATATGAATATGAATGATCCTATGTGCACCGGGGTGCATGTAAATTCTAGCCTAAAAACTAACAACCAAATATGCAAACAATGATGTAAATATGTATAACAACCAAGGAGGAGATCAGATAACACTCAAGCATGAAAGTCATGGCAAAAACTATAGAAATTAAACTCAACCTCAGGATGCGTACCTGTGACTGGCGAAACGGTCTGATATGAGACCACTAGAGAGATAAGACGGCCTATTTCTGGGCCGCTTTTAAGACGTAAACGGCCGAACAGTGGACTGCCAAGGTGACCAGAGAGCAGGAAATAGCAGGAAATTAAATGGAAAATCTGAGGAAAATACAAGGGCAACTGGGTTAAATCAACAGCAACAGGTCAAACAGAAGCTCAACACGATTGGCACTAGAAGTCCCACCGTGATCGCCAAAAAATTAGGGATGTTGGTTTTAAATTGTTCCTTCAAGTGTGTGTGTATGATGATGGACAAGTTGATATAAATGATGTGAAATAATGAACAAATGCAACATCAACTCAAGCAATCAACATGGAAACATAAACACATGGGCATGTCATATTCATCAGAAATAAGCAAAAGAAAAGAAAAACACACGCCGGGGTATGGAACAAAGGAATAAAACCAAACACACACTGTAGGTGTGGAGCAACTAAACTAAAGCCAAGAAAGAGAGATATGAGGAAGATAATGAAGACTACTGCCCAAACTAAAAGAGTGTGATCGCCACCAAGGTAATTAAAATAACAAACCTAAGGTAAATACCTTGGAAAGTGGAGGATGAAGCACTCGCCCACGGGAGATGAAAACCAGAGATCTGCGCTTTCAAACGGTTTAATATCAGGCCGCGAACGAACCAGAAACGGCCTTACGATAAGCCGCCAGAGTCTCACAAACGGTCCAATGTAGAGTTGCCAGAGCACACAGAACAGCAACCTGGGACTTGAATCTCCACTTCTCCTGGCCGGCCAGAAGAGCTGGTCCTCGTGCTAGGAACCCTGTGGACCTGCAAAAAAGTGTAGAAGCACATAAAAACAACCTAGATTAGCCCTATGACAAGTGTAGCAACTATAATGCAAATAAACTAAAGTGCATGCAAAAGGAAGGGTGGATACCTGGGGTGATATTTTTTAAACCCTTGTGAGGCATGGAAAAAGATGGGAGGATGTTTAAAAATGATGCAAAGATGATAGAACGGGGAAGGGGAAGAGGGGAGATGCTTGTGAATGCTATGAAGAGGGGGAAGAAACTAAAGAAGAAAACAACACTATTAAACACTTGGAACTTAATACTCCCTGGACTTGAAGGCTAATGGACGTAGATATCACTTCTCCTTGATGGGTACTCGCTCCAGAACATAGTAGCACCTCGACGTAAGCTCCAGAATTCTCCTCCTCAAGCCATGAACTTAAAGGTCCTATTTATAGGCCCTCAAACCCTAGGTTCATGATGGAGACATCATCCACAATTCCCTTTGGCTAGGGTCCTCTTCACACTATGGCATCATTTGAGTTCGGGCCTCTCTCTATAAAGGCCCACTTATCCTTTTGTGCTATTTATTTGAGTCATTTGATGTAATTTTCATTTTATTTGAGTCATGTCCCTAGGTCTTGCATTTATTTTCCTAAGTTTGAGTGTCATTAGATTGTGTAATGTGCTATTGGGCCCAATTCTTCGGGCTTGGCCCATGAGCCTCCCCCCCTACCCCTTCGGTTATTTGTTATTGAGTCTTTTTGTAAGGGACTTATTGTAAAATGTGGGCTTCCTATATATAGGGCCCCATTTCCTTCATTTGGAACTTAATGAATGATTCAATACAAAATATTTCCATTTGAGTATTCAAATCTAGTTTAGTGGAATGAATCCTATAGTTGGGTGAGAAGCCCTAGGGGAGTGATTCCCCACCCCTCCTCTCTCTCTATCCCTCTTCTCTCTCCTTCCACTAAGGGGTTCACCCCATTCCTCTCTCCTCCCCCTCCACCCTTCCACCTCCAACCCCCACCTACCACCATTAAAGCCCCCCACTTCCCCACACCCCATTTACTACACCCCCTAGTCCCAAGGTAGGAATCTCCCCATTCGAACACCATACTCCCCATTCCAACCAGATCTTCTCCATTCCAACACAATCACTCCACTTCCCCACACCATCTCTCAACCTCCAAAGCCATTTCAAATTTGAAATCCACCTTCCCTCCATGTTTTGGCCGCCCCCCTCCCCTCCCTTCTAGTTAGGGTCGCCCCTCCCACCTCCCTCCATTCTCATCCCTTGCACCCACCTTCCCCTACCTCCAGCTGAGAACCTGCGCCCCCTGCCCCGCTCCCATCTCTTTCCTATCACCATTAGCATCCCCACCCCTCCCACAAACTTCATCTTTCACCCCCATCACCCCTTTCACACATACACATCCTCCATCTTCTTCTTTAGGTCATTTTGGTGGCTTCAACAAAGTCTGCAGGTTGCTGTCCAAATGATGCAGAGATACCAGTAGCTTGCAGAAGCCATCACGGTTTGCTACTTGCGATTCTGAAGGCATAAGAGGCATCCACGGAAGCGGCTGCCTGTCCTCTTTGTCACGGAAGTGGATTCGTCCTCATCGGAGCTCGGTGCTGCCCAAGAACCCCGTTCTTCCACGACTGCGCAGGTCGGCCACTGCAGAGTTCCAGAACCGGAGAAAAAGCTTCATCACGACGAGCCCCGAAGGAATCAGGCCACAAGGTCTTCTGAAAAGTTCTTCCTCGGCCTGTCTACTTTCAGAATCAAAAGCGGAAGTCCATTCAGCATCCGGGAACAGAAGTTACCAATTTTCTTCCACAATTGCGCGACTCTGCCTTCTACAGTCTTCACCGACCCCTCTTCACTCTTCTGGTTCTACAGTTCGTCTCCGACATCCTCTGGCGTCCCCGTTTCTTTTTCTGCAAAGAGAACTTACCCACGGTTCTAACAGCGCTGACGGCACCTAATTCGGAGTTCAGGAGCGGCCGGCACAGCCTCTTCTTCCCACTGTTGGTGACCTGCTACTGCTAGTCTGAGAATCAGAGGCCCTGTTCGAGCTCCCGCCCCGACCAACAGCGACCCCAGGAGAAATTAACAAAATTCTGAAGCATTCCAGCTCCTGTAAAGAAGAGTTTCCCACTGGTCTCGTCCCCGGAAAAATTCCAGAGGTAGATCTATAGCTCCGGCACCGACTGTCTGTCCCCATTGGCTGAAAGGAGGCATAATCGGCGTCTTCGTTACCTCAACATCTTCGACTTAGTTTTCCCCTCCCCGCTTGGCCGGCTGAAGGCCCCTCCCTGTGTGGAGGTAGTTTTGATTGTAATCATTTAACCCCCACCCCAAGATCCCCCCTCCTGCGAGAGGCGTAGTGTTGTAATTGGTTTGAGCATGTCAAGCTTCACCGCCGCGGCGTGTGGGGATCCACCGCCTCCCCGCTCGCCCTCGTCTCCGAGCGGGACCGATTTCTTCAAGCCGGTCGAGTAAGTGTTCTAACCTCGCTCCATTTAGTGCTTGTTTTTTAATATTAGTTCTTGATTCCGCTGGTTAAGTGAGTGAGAGCCCGATCCTCAAGCCCCGTTGTCTTGAGTGATCCCCGTGGGAAATTGCAACCGGTGCCCTTGGCACTTTGTCGGCCCCCTTTGATTTGGGCATCCATACCCATTGGGAATCAAGTCTTGGCCTTGCTGGCCCTCTACCAGCAAGGGCTCAACCCCTCAACCTCACCTTGGCATTGCCAAGTCACCCCAGGTTTGGGTGAGCGACGATAGAGCGGTGGCCCAACTTGGCCCATTTGAATGCAATTGTGCTTGCTTGCTAGGTCCAAGGGTGTGTCACATCAATTGGTATCAGAGCAAGTCATTGACTTGTCTCTATCAAGTCTAAGTCCTAGGACCTTTGCATTGTGTGTCCAACCTCATTTGCCCCTTGTCTTGCATGTCCACCCGTAGTGGTGCTAGTTACCGACCCGATCCGTCATCTTCAATTCCACCCATGGATCCCAATCCTCAACTCAATCAAGATGCTCTTAGGGAGGAACCCCAAGGCCAAATGAATAGGGTAGATGCTGCCCTTGCTAACATTCTTACCCAACTAGAGTCCCTAACCACTCGAATTACCCGTCTAGAAGAACATGATAACCACCCAAGGAACCATGAACCTAGGGTCCACCCTCCACATGTTGACCCTCATAGGGAAGACTCTCATCTATGGGATAATGAACCAAGAATCCATCCACCACATGGTGAGTTGCATAGGAATGAGTTCCACCCAAGGAACAATGACCCAAGAGTCCCCCCTCCATATGTTGAGCCTCATAGGGACGAATTCCATCCAAGGTACAATGGACCAAGAGCCCATCATCCACGTGCTGATATTTATAGGGAGGACCTGGACCTTGATCCCTACCATGACTATGAGAGGCCTCGCCACCATCACATTAATGAAAGGCGTCCACGGGATGACCCGGATGACCCTCTCTTAAGGATGATTAAAGTAGAGGCCCCAAACTTTGATGGTTCCCATGAACCAAGTGTCTACTTAGAATGGGAGACCGCCATGGACCAATACTTTGAATGATACCCAATGCCCGACCAAAGGAGGGTAAGATTGGCCAAGATGCATCTCACTAAATTAGCCAAAACATATTGGCTAAACCAAGAGGGTTTAAGAAGGATTAGGCGGGTAGAGCCTATTGATACTTGGGAGGGTATGAAGAACCAACTTAGGAACAAATACCTTCCCCAATCCTACCATCACATGCTCTTAGATGAATGGCAAAGCCTCACCCAAGAGGGGAAGACCATAGTTGAGTACATTGAGAAGTTTGACTCCTATCTTTTGAAGTGTGGAGTTCATGAGGACCCGGCCGTTACCTTGTCCCGCTTTAGGAATGGACTTCAAAGTCACATCAAAAGAGAGCTTTTCATGAGAGATGTTGATAACCTTGAGATAGCTTATCAAATAGCTAGGGATGTAGAAAGATTCTCTAGGATCCCTCGATTTGCTACTCCCCGACCGGTCGATCCCAAAAACATGGGACCACGGCCCATTCCGGCCACTCCCATGAAAGCTCATAATCCAAGTGGGAGCACCCCATTAAGGCCTTACAACCCCCCTCCCACCATCACTCCAAACAAACCCACCCCTAGTCACCCCCTCCCACGGAGGGAAGACATTCCCAAAGGCCCAAATGTAGGAACTACTTCGGGTAGCGGGCGTCAACAATGCTTTAGGTGTCAAGGGTTTGGCCACTTTGCGGGGCAATGTCCATCTAAGGGATTGTCTAGCTTGTTTATTGAGGAAGAAGCTCCACCCCAAAAAGAACTTGAAGATGTCATTGAGGACCATGAAGCCTCACTAGATTGGGAAGAGGAGTATGAAACCCAATACCTAGAGTCGGGTCTAGAGCACACCACTCCATCTTCCAACTCTCATCTAGGAGTGATTAGATGCACCCTCACCAAACCCCAAGAAGAGGATTGGCGTCGAACTTCAATATTTCACACCTTTGTCAAAATAGGGAACCATGTAAGGAAAGTGATCTTGGATAGTGGGAGTTGTGTCAATGCCGTGTCACCCGATACCGTCAAGCTTCTTGGGCTAACTATCACCCCTCACCCAAGCCCATACCGGGTTTCATGGATCAACAACAACTCCATCCCGGTCAACACTCAATGTCTTGTGCCTCTCACCTTCTCTTTATACCATGATCAAGTATGGTGTGACATCATACCCATGGAAGTAGGTAGCATCCTACTAGGAAGACCTTGGCTTTATGATGTAGATGCCACCATCTTGGGTAGGAGCAACAAATGCACCTTTGAACATGAGGGTAAGACTATCCGTCTTAACCCCTCCCCACCTCGTCCCATGACCAAGAGGGACACTCCCCCTCAAGGACAACACCCCACCACCATACAAGTCTCGGGGAACTCCACCCCTCCAACTCCATCCCCTACCCAAACTCCCAAACAAAGTGGGACCTCGGGGTTGACCAAGGGTCTTCATCTCATCACTAGGAAGGAACTTGAAGAGGAGATAGTTCAAGGAGTACCATTATGTGCGGTGGTCATTTGCCTAGGAGAACCCACTTCCACCAATCCACATCCCATAGAAATCCAACAACTCCTAGAAGAATTCCATGATGTGTTCCCAACGGAGCTCCCGGACCAACTCCCTCCCATGCGGGATGTGCAACATGCAATTGATCTAGTCCCGGGAGCCACTCTCCCAAACCTTCCTCATTATCGCCTCAATCCTACGGAACATGCCGAACTTAGGAGGCAAACAGAGGAACTCATTAGGAAGGGCTTCATTCGCATTAGCAAAAGCCCATGTGCCGTCCCGGCCCTTCTAACTCCCAAGAAGGATGGGTCATGGCGAATGTGTGTGGATAGTCGGGCCATTAACAAAATCACCGTCATGTATAGGTTTCCCATCCCTAGGCTTGATGACATGCTTGATATGTTAGCCGGAGCCACCATCTTCTCCAAAATTGACCTTAAGAGTGGCTATCACCAAGTTAGGATAAGGCCCGGGGATGAGTGGAAAACGGCTTTCAAAACCAAAGATGGCCTCTTTGAATGGTTAGTCATGCCTTTTAGACTTTCAAATGCCCCAAGTACTTTCATGCGTCTTATGACGGAGGTCCTTAGGCCCTTCATTGGGATCTTTCTAGTGGTCTATTTTGATGATATACTCATCTATAGTCAATCCCAAGAAGCCCACCTTGATCACCTTAGGAAAGTTTGTACCATCCTTCGTCAAGAGAGCCTATTTGCCAACTTAGGAAAGTGCCACTTCATGACCACATCCCTCACCTTCCTAGGATTTGTGGTGTCAACCAAAGGCGTCTCCATGGACCCCGAGAAGGTCCAAGCTATCATTGATTGGCCGGAACCCCACACCCTTCACGAGGTCCGAAGTTTCCATGGATTGGCTACATTCTATAGGAGGTTTATTCGAGGGTTTAGCACTATCACTAGCCCCATCACCGATTGTCTCAAGAAGGGGACTTTTGTATGGACCAAATCGGCCTCTAAAGCCTTCCAAGAACTTAAGGAGAAGTTGACCCAAGCTCCGGTCCTATGCCTTCCCGATTTCTCTAAAGTCTTTGAAGTCACATGTGATGCATCCGGGATAGGGATAGGAGGGATTCTTAGTCAAGAGGGACACCCGGTAGCCTTCTTTAGTGAGAAGCTTTGTGATGCTAGGACAAGATACTCCACTTATGACAAGGAGTTCTATGCCGTGGTTCAATCCCTCCGACACTGGAGGCACTACTTGTTGCCCAAGGAGTTTGTCATCTTTTCCGACCATGAGGCCCTCAAATACCTCAATTCCCAACAAAAGTTAAATGCCCGACATGCCTGATGGGTTGAGTTCATCCAATCCTACACTTTTGTCATCAAACACAAGGCCGGGAGTGAGAATCGAGCGGCGGATGCCCTTAGTAGGAAAGTTTCCTTGCTATCCACTATCCAAGTGGAAGTGACCGGATTTGATAGGATCAAGGATGAGTACCCTAGCTGCCCCGACTTTGGGCACATCTATACCGCCTTGACCACCCCTTCTAGCAAGGAACATGAGGGATTTGTCTTAGAGGATGGGTTCCTCTTCAAGGGACCCAAGCTTTGCATCCCACGGACCTCACTCCGTGACTTCTTAATTTGGGAATTACATGCGGGAGGGCTAGCTGGCCATTTTGGAGTCCACAAAACCATTGCCCTAGTTGAGGGACAGTTTTATTGGCCTAGTCTCAAGAGAGATGTAGGCAAGGTTGTGGGTCAATGCCGAACATGTGCCACGGCCAAACAAGTGAAACAAAACACCGGCCTATATACCCCACTCCCCATCCCCGACCGACCATGGCAAGACTTAAGTATGGACTTTGTGCTAGGACTACCCAAGACTCCTAGAAAGCATGACTCAATCTATGTGGTGGTTGATAGATTTTCCAAAATGGCTCACTTCATCCCATGCTCCAAAACATCCGATGCCTCCCATGTGGCTCGATTATTTTTTGATGAGGTTGTCCGTCTCCACGGGCTACCTAAGACCATAGTCTCCGATAGGGATGTCAAATTCACTAGCTACTTTTGGAAAACTCTGTGGCATATGATGGGCACCCTCCTCAAATTCTCTACTGCCTACCACCCCCAAACAGATGGTCAAACCGAAGTTGTCAATCGGAGTCTAGGGAACCTTCTTAGGTGTCTTGTTGAGGATCGTCCCGGGAATTGGGATCTCATCTTACCACAGGCCGAGTTTGCATATAACAAGTCCATCAATAAGTCTATTGGGATGAGTCCATTTGAAGCTGTGCATGGGTACAAACCAAGAAAGCCTTCCGATCTCATTCCCCTTCCCCAGCATGCTAGAGTGTCTATTTCAGCCGAGTCTTTTGCACAACACATTAGAGAATTGCATGAAGAAATTCGCAAGCACATCAGCAAAAAGAATGAGGCTTATAAAAGACTGGCCGACTCTCATCGGCGTCACCAAGAATTTTATGTGGGTGACTTTGTGATGGTAAGGATGGAGAGGCTCTCCCCGGGAGCCAACTCTAAACTGAGGCCACGTGGGGTTGGTCCCTTCCAGGTCTTGAGACGCATTGGTGCAAATGCCTACGAGTTAGATCTCCCTGAGGAGTATGGAATAAGTCCCACATTCAATATTGCCGACCTAGTGCCATATAAGGGACCCACGGTGGTACCTAGTGAGGCGATTGAGCCTACTTCTTCCCTTGAGAGAGCACCCACCCGTGAGGAGAGACCACCAGCCAAGAGAGCCCAGCGTGAACAAATTGAACAAATATTGGATGAACAAGTCACTACCACTCGGAGCAATGTCTATGAGCGCTATCTCGTCAGGTGAAAAGATCGGCCTCCTTCGGAGGATTCTTCGGTGAGTCGGGAGGATCTCCAGCGGTTGGATCCAGACCTCCACGAGCAGTACCACAGCCGGATGGACCCCTACTCAACGGAGTCGAGCTCTTCACAGCCCAGGGGATTTGATGGAGACATCATCCACAATTCCCTTTGGCTAGGGTCCTCTTCACACTCCGGCATCATTTGAGTTCGGGCCTCTCTCTATAAAGGCCCACTTATCCTTTTGTGCTATTTATTTGAGCCATTTGATGTAATTTTCATTTTATTTGAGTCATGTCCCTAGGTCTTGCATTTATTTTCCTAATTTTGAGTGTCATTAGATTGTGTAATGTGCTATTGGGCCCAATTCTTCGGGCTTGGCCCATGAGCCCCCCTACCCCTTCGGTTATTTGTTATTGAGTCTTTTTGTAAGGGACTTATTGTAAAATGTGGGCTTCCTATATATAGGGCCCCATTTCCTTCATTTGGAACTTAATGAATGATTCAATAAAAAAGATTTCCGTTTGAGTATTCAAATCTAGTTTAGTGGAGTGAATCCTATAGTTGGGTGAGAAGCCCTAGGGGAGTGATTCCCCACCCCTCCTCTCTCTCTATCCCTCTTCTCTCTCCTTCCACTAAGGGGTTCGCCCCATTCCTCTCTCCTCCCCCTCCACCCTTCCACCTCCAACCCCCACCTACCACCATTAAAGCCCCCCACTTCCCCACACCCCATTTACTACACCCCCTAGTCCCAAGGTAGGAATCTCCCCATTCCAACACCATACTCCCCATTCCAACCAGATCTTCTCCATTCCAACACAATCACTCCACTTCCCCACACCATCTCTCAACCTCCAAAGCCATTTCAAATTTGAAATCCACCTTCCCTCCATGTTTTGGCCGCCCCCCTCCCCTCCCTTCTAGTTAGGGTCGCCCCTCCCACCTCCCTCCATTCTCATCCCTTGCACCCACCTTCCCCTACCTCAAGCTGAGAACCTGCGCCCCCTGCCCCCCTCCCAACTCTTTCCTATCACCATTAGCATCCCCACCCCTCCCACAAACTTCATCTTTCACCCCCATCACCCCTTTCACACATACACATCCTCCATCTTCTTCTTTAGGTCATTTTGGTGGCTTCAACAAAGTCTGCAGGTTGCTGTCCAAATGATGCAGAGATACCAGTAGCTTGAAGAAGCCATCACGGTCAGCTACTTACGATTCTGAAGGCATAAGAGGCATCCACGGAAGCGGCTGCCTGTCCTCTTCGTCACCGAAGTGGATTCGTCCTCATCGGAGCTCGGTGCTGCCCAAGAACCCCGTTCTTCCACGACTGCGCAGGTCGGCCACAGCAGAGTTCCAGAACCGGAGGAAAAGCTTCATCACGACGAGCCCCAAAGGTATCAGGCCACAAGGTCTTCTACAAAGTTCTTCCTCGGCCTGTTTACTTTCATAATCAAGAAGTGGAAGTCCATTCAGAATCCGGGAACAGAAGTTACCAATTTTCTTCCACAATCGCGCGACTCTGCCTTCCACAGTCTGCACCGACCCCTCCTCACTCTTCTGGTTCTACAGTTCGTCTCCGGCATCCTCTGGGATCCCCGTTTCTTTTTCTGCAAAGAGGACTTACCCACGGTTCTAACGACACTGACGGCACCTAATTCGGAGTTCAGGAGCGGCCGGGACAGCCTCTTCTTCCCACTGTTGGTGACCTGCTACTGCTAGTCCGAGAATCAGAGGCCCTGTTCGAGCTCCCGCCCCGACCAACAGCGACCCCAGGAGAAATTAAAAAAATTCTGAAGCATCTCAGTTCCTGTATCAAAGAATTTCCCACTGGTCTCGTCCCCGGCAAAATTCCAGAGGCATATCTATAGCTCCGGCACCGACTGTCTGTCTCCATTGGCTGAAAGGAGGCATAATCGGCGTCTTCGTTACCTCAACATCTTCGACTTAGTTTTCCCCTCCCCGCTTGGCCGGCTGAAGGCCCCTCCCTGTGTGGAGGTAGTTTTGATTGTAATCATTTAACCCCCACCCCAAGATCCCCCCTCCTTCGGGAGGCGTAGTGTTATAATTGGTTTGAGCAGGTCAAGCTTCACCGCCGCGGCGTGTGGGGATCCACCGCCTCCCCGCTCGCCGTCGTCTCCGAGCGGGACCGGTTTCTTCAAGCCGGTCGAGTAAGTGTTCTAACCTCGCTCCATTTAGTGCTTATCTTTCAATATTAGTTCTTGATTCCGCTGGTTAAGCGAGTGAGAGCCCGATCCTCAAGCCCCGTTGTCTTGAGTGATCCGCGTGGGAAATTGCAACCGGTGCCCTTGGCACTTTGTCGGCCCCCTTTGATTTGGGCATCCATACCCATTGGGCATCAAGTCTTGGCCTTGCTGGCCCTCTACCAGCAAGGGCCCAACCCCTCAACCTCACCTTGGCATTGCCAAGTCACCCCGGGTTTGGGTGAGCGACGATAGAGCGGTGGCCCAACTTGGCCCATTTGAATGCAATTGTGCTTGCTTGCTAGGTCCAAGGGTGTGTCACATCTGTTCAAGTTGAAGAGATTCCAGCTATAAAGTAGGGCAGAGCTTAGCAAACTCTTGAAGAGAGAAATCAGAGGTTCTGGGAGTCTCATTGAGAGAGAAATCATCAAATCAAAACTCTCATTCGGCCACGGCGTAACAGAGGAAAAAATAGTTCTAGCAGGACTCTCTGTCTGCACAAACGGTCTTACGATAAACCACCAAGGATAATAAAAGGTCTAAGGATAGACCGCCAACCTCGGTCGTCCACCAGAAGATAAGGTCAATGGGTGAAAACCTCGTGAACAGGACTCTGGAACTAGATAATGGTCTAAGCTTAAACCTCCACAATGCCTCTAACGGCCATACGATAAACTGCCAAAGCTCAACGGATAACAACAGATAAGGCTGAGAGAAAGGCGTTGGCTCTGGACTCTTGCGTCAGCAAACGTCCTTAAGATAAACCGCTACACGTCATCAAATGGCCATTCTATAGACCGCCAGAGACAGTGGCGTGGCAAAACAAATGAAAGGCCTACTAAGCTTCAACCCACGGAAAAATGAATAAGGAGCGAGACCCAATCAAGGAGAATGACCCATGTAATAAGCCTCAAAGCTGACCAAGATGGCTCAATAAATGGTGTATAACTCGGAGCATCATAAAGATAAATAAGGAGATGACCCAACTCATTGGTCATAAAACAGGTGTCAACACCGGTGCCAATAACGGAAGTCATGATAGATGCCACGACCGGTCATGAGGTTCTCTCCTTCATAGACGGTTCATCCGGCTATAATCAGATATGGATCGTGGAGCATGATCGGGTTCATACTGCTTTCCAGACCCCCAAGGGTATCTATCATTACAAAACGATGCCGTTCGGGCTGAAGAATGCTGGTGCAACCTATCAGCGGGCGATGACCCGAATTTTTGATGAGCTACTCTACCACAAGGTCAAGTGCTACATAGACGACCTAGTTGTGAAGACAAGAAAGAAGGAAGATCATCTGCAGGATCATCGAATTATATTCCAGCAGCTCAGGCGATATGAGCTGAAGATGAACCCACTAAACTGTCCCTTTGGGGTGTCCTATGGAAAATTTCTAGGTTTCATTGTCAGACGTCGGGGAATTGAAATAGACCCTGCAAAGATCAAGGCAATTTAAGAGCTGCCTCCACCGAGAAACCTCTCTGAGCTGCGATCCCTCCAAGGCTGGCTCGCCTATATCCGGCGGTTCATATCCAACCTGTCGGGGCGGTGTCACCCTTTTCACAAGTTAATGATGAAGGATGTTCCCTTTTATTGGGATGAAAAATGCCAGACGGCTTTTGATAAGCTGAAGAATTATCTGAGAACTCCTCCAGTGCTCGGTGCACCGTTAAAAGGGCGGCCGCTAATTCTATATATAGAAGCCACACACTATTCTCTGGGGGCAATGCTGGCCCAAAATAATGAAGAAGGAAAAGAACAAGCCCTCTACTATCTCAGCTGAAGGCTAGTGAGAACCGAAGAAAAATACACCTACATTGAGAAGGTCTCCTTGGCTCTAGTTTTTGTAGCTAAGAAGCTTCGACACTACATGTTGTCGCATGAGATCAGTTGGAGAGATTCCAGCTAAAAAGTAGGGCAGAGCTTAGCAAACTCTTGAAGATAACACTCCCAAGAGTCCATGGAAACAAACCAGAGGTTCTGGGAGTCTCATTGAGAGAGAAATCATCAAATCAAAACTCTCATTCGGCCACGGCGTAACAGAGGAAAAAATAGTTCTAGCAGGACTCTCTGTCTGCACAAATGGTCTTACGATAGACCGCCAAGGATAATAAACGGTCTAAGGATAGACCGCCAACCTCGATCGTCCACCAGAAGATAAGGTCAACGGGCGAAAACCTCGTGAACAGGACTCTGGAACTGGATAATGGTCTAAGGTTAAACCTCCACAATGCCTCTAACAGCCATACGATAAACTGCCAGAGCTCAACGGATAACAACAGATAAGGCTGAGACAAAGACGTTGGCTCTGGACTCTTGTGTCAGCAAACGTCCTTAAGATAAACCGCTACACGTCATCAAATGGCCATTCTATAGACCGCCAGAGAGAGTGGCGTGGCAAAACAAATGAAAGGCCTACTAAGCTTCAAACCACGGAAAAATGAATAAGGAGCGAGACCCAATCAAGGAGAATGACCCATGTAATAAGCCTCAAAGCTGACCAAGATGGCTCAATAAATGGTGTATAACTCGGAGCATCATAAAGATAAATAAGGAGATGACCCAACTCATGGGTCATAAAACAGGTGTCAACACCGGTGCCAATAACGGAAGTCATGATAGATGCCACGACCGGTCACGAGGTTCTCTCCTTCATAGACGGTTCATCCGGCTATAATCAGATATGGATCGTGGAGCATGACCGGTTCATACTGCTTTCCAGACCGTCAAGGGTATCTATCATTACAAAATGATGCCGTTCGGGCTGAAGAATGCTAGTGCAACCTATCAGCGGGTGATGACTCGAATTTTTGATGAGCTACTCTACCACAAGGTCAAGTGATGCGGGACGGACACGGGGACCGACTCTACGTGGTATGGACCTCAGACTCTAGATGCGGACACGACCAGCAACACATGATGGGTGAGATATTAGGCCCGACACGGAGAGCTCCTATGGGCTATACATCGCTAACAGAAATACAAGCTCACTCGTCATCCCAAGCGAGGGAAACACAGATCGTGCGCGGTTGAAGAACCGGCAGAGTTCACGGGTAGTCGACTCACTTCCGGACTCGGATCGAGTCGCGGGACGGGTCACTCTCACACTCACAGCGGTGACATGAACACACGGGCTAGTACCTATCGCTCTCGGCAGCCGAAAAAGATCATATACTAAACTAGCAAGCGAATGCCGAGAAGTTAAGACCGTACCTCCACGCACCCGGCGTGGCGAAGATAACCCCGGCCGAATTACGGATCCCCGGTTAAATAATTTTACAACAGTACAATGATTTGACCCACTCCACACAGGAAGGTAAAAGGTCACATGTGGGGTCCGGGAATCACGCAAATCGGGTTGACGGGCAGCATCTTGATGTCGCCCGGTGGTGCCGAACTCCGCGTTTTCATGCTTTCCGAACGGTGGGTTCTACGGGCCCGCGGGGCCCACGGACGGCCCTGTCCTCCGGATCTGCAGGGGTGGGACCCACTGTGATGGGGACCCCTGGTGGCGCGCCTCCACGGACGGCGGTCGGTCGGGAACACCGATCGGGGGTCGATCGGCCCCGATTCCCAATTGATGAACTAGCTGTCCACGGATTTTGGTTGCTGTCTTCCGGCGCGCGCTCCGGTGAAAATGACCAGTGCGAGCAATCCCGACGTCGGATCGGGACGCATGAGCTATCGTTGGAAAGCTCTCTTCAAATGCTTCGATGTAGACCCATAGATATCTGCTGGATTTGGTCGGATCAGAAATTTATTAAATTTACAAGTCCCTATTGTACAGTAACCGAAATCTCAGATCTGCAGGGTACTTGTCTGAGAACCACCATTGACCGCCTAGTAAGCCTCCGACTCAGCTCTTGAACTCTTCTTCAAAGTTGTAGGGTATCAAACCATGGAACGGGGACTATTTTTGGAATGTGATTTGGAGGTGGTGGTGATTTACTATGATTTTTGGGGTGACTGGTAGTCGGATCTGGGAACAGGAGGATAAAACTGTAGATGGGACTGAGAACGATTTTTAGAAAATATGAGATGGGTGAATGAAAAATTAAGAAAAATTGTGGATGAAGGGGTGGAGGAATGGAACCCCCAGTAAAATTGGGCAAAAGTGGACCTAAGACATGAAACTCAGGGCGGGGATGAATCTGGACAGAACTCTGGCAGAACCGAAATGGAAGAGTGGACGAAAATCAAAAAATATGAAACGAGATCTGAATGGCAAACCAAAATTTTTGGGATGTCCTTGACACCTCTGAAACATCCAATAAAATCCTCAGATCTATCTGAGCTCGTGGCTGAGACAAGAAATTCATGGAAACTTCTGTGGTACTGCGCGGGCAGAACTCCGTTGATGGCGATGGCGGTGCGGTGGCGGCTCGTGGCGGCGGCGGCGATCATCGGAACCGATACACGAGGCGTCACACCTCAGAATGGAAGCCTTCACAGCTTCAAGGGGGAGGGGGAGGAGAGAGGAGGGGGGTGCACCAGCCCTTGCTCTTGAATTAGTTTGAATCAAATGGCATTAATTCATGAAAATGGGAAATTACAAGTATTTATGTGTTACATCTCAAATCCATTGGCAACCGTTGGATTCAGGGGATGGGAATGAGTGGCCTGGATTGAGTGTGACACACACACACAAAAATAATATAATAAAACAAGGAGGGGGGCGGCCCTTGGACCAAGGAGTAGAATGTGGACTTGGTAGGTGGGGGTGGGTGGCCAAATGTGGACTTTCCAAGTCCCTTGTCCCCCACTTGGCCCACCCATCTAGAAGCCTCCATTTGACATGTTGATTGACCCCACATGGGGCCCATGGGTGAGGTGGCTCAATGGGATGGGGCCTGGGGGGCCCGTGGGGTCCACGGGGTCCAAATTGCACATAAGCCCCTCTTACAATCAAAATAGCAAACCGCATACAATGAAATAAACACAAATTACACACACATAAAGTCTAACTAAATATGATAAATGCCGGGACTCAGGGGGGCGTCTCCAGGCTGTCTCCGAGCCAAATAGATGCCGAGGTGGCTCGAGTCGTGCTCCGTGTGCGGTACCGGTGGCTCGGCGTATCGCGCCGCTCAACTGCTCGGGTGTCCGCACCAACTCTCCCCGGGTGGGAGAAACTCGACCCTGTCGAGTAAGGGTCTGCATCGCTCCTGTATCGCTCCAAAAGGTCCGGATCGATCTGCTGCAACTCGCCTTGTGTGATCCATGTGTCCTCAGTAGTGGGCCGTCCTCTCCATTGCACTAGGTAGCGCGGGTACGATCCACTCCTGGTAACTGTCACTTGCTCGTCCAGTATACGATCTATATGCTCACGCTGCCGTGAAAAAGGGGCTGGAGGTGGAAGTGGACACTCACGTGTGGGATCACTCTCAAGGGGAGGAGATGGCTCAAAAGGCTCACTAGGGATCACCGTTGGGTCCCTATATGCAACAAGATCTGATACATTGAAGGTAGAGCTTATACCATATTCCTCGGGCAAGTCCACAACGTACGCATTGGATCCAACGCGTTTCAACACTCTGAATGGACCGGCTCCGCGAGCTTGCAACTTCTTAACGGTTCCAGAGGGAAACCGTTCAGGTCTTACCCTGATCATGACGTATTCGCCCTCGTGGAACTCTCGGTGGTGTCGGTGGGCATCGGCTAACTCCTTGTACGGTGCATTGCTGGCCTCAATGTGACGACGAATGTCGTCATGTAAACTCCTAACGTGCCTAGCAAACGACTCGGCCGACTCCGACACTCTAGCATGGATAGGCATGGGGACAAGGTCAACGGGTTTCCTAGGCCTACGACCTGTGACAATTTCAAATGGACTCATGCCGGTAGACCTATTCACCGAATCATTGTATGCAAACTCAGCCATGGGTAAAATGAGATCCCAATCCCCAATGCGGTCCCTGACTAGACACCTCAAAAGATCTCCCAGACTCCTATTGACTACCTCGGTCTGGCCATCTGTATTGGGATGATATGCAGTGGAAAACTTAAGGTGAGTACCCATCATATGCCATAGTGTCTTCCAAAAGTAGGAAGTGATTCTAACATCACGGTCAGACACTATAGTGCGAGGCAACCCAAACTTGCACACCACATCAGTAAGGAATAGGCGGGCTACCCTAGAAGCATCCGACGTCTTAGAGCAAGGAATAAAGAGGGCCATCTTCGAGAAACGGTCAACCACCACATAGACCGAATCATGCTTCCTGGAGGTACGTGGCAATCCCAAAACAAAGTCCATACTAACATCCTGCCACGGGGCATCAGGCACGGGTAGAGGCGTATAAAGGCCCGAGCTTTGCTTCTTCATCTTGGCCGTAGCACATGTACGGCACTGAGCCACGAGTACGGCACTGAGCCACGATGTTAGCAACATCGCGCTTCAAGCTCGACCAATAAAATCGATGCTCCACTGCCTCAATAGTCTTGTTCCGACCAAAGTGGCCAGCTAGACCTCCCGCATGTAGTTCCCATACTAAGAAATCTCGAACCGAAGTTCGGGGAACACATAGCCTGCTACCTCGAAAGAGGTAACCCTCCTGAAGCATATAATCATCATGATCTCTCGAGGGTCCGGCCTGGAGAGTGACAAAAATCTGACCGAAGTCAGGACAGTCAACATAGGCCTCCTTCATCTTCTCTAGCCCTATGACCTCGGCACTCATGGTGGTAAGCAAACATGCTCGCCGACTCAAGACATCAGCCACCTTGTTCTCCACTCCAGCCTTATGTTTCAGCACAAAGGTGAACTGCTGGAGATACTCGACCCAATGACTATGACGCGAGTTAAGCTTATTTTGCGAATGGAGGTACCTCAATGCTTCGTGGTCGGAGTATAGGATAAACTCCTGATGTAAAAAATAGTGCCTCCAATGCCTAAGAGCCTGAACAACTGCGTAGAATTCTTTATCATATGTGGAATATCGCAGCTTCGCGTCATTCAGCTTCTCGTTGAAATATGCGATCGGGTGGGACTCCTGACTCAAAACTCCTCTAATTCCCACGCCCGACACATCACAAGAGACCTCAAACACCTTCGAGAAATCAGGCAGTCGAAGGATAGGTGTCTGGGTCATGCGCTCCTTGATGTCCTTGAAGGCGGCAGATACGGCCTTCGTCCATACAAATGTGCCCTTACGGATGCAATCCGTGATCGGGGCAGTGACAGAGCTAAATCCCCGGATGAAGCGACAGTAGAACGTCGCAAGGCCATGAAATCTACGGACATCATGAACCGTACGGGGTTCCGGCCACTCAACAGTGGCCCGGACCTTCTCCGGATCGGCGGAGACCCCAATACTAGACACAATGAAACCCAAGAAGGTAAGCTGAGGTGTCATGAAGGCACACTTCTGTGGGTTCGCAAACAACTGCTCTCGCCGAAGAAGTAGACAGACCTGCCGAAGGTGGTCTAAGTGGTCCCCTGTGGTGCGGCTATAGATAAGGATATCATCAAAATACACCACTACAAAGACTCCAATGAAAGGTCGAAGGACCTGAGTCATGAGCCGCATGAAAGTGCTAGGGGCATTGGTCAACCCAAAAGGCATGACCAACCACTCATATAGACCATCCTTGGTCTTAAATGCGGTCTTCCACTCATCACCTGGCCTAATCCTCACCTGATGGTAGCCACTCTTAAGATCGATCTTCGAAAAGATAGTGGCACCTGCCATCATGTCCAGCATGTCATCCAGGCGGGGAATAGGGAACCTGTACTTCACGGTGATCTTGTTGATGGCACGACTATCAATACACATTCTCCATGTGCCATCCTTCTTCGGGGCGAGTAATGCAGGTACAGCACATGGACTCATGCTGTCCCGGACAGATCCTCTCTACACAAGCTCATCGACCTGCCGTTTAAGCTCGGCATGCTCCGTGGGGCTCATTCGATAATGAGGAAGGTTGGGCAAAGAAGAGCCCGGAACAAGGTCGATGGCATGCTGAATATCCCGCATGGGTGGGAGTCCCTCGGGAAGCTCATCGGGAAAAATATCAGCAAAATCCTGCAGAATAGGAACAACCTCGGGTGGGAACTCACCCTCGGAGTCCCGCTCCACCTCTCGGACCGTAATGGCAAACACCGGACAGCCCTGACTAAGCTCCTGCTCCATTTCCCGGGAGCTAATCATCATCAATCTCCTCGTCGAGGGCTCTCCTGGGCCAGAGGTAACGGTCATGGTCCGAGCTGGGGATGGGGTACTGGGCCCGGGTACGGAAGGCTTTGGAGTACTAGGGCCAGTAGGACCCCTGACTGATGGGCTCTTGGGCCGAACGGGGTGGAGGGTGACCCGCTGGCCATCGTGGTCGAAGGTACAGGTGTTCGACCAACCATGGCATGTGGCATCTCGGTCGAATAACCACGGCCTACCAAGAATGATACTTCCCACTTCCATGGGGAGAACATCACACCAGATCTCGTCACGGTAGGAGTGGAGCTGTAGCGGGACCAAGCACCGCACCCTGACCGAAATGGAAGTGGTATCCACCCATGATACCTGATAGGGACAAGGATGGTCTACGGGTGTGAGACCAAGACGAGCGACAGCGTTCGTGGAGATTGCATTGATACAACTCCCGCTATCGATGACCACCTTGCAAATTTGCTTTCCCAGCCTACAGAATACCTGAAGGATAGTGGTCCGACGCCAGTCATCACTGGCCTATGGCTGGGTGAGGATACATCTGACGACCCCCACGTGGGTATCGTCCGACTGCTGGACATCCTGGGCCTCACCTCCCATCTCATAGTACTCGTCAGCTAACTCTTCATCTGCCTTATAGCTGACTAACTCGAGGCCCGTAGGGGTGGTATCCTCGGCCTGTGTGTCCCCAATGTGAAGAGATGGGCGGGTGGGACACTAGTTGGCGAAATGGCCAAACCCATTGCAGCGATAACACTGCTGTCGTGATCCACTAGGCTCCCCAATCATAGGTCATTTACCTTTATCCTCCCGACGGATAGGAGGCGTAGGCAACAAAGGACGTGCAGGAGGTGCGGGTGCCGGTGGACGGGCTATGGGTGGGGCTGTAAGATGCTGGGGATGAGGAAGGTCCCTCGGGGGTGGAGGACGAGGCCTAGGAGCAAACGGCTCGGGACGAGCGGGCTCCTGAGGTCGAGCCATGGGGGCCCTCGGATACGTGCCAGAAGAGCCACGGGGCTCGACACTACGAAGGGGAAAAGAGCCCAACCGGTGGGGTGACTCGAACTCAGCCTCGAACTGCTCCAATTCGAGAGCAATCTGATACGCCTGCTCCAAAGTGGTCGCGTTGTGGTGAAAGAGTTCATATTGATAATTGGGCCGCAGACCTCTCCGAAAGTGGGATATCGTCATGGTGCTCTCTTCCGTGACCCCGCACCGCAAGTAATACTCATCGAACTCGGCGGTGTACTCGATCACGGATCGGTTCCCTTGGGAGATGCTTTGCCACTTGTCTATAAGATGCTGGCGATATGAGGCGGGAAGGTACTTCTCCCTCAATTTGATTTTCATATCATCCCAAGTACCGATTTGGGGTTGACGTCGCTGGTTGAGCAGGCTCTCCACATTGATCCAATAAGTTTGGGCCTGCCCTTGCAACTTCATCTTTGCGTATCGGACTCTTCGGTGGTCCGTCATCTCAAACCACTCGAAGTACCGGTCCATGCCGGCCTCCCAATCTAAATACACCCTAGGGTCTAAGGACCCGCTAAAAGTGGGAGGGTCCGCACGCACACCCCTAAGAATGCAGTCGTCATCCTCGTCATCACGATTCCGTCATTGATGACGATGACCATTACCCCCTTGATCATTATCAGATGCATAATCATCCACCACATGCACCTGTTGAACCCCAACATTCTCCGCCTGAGCCCTTGGCACAGTAGGCTGCTGAACCGGCTCCTGTTGGCCGTTCGTCGGTGCGGGTTGTGCCGCTACTGGGCCCCTCTCGAGGATGGTAATCCTCCCAACTAAGCCCTGGATGGACTGATCCGAACTCTCGGCCCGATCCTCGAGGGCTTTCATCCGCCCTTCTAGACGCGTTCCTATGCCATCCATACGCGTACTAAGACCATTCATACGCGTATCTAAACGATCCATGATGGCCTGGAACATCTCGGCCGTGGAAGACTCATCGGAACTATGGGCTCGGGACTCCGCCATAGGTGGTGGTGGCGAGTACTGGGTACCTCGACGGGTGGGCATGCAAAGACATACGACCTAGAAGACACCGACTAATGCAAACACTCACTAGAAGATGCACTTAGACCAAAATGCAATTTGAAAACACACCCTTTTTTTTTGTTTTGAAAATAATGCAATTTAAAACACCTTTTTTTTGTTTTGAAAAGAATGAGACTCGACTACACCCTAGACACGACCAAGACTCGGTACACGGTGGAGATAATCGACCCGAAGGTCACTCGCACAAGTGTGCGGTCTTCCCGATAGGCGTAACCTAACGATCGGACAACACCTTTTGATATACCGAGTGAAGGTGTGTGTGGGATAACCTTAGACTATGCAAGACTCATGCAACGACTACCCTAGATTCGACTGGCTCTGATACCAAACTGATGTGGGACGGACACGGGGACCGACTCTACGTGGTATGGACGTCGGACTCTAGATGTGGACACGACCAGCAACACATGATGGGAGAGATATTAGGCCCGACACGGAGAGCTCCTATAGGCTATACGTCACTAACAGAAATGTAGGCTCACTCGTCGTCCCAAGCGAGGGAAACGTGGATCGTGCGCGGTTGAAGAACCGACATAGTTCACGGGTAGTCGACTCACTTTCGGACTCGGATCGAGTCACGGGACGGGTCAATCTCACACTCACAGCGGTGACATGAACACACAGGCTAGTACTTATCGCTCTCGGCAGCGGCAAAAGATCATATAGAAAACTAGCAAGCGAATGCCGAGAAGTTAGACCGTAGCTCCACGCACCCGACGTGGCGAAGACAACCCCGGCCGAATTACGGATCCCCGGTTAAACAATTTTACAACAGTACAATGATTTGACCCACTCCACGCAGGGAGGTAAAAGGTCACATGTGGGGTCCGGGAATCACGCAAATCGGGTTGACGGGCAGCATCTTGATGTCGCCCGGCGGTGCCGAACTCCGCATTTTCGTGCTTTCCGAACGGCGGGTTCTGCGGGCCCGCGGGGCCCACGGACGGCGCTGTCCTCCGGATCTACGGGGGTGGGACCCACTGTGATGGGGACCCCTGGTGGCGCGCCTCCACGGACGGTGGTCGGCCGGGAACACCGATCGGGGGTCGATCGGCCCCGATTCCCAATTGATGAACTAGCTGTCCACGGATTTTGGTTGCTGTCTTCCGGCGCGCGCTCCGGCGAAAACGGCCGCTGCGAGCAATCTCGACGTCGGATCGGGACGCATGAGCTATCATTGGAAAGATCTCTTCAAATGATTTGATCTAGACCCAGAGAGATCTGCTGGATCTGGTCGGATCAGAACTTTATTGAATTTACAAGTCCCTGTTGTACAGTAACCAAAATCTCAGATCTGTAGGGTACTTGTCTGAGAACCACCGTTGACCACCTAGTAAACCTCCGATTCAGCTCTTGAGCTCTTCTTCAAAGTTGTAGGGTATCAAACCAACGAACGGGGACTTTTTTTGGAATTTGATTTGGAGGTGGTGGTGATTTACTATGATTTTTGGGGTGACTGGTGGTCGGATCTGGGAACAGGAGGATAGAACTGTAGATGGGACTGAGAACGATTTTTAGAAAATATGAGATGGGTGAATGAAAAATTAAGAAACATTGTGGATGAAGGGGTGGAGGAATGGAACCCCCAGTAAAATTGGGCGAACTAAAAAAACTCAAAAAGTTGACCTAAGACATGAAACGCAAGGCGGGGATGAATCTGGACAGAACTCTGGCAGAACCGAAATGGAAGAGTGGACGAAAATCAAAAAATATGAAACGAGATCTGAATGGCAAACCAAAATTTGTGGGATGTCCTTGAACCTCTGAAACATCCACTAAAATCCCCAGATCTATCTGAGTTCGTGGCTGAGACAAGAAATTCATGGAAACTTCTGTGGTACTGCGCGGGCAGAACTCCGTTGATGGCGATGGCGGTGCGGTGGCGGCTCGTGGCGGCGGCGGCGATCGTCGGAACCGATACACGAGGTGTCACACCTCAGAATGGAAGCCTTCACAGCTTCAAGGGGGAGGGGGAGGAGAGAGGAGGGGGGCGCACCAGCCCTTGCTCTTGAATTAGTTTGAATCAAATGGCATTAATTCATGAAAATGGGAAATTACAAGTATTTATGTGTTACATCTCAAATCCATTGGCAACCGTTGGATCTAGGGGATGGGAATGAGTGGCCTGGATTGAGTGTGACACACACACACAAAAATAATATAATAAAACAAGGAGGGGGGCGGCCCTTGGACCAAGGAGTAGAATGTGGACTTGGTAGGTGGGGGTGGGTGGCCAAATGTGGACTTTCCAAGTCCCTTGTCCCCCACTTGGCCCACCCATCTAGAAGCCTCCATTTGACATGTTGACTAACCCCACATGGGACCCATGGGTGAGGTGGCTCAATGGGATGGGGCCTGGGGGGCCCGTGGGGTCCACGGGGTCCAAATTGCACATAAGCCCCTCTTACAATCAAAATAGCAAACCGCATACAATGAAATAAACACAAATTACACACACATAAAGTCTAACTAAATATGATAAATGCCGGGACTCAGGGGGGCATCTCCAGGCTGTCTCCGAGCCAAATAGATGCCGTGGTGGCTCGAGTCGTGCTCCGTGTGCAGTACCGGTGGCTCGGTGTATCGCGCCGCTCAACTGCTCGGGTGTCCGCACCATCAAGTGCTACAAAGACGACATAGTTGTGAAGACAAGAAAGAATGAAGGTCATCTACAGGATCATCGAATTATATTCCAGCAGCTCAGGCGATATGAGCTGAAGATGAACCCACTAAACTGTGCCTTTGGGGTGTCCTATGGAAAATTTCTAGGTTTCATTGTCAGACGTCGGGGAATTGAAATAGACCCTGCAAAGATCAAGGCAATTCAAGAGTTGCCTCCACCGAGAAACCTCTCTGAGCTGCGATCCCTCCAAGGCTGGCTCGCCTATATCCGGCGGTTCATATCCAACCTGTCGGGGCGGTGTCACCCTTTTCACAAGTTAATGATGAAGGATGTTCCCTTTCATTGGGATGAAAAATGCCAGACGGCTTTTGATAAGCTGAAGAATTATCTGAGAACTCCTCCAGTGCTCAGTGCATCGTTGAAAGGGTGGCCGCTAATTCTATATATAGAAGCCACACACTATTCTCTGGGGGCAATGCTGGCCCAAAATAATGAAGAAGGAAAAGAACAGGCCCTCTACTATCTCAACTGAAGGCTAGTGAGAATCGAAGAAAAATACACCTACATTGAGAAGGTCTCCTTGGCTCTAGTTTTTGCAGCTAAGAAGCTCCGACACTACATGTTGTCGCATGAGATCAAGTTGATATCCAAAGTAGATCCGCTGAAGTACATTCTATCCCAACCGGCACTTAAAGGCCGCTTAGGCAAATGGGTAGTAATTCTCATGGAGTTTGATATCTCCTACGTGCCGCAGAAAGCTGTCAAAGGCCAGGCTATCACGGATTTCTTTGCCGCACACCCGGTGCCTGAAGACTACCCACTAGAGGCAGAACTCCCCGAAGATGAGACCCTAGAAGTAGATCAAGTGCAGCATACCCTTTGGCAATTATACTTTGATGGTGCCTCCAGAATTGACACTCCAGCAACCGGAGCAGCTAGGGTCAGAGCTGGTGCAGGCATAGTCCTTAAGTCCCCCAAGGAGGAGGTCATATATACCTCCTGTTTGATAAACAAGCCCTATACAAACAACGAGGCTGAATATGAGGCTTTAATTGTTAGGCTACAAATTGCCCTCTCCATGGCAATCCGGATGCTTGAGGTGTTTGAAGACTCTATGCTGGTCGTGAAGCAAGTTGGAGGAGAATTTGAGGTCTGGAAGCCGGAGATCCTTCCCTATCACCAATTGGTGCTGCACCTGATGGCAAAAATTTACCTTATCCAAATGAACCATGTTAATCGAGGACAGAATGCTCAAGTAGCTACCCTTGCAAAGCTGGCTAGTTCCTTGGCAGTCTTGCCAGATCAGAGCCCGAATATAACTGTCATCAACAAACGACAAGTCCTCAACATGATAGAAATCCTAGTAAAGGGAGAAGAAGATGAAGTACTGGCTGTAGAGGAAGTCCAACAGCCTGATTGGTGGGAGCATCTCCTATGCTAGTTCCAACACCGGCAGCTCCCAAAGGAAAAAGAACAAAGAATGAAATTAGTCAGGATCAAGGATTCTTATGAAATGAGGAACGAAACGTTGTTCCGGATAATGGAAGATGACTGAGGGAGGATCTTGCTTCGTTGCTTGTCCACGATGGAAGCTTGGCAGGTAATGCAAGAAGTTCATGCCGGGTTAGCCGGGGCACATCAGGCCAGTCCAAAGATGAAAATTGAAATAAAGAAATTGGGTAATTACTGGCCCACTATGTTCGATGATTGCTGCAAGTTCGCCAAAGCTTGTCAGAAATGCCAAGAACATGCCACCATGTCAAGAAGGCCACAAGTGCCACTGCATCCCACCATCCCAAGTTGGTCGTTTGCCCAATGAGGCACAGACGTGGTGGGTCCTTTGCCAGCATTGTCATCAGGGTGCAAATATATCTTGGCGGCCACGGACTACTTCTCCAGATGGGTAGAAGTGATAGCTCAAAGAGAAGTGACTGGGGAGCTAGTTGCCATGTTCTTCTGACAAAACATAATATTCCGGTTTGGGGCCCCCAGCTGCATTATCTCCGACAATGGCAGCCATTTCAGAAACTAGATGGTATATCGACTGGCTGATAAATACAAAATTGATTGGAGGACATCATCCCCCTACAATCCCCAGGCCAATGGGCTCGCAGAAGCCTTCAACAAAATGCTTTACACTTTGCTGGCGAAGATTGTTAATTCCAATAAAAAAGATTGGGAAGAAAGGATGTACGAAGCGTTGTGGGCTTATCGTACAGTTTATAAAACCCCAACTGACTGCTCACCGTTTTCCCTTATATATGGGTCAGAGGCGATGGTGCCAATTGAACTTGAGGTTCCATCTCTGAGGGTCGCCATTCAATATGGCCTGGCTAGCGGTGAACAAACTAATACAGAAAGAAGATTGGAGGAGCTTGCTGAACTAGAAGGAAGGCGACTCTGAACACAACAGAACATCCAATTATATCAGGCTCGCATGACCCGTGCTTTTGATAAGCTGGTCAAGGAGTGAGAATTCAAGAAAGGTGACCTTGTCATGGTCAAAAGAAGAGAAGTAATGGAATCTAACCCTAAAGGGAAGTTGATTGAAAATTAGGTGGGCCCGTATGTTATGCATCGGGTCTACGAAGGAGGCGCTTATGTCCTTGTAGATCACAAGGGTGCAGTCCAGTTCTCCCCTCTCAATGGGAAGCACATGAAATTGTATTAGCTGCCTGTACCGACACCTGAAGATTAGACAAAGCTCAGAAGAGCTTCATAGTCCAAACACTGTCCCACCGAGTCATAATGCCCCCGACGGACCTTACCTCCGCACGGGTGAAGAAAACTTTTCTTTGCACAGGCATTAACCCCATGCCTGTGAATACCCCTCAATAATGCCCCCGACGGACCTTACGTCTGCACGGGTGAAGAAAACCCTTTCCTTGCACGGGCATTAACCCCATGCCTGTGAATATTACTCAACCATGCCTTTAACGAACCTTACGTCCGCACAGATAGAGGAAACCCCTTCTTTGCTCAGGCATTAACCCCATGCTTGTGAATACACTCCTTACCGGTGACGGGCTTTATGCCTTAGTCGGATAGCATTCAACAATGCCCCCGACGGACCTTACGTCCGCACGGGAGAAGAAAGCCCTTCTCCTTGCACAGGCATTAATCCCATGCCTGTGAATGCCACTCTACAATGCCCCGACGGACCCTGCGTTCGTACAGATGAAGAAAACCTTCCTTTGTGTTGGCATTATTTTCTTGCCAATGAATAAACCCCTTTCTCGGCACAAGGCTTCATGCCCTAGCTGGCATCCACACAATATCACCATTGCGGACCTTATGTCTGAATCGGCGTAAAAACTCATCCTTTGCATTAGCATTATCCTCTTGCTGATGAATGAACCCCTGCTATCGGCGTAAGGCTTCGTGCCCTAGCCAACGCTCATACAATATCGCAATTGAGGACCCTACATTCGAATCGGCGAAAACTCTTCCTTTGCGTTGGCATTATTTTCTTACCAACGAATAAACCCCTTTCTCGGTGAAAGGCTTCATGCCTTAGCCGACATCCATACAATATCGACATTACGGACCTTACGTCCGGATCGGCATAAATTCTTCCTTTGTGTTGGCATTACCTTCTTGCCAGCAACTAAACCTCTTTCTCGGCGCAAGGCTTCATGCCCTAGCTAGCATTTACACAATATTGCCATTATGGACCTTAAATCCGAATCGGCACAGAAACTATCCCTTTGCGTTGACATTGTCTTCTTGCCAACGAATAGACCCTTTTCTCGGCGCAAGGCTTCGTGCCCTAGCCGGCATCCACACAATATCGCCATTATAGACCTTACGTCCAGATCGGCAAAAATTCTTCTATTGCGTTGGCATTACCTTCTTGCTAGCAAATAAACCCCTTTGTCGGCGCCAGGCTTCGTGCCTTAGCCGACATTTACACAATATTGCCATTACGGACCTTACTTCTGAATCGGCACATAAACTCTCCCTTTGCGTTGACATTGTCTACTTGCCAACGAATAGACCCTTTTCTCGGCGCAAGGCTTCATGCCCTAGCCGGCATCCACACAATATCACCATTACAGACCTTACGTCCGGATCAGTAGAAATTCTTCCTTTATGTTGGCATTACCTTCTTGCCAGCGAATAAACCCCTTTCTCGGTGCAAGGCCTAGTGCCCTAGCTGGCATTTACACAATATTGCCATTACGGACCTTACGCCCGAATTGGCATAGAAACTCTCCCTTTGAGTTCACATTGTCTTCTTGCCAACGAATAGACCCTTCTATCGACGCAAGGCTTCGTGCCCTAGCTGGCGTCCACACAATATCGCCATTGCGGGCCTTACGTCCGAATCGGCAAAAATTCTTCCTTTGCCTTGGCATTATTTTCTTGCCAACAAACAAACCCTTTCTATCGACGCAAGGTCCCGTGCCCTAGCCAACAGTCACATGCTACCATCCAGGGTCAATGTAATGCCCCGAGTTCCGAGTTCCAATTTATGGGCATATTTTGTTTCCTTTTCTTCCATCGGACCTCGAGACATTACTTCATACGTATCGCGGAAGCACAATATATAAACATGCATACATGAGCATGAGAGAGAGAGAGAAACCACAATTACAAGAATTGTAAACATCATCTCAACCATTCATAATTTCCAAAAGAGAGTACATTCCTAATGTTCTAGAATAAACATGAGTCCTCATGGGCTCACCACCCCATAACCATACATATAAGAGAGACATTCATCCAAAGCATACCCAGACGAGCTATGATCTAGCACTACTCCTCAGCTGCAGCCTCCTCCTCAACCTCCTTCTCTATCTCTCCTAAAAACGTGTGTCACAAGGGGTGAGTGTGACGCTCAGTAGGCAGCCTAAACAAACCGGGGTTAACTCGCATCTATATAACCAAATTACATACATAATTCAGATGTTAATAATAGCATAATCCATTCATTGTCATCTGCTTAAAATAACTCATATGAGAAAAATACATATTCTTTAACTAACATATAAGGTACCCATGTATGCAACAAGACCTCAGTGAATGAGCAGTTACACATTATCACATTTTCATGAGTTTTCACATTTTTGCTATTCATGGAACCGAACAGCTATCGCAAACACAGGAGGTCCACACACACAACGAACGAAAGAGTAATGCGCAGACCCTGGAGCGAACTCCCACATAGACTCCTGCTGCACGGGGCGTTACGTATCGCCGTCCCCCGGGTTCTGTGGCATTATGTATCACCGTCCCACAGAATGAACCAGCTAAATCGATAGGTTTTGACCAGGGCATTACATATCGCCGTCCCCTGGGATCTTTTACTTCCACGGCGTTACGTATCGCCATCCCACAGAAGGGACCGAAGTCCAACCTCTCAGAATGCTACTGTTTTCCATGCATAACATTCACATTGTATTTGCATTCACATTCATGCTCATTTTACAAATATTAGTATGAAACTTTATCATAACAAGCATGCTTCCAAACGGTGTAAGTGGACGAATCATAATCATAACTTACTTGACGAAAAATAGAGCATGATCAGGTTACTATATTAATAGAGGACATGTTTATTTCTAGGCTACACATGCATAGAAAATGACTTATTACTACAAGTATAGAATTTCTGGGAGCATGAAATATTTCTAGTGAGGTACAACATTAGTCTTCTATCATTTCCCCAATTTTTCAGATTTTTCTAAATTAGAATGACCCCCTCAAAATTCTCTTATTCTTAGATTCTGGAAATTGAGACAGGGCCCTGGATATGCACTGACCTATATGTGCACATACCTTAACATGTGCGTAGTCCTTGAATTCCAAAATGTGCTCAGACCCAAAGCAGGCATAGACCTATATGTGCACAGACCTGGCTTAAGGGTTTCAACACATGTGCACCGACCAGTTCTACATGTGCACCGACCTTGATTAAGGGTTTCAACGCATGTGCACCGACCTTGATTAAGGGTTTCAACACATGTGCACCGACCTGCCTCTTCATGTGCTCAGACCTTTCTTGGAGCTGCTCAGACCTGTCCAAAGGCTACAGTGCATGTGCACCGGCCTTACCTTGGACCTGCTCAGACCTGTCCAAAAGCTATAGTGCATGTGCATTGACCTTACCTTAGACCTGCTCAGACCTGTCCAAAGGCTACAGTGCATGTGCACTGACCTTACTCTACATGTGCTTAGACCTGACCAAAAGCTACAGTGCATGTGCACCGACCTTACTCTACATGTGCTCAGACCTGACCAAAGGCTACAATGCATGTGCACCGACCTTACTCTACATGTGCTCAGACCTGACCAAAGGATACAGTGCATGTGCACCGACCTTACCTTGGACCTGCTCAGACCTGCCCAAAGGCTATAGTGCATGTGCACCGACCTTACTCTACATGTGCTCAGACCTGACCAAAGGCTACAGTGCAGGTGCACCGACCTTACCTTGGACCTGCTCAGACCTATCCAAAGGCTACAGTGCATGTGCACTGACCTTACTCTACATGTGCTCAGACCTGACCAAAGGCTACAGTGCATGTGCACCGACCTTACCTACATGTGCTCAGACCTTACTAATGGACTTTAACACATGTGCACTGACTTGTTCTTCATGTGCACCGACCTTACCTACATGTGCTCAGACCTTACTCTTGGACTTTAACACATGTGCACTGACTTGTTCTTCATGTGCACCAACCTTACCTACATGTGCTCAGACCTTACTCATGGACTTTAACACATGTGCACTGACTTGTTCTTCATGTGCACCGACCTTACCTACATGTGCTCAGACCTGACTAGCCAACTCCAAAGGTGCACTGACCCTGCCCAAAGGCTGACCTTCCCAGAGACTGTACTAACCTTAGAAACTCAGAAGAGACTCATGGAAGCCCGAATCTTGGTGAAACCAAAAACCAAAAACGAACATGGTGGTGGTCCCCACATGCCCTTAAGTCCCTCTTTAAAATGTAGAAAATATATTTGAAATCATTCTAATGCATCATTGACCCCTAAAATTTGAGGTTAGGTGCCTACCTTTGGAATGTTCAACTGATTGATCCGGGGATGAGATCCACACCCCAGATCCACCCAAGACCTTGCTCGTTACCCTAGGTACAGCAGGTCTGCCCTCCTTCGTAGGGCCACGGTCCCTCACCTTTCTTTCTTACTCAAAAAGGGTAGAACATGGCAGAGGGTTGATGGGAATGGTTGCTAAAGGATTACCACCCTTGAAACCCACCACATTATATAGTTTTCAAGCCACCCAAGGTTCTTCTCACGACCCATAAGGCTCAGTCCATCCCCCAAGGTCGCTGGCTTAAAGGAGACTTAATGCTAAGCACCCCTTCAGGTTTGAACAGGTGTGACCCTTTGACCGCTGGTCATAAGTGCTAGTGGGCGCGCTTTTCGGTTGGGATGTCTTCATATGAAATAAAGAGGACTTCGAGATCTAACTCTGGGTCATGGTTTTAGTGAATTTCATCAACCCTAGCATGAGTTGTGATTTTCACAATATTAACGTTATTTCCCCTCGGTTCCAGTCGTGACCCTTCGTCTATCTAGTCATAAATGTGAGTGGGCGTGCTTATATGTTGGGATTTCGGTTGGTATGTCTTCAGATGAAATCAAGAGGACTTCAAGATCTAACTTTGAAATGTATTTTCATTAAATTTCCTCATTCCTAGTCCGAGTTATGACTTTTGCAATATTATCATTTATTCTCCCTCATTCCAATTGCGACCCTTTGGTAGCCCGAGGTAATTCGGATATAACTCTGGCATCCAGATAGTATTTGGCCACGGCCTCAATGTAGAAGTTATAGCTAGCATCCCACTCGGAATTATGGCCTTGGTTTCACCTAATTATGATCTCTCTAGGTTAAGTTACGAATTTTCTAAGGGTTCTTCAATAATATGTCGAGATTTTCTAGTTCGTTGAGTTCATGGGTCCGAATCATACTCAATTGGGCTAGTGCCCAATTGGCGGTCATAACAGTCAAAAATCGCATATCGACCCATCATCACTCTCTTACCTTTTTGTTAAAAAAAATGGGATTTAAAATAGAGGTGCCCCGCCGGACTTGTTCCTACACAAGGATAAGGGCAAAAAATGGCAATAACCCAGCTACGGTGAAAACTCGAAAGGGCGCTGCAGGTAAAATCGGGTACCCGCCATGTGAAAACCCGAAAGGGCGCATGGGCAAAAGCAAGAGGGGACCGGTGCCGGTGAAAACCCGAAAGGGTGCTTGTACCGGTAATGTGATTAAAAAAATGTTGTATCTTCCTGCCAAGAGACGTGTCCCAGGGTCAAATTCATAAATATTCTCACAATAGAACATCCCTGTGTGTCCCACCGGAGAATAAACCACTAATAGACATTTCCAAAGCCTGATTGGAATAGGCCTTCCGCTTGTTCTAGTGAAAGCTTTAAACCTATCTTTGCTTCGGGATCTTATTCGATGTCAATGAATACATTTACCCTGATCTTCATCATCATCGACGATATCAGTGAATGAAACGTTAACTCAGACCTTTTGTCCTTGTTAATGAAGAAAAAGACCTATCTTTGCTTCGACATCTAACCCGATGTTGATGAATACATTTACCTTGATCTTCGTCATCATCGACGAGATCAGTGAATGAAACGTTAACTCGGACCTTTCATCCTTGTTAATGAAGAAAAAGACCGATCTTTGCTTCAGCATCTAACCCGATGTCATTGAATACATTTACCCTAATCTTCATCATCATCGGTGATAACAGTGAATGAAACGCTAACTCGGACCTTTCATCCTTGTTAATGAAGAGAAAGACCTATCTTTGCTTCGCCATCTAACCCAATGTCGATGAATACATTTACCCTAATCTTCATCATCATCGGTGAGATCAGTGAATGAAACATTAACTTGGACCTTTCATCCTTGTTAATGAAGAAAAAGACCTATCTTTGCTTCGACATCTAACCCGATGTCGATGAATACATTTACCCTGATCTTCGTCATCATTAGCGAGATCAGTAAATGTAACGTTATCGCAGCCGAGTGGACCCTTTCTCGACAGAGTCGAGCTCTTCACAGCCCGGGGGAGTTGATGGGGACATCACCCATGATTCCCTCTGGCTCGACACCTCTCTCCCTCACGGAGACGGGTAGGGTACGGCTCCACGACTGGACGGGTCCACCACGACACTTGGGCTTGCTCTGTGGGTCATCTTGATGTATTTTCTCCTTTTAGTTGAGTCATTTTGATGTAATTTGCCTTGGTTTTGAGTCAAGTCCCTAGGTTATTATGTTATTTACCTAAGTTTGTGTCATCATGTTGGGCTAGAGTGTCGTATGGGCCCATTTAGGTGGGCCTGGCCCAGGGGCGCCCCCTTTCCCTTCCCTACCTCTTTTGCTTATTTGCTATTAGCACTTAGTTCAGAGACTTTTTGTAAATGTTGGGATCCCTATAAATAGGACCCCAACCCCACTTGAGATGGCTAATGAAGTATTGAGTAAATTTATCCACAAGCATTGTCTTCTCTCTCTCTCTCTAGCTCTCTCTATATATATATATCTCTCTCTCTCTAAAGGGGGCGAACCCCTCTCTCTCTCCTTCTCTCTCTCTCTCCCTTGGGTGAACCTGCCCCTTCACCTCCCCCCCCCCTTGCCACATCACCCGCCACCTCAGCCCCCCACCCTTTCACCTTCCCAAGAGCCATTACTCCCCTTTAGTACCTCCACATCCCAAGCAACCTTTCCCATTCCCAATACACCCTTTCACCTTCCCAAGGGAGACTCCCTTCTCCTAGGCACCCCTTCCCATCCCCAAAGCAACCCCTTCCTATTCCCTAGACCTCTATTAAACCCTCCCATTAACCCACCACCCAAATCAAGAGGAGCCCTCCCCATTCCCCCAAGCCACTTGCGCCCCCATCTCCCCACCACCTCCCCCTTGGCCATTTGCGCACCCACCCCACTCCTTGCTAGCTCCGCCCCTGGCCTCCACCCTCACCACCCCTTCCCACCTTCCAAACCTCTCCCCACCACCAAAGCACCCATATCCCTTACCCTTCCACCATAGAAACCCCCTCCACCATTTCTCTCTTCCAATCTATGTGCAGCTGAAGACCTGTAGATCGACAGTCTGTTGCAGCACCGCCTCAGACTCCACCCCGGAGCTCCTAGGGGCGTAGCCTACATCGACGGAAAGCTCTTCCGGTCATATTCACAGGCAAGGTTGTTTCGCCGCAATCCGAGGTCGGAGCTGCACAGGAGAGCCGTCCTTCGCCAACTGTGCAGAACCAGTCTGGCCTGCAACTAGAAGCAACTTGCAGAAGCTCCTGCGACCACACCAGTGCTCCCCTTGGCGCGCCACTTGACCGGGGCAAAGATCCACCTGTTCTCTGTCCAACGCAGCCAGAGGGGACTCATTCATAGGTTAGAGCTAATTGTACCGAAGTTTCTACCACCGGGACACTATTCAGGTCAGTCAGGATCTTCTCCAATACCCTTCCACTTCTCGGACTGCTGCTCTCGGCCCTGACCTCCTCCGGTGCCTTTCTTTCTTTCTGCTCGAAGAAGACTTGCCCACGATCATGCTCGTCTTGGTCCCACCTCGTTTGGACTTCGGGAGTGATCGTGGTGACTTTATCCGTTTGCTGTTGCATCCTAGGAGCAGTCCGAGCCTGATCATAGGGACCCTATTCCATAGCCTGCCCCTACCAGTGACGACTTCGGACCCGCCCACAAAAATTTGCAGTCATGCCTGGGTACGTCAGTGACGTTTTGGCACAAGTCTCATCAAGTTCTGAGTCCGGGGGAGCTCACAGCGGTGGCTAAACTGACCCCCTGTCTTGCTGTTCTAGACCCAGGCAGATTCGGCCGGGTGCTCTGTCGGCGCAATCCGAGCAACTCTCCCCTCCCCGCCTGGCCGGCTTAACTTCCCTCCCTGTGCGGAGGTAGTGTTTGATTTGTAATATAGATATCCCCACCCAAAGTCCACCCTCATGTGTGAGGTGTAGTGCTTGTAACTATTAAACAGGGATCAAGCTTCATCAGCGCAGTGTGCGGGGAACCCACACTTCCCCGCTCGCCCTCGTCTCCGAACGGGGTTGGTTTCTTGAAAACAACCAGGGTAAGCTCTGAACTTTGCTCCATTATCCGTATTTGTTCATATAATATCCGCGGAATTTCTCCATTGAGCAAGAGAGAGAGCGCCCGACCCCGTTTGTTCCACTTACGAGCGGTCACTGTGGGCTGTGAGAGAGAGGGACCTAGTGCCCCATTTGGCACCCGGCCAGCCCCTTAAGCATGGGCCTCGTACCTTCGGGAGAGCAACCCTAGCCCTACTGGCACTCTACCAGCTAGGGTCTTGATCCGTCACCTCCACTTAGCATCATCAAGTCAACCGGGCTCGTGTGTGTGCGACGGCAATTCGGCCCCAATCTAGTACTTTATTGCTTCGTGATTGTGCTTGCGGAATAGGTCCAAGGATCTTTGTCTCATTGCTGCATACCTCCTTAGTGTGTCACATCAAGTGGTATCAGAGCCAGGTTTTAGACTTGTCTCTACAAGCCTAGGTCCTAAGGTCATTGCTTTGTCTTCGTCCATGTGTCCTCTTGTGCATGTCTACCCGTAGTGGTGCCTTGTTTCGGACCGACCCCTCATCCTTGGCTCCCCCTATGAATCCCAATTCCTAAGGCAACCAAGATATCCCTAGGGAGGCACCCCAAGCTCTGATGGATCGGATGGAGACTACCCTCAACCTCGTCCTCGAACAGCTAGCTAGTCTTACCACCCAGATGGATAGACTCGAGGAAGCTAGGGCCCCACCCAGGAACCATGTCCAAAGAGCTCCCCCTCCACACGCTGAATTTGATAGAGAGGGTTTGGAGAATGAGAGGCCCCGCCAACCTCGACATCATGAGAGGCAACCTCGAGAAGACCCGGATGATTACCTCTTAAAAATGATTAGGGTGGAAGCTCCAAACTTCGATGGGTCCCATAACCCACATGTCTACCTAGAATGGGAGAGTGCCATGGACCAATACTTTGATTGGTACCCTATGACGGAAGATAGGAGAGTTAGGCTTGCAAAAATGCACCTTACCAAACTAGCCAAGACCTATTGGATGAGTGTGGAGAGTAGAAAGAGGATTAGGTGGGAAGAACCCATTCATACCTGGGAAGACATGAAAGCCCAACTAAGATTCAAGTACCTCCCCAACTCCTACACCCAAACTCTCTTAGACGAATGGCAAAGCCTCACCCAGGAGGGAAAAATCATGGTAGAATACATTGAACTATTTGACTCCTACCTTCTAAAGTGTGGAGTACATGAAGAGTTGGCTGTCACCCTATCACGATTTAGGAATGGACTCCACCCATACATCAAGAGAGAACTATTTATGAGGGATGTGGATTCCCTTGAGTTGGCTTATCAAATAGCCCGGGATACGGAGAGATTTTCTAGGAATCCTAAGTTTGCCTCTCCTCGCCCAGTTAAACCCAAAAATATGGGCCCCTGACCCCACCTTCCTCCCCTATTGAGGACTCCTATCCCCAGTGGGGGAACTCCTACTCGACCTTACCATCAACCACCCAATCCCACCCCCACCAAGGCAACTCCACCCAACCCTCCTCCCCGAAGAGAGGAAACCCCTAAAGGAACAACCCCAGGGAGTAGTTCGGTAAAATGCTTTCGATGCCATGGTTATGGCCACATTGCCACCCAATGTCCGTCCAAAGGATTGTCTAGCCTTATCATTGAAGGAGGGCCTACCCCGTCCCAAGGAGAGTATGAGAGCATGGTTGAGGAGTATGAGGCTGCCTTGGGTTGGGAAGAAGAGTATGAGGAACATTTCTATGAAACGGGCTTAGATCACGACCCTCCTCCCGCCGACTCCCACTTAGGTGTGATTAGGTGCACCCTCACCAAACCACAAGAGGAGGATTGGCGTAGGACCTCCATTTTTCACACCTACCTCAAGATGGGGAGCCATTTTAGGAAAGTGATCCTAGATAATGGGAGTTGTGTCAACGCCGTGTCTCCTGACACCGTTAAGCTTCTTGGGCTTACTACCACACCCCACCCCAAGCCATACCGGGTCTCTTGGATTAACAACCACTCCATCCCGGTCAACACTTGTTGCCTTGTCCCCATCACCTTCTCATCCTATCAAGGACAAGTTTGGTGTGACATTATACCCATGGAAGTAGGGAGAATCCTACTAGGGAGGCCCTGGTTCTATGACATCAATGCAACCATCCTAGGAAAGCCCAACACATGCACTTTTGAACATGAGGGGAAAACCATCCGCCTCAATCCCTCCCCACCTCGAAAGGAACCTCCCTCCAAGGGGCTTCTCCCTTCACCACAATCCAAACCACCTCAAAACCCAGGGATCCCACACCCACCAACCCAACCATCTTCCAAAGAACCTACCCAAGAAAAGCCAACTGGAAAAGTCAAGGGCATGCATCTCATCACGAGAAAATAACTAGAGGAGGAGGTTGCCCAAGGAACACCCTTGTGTGCAGTAGTCATATGCCTTGGAGAGTCAACTCCCTCCAACCCCCAGCCTGTGGAAATACACCCTCTCCTGGAAGAATTTAAGGATGTGTTCCCCAATGAGCTCCCTGACCAACTGCCACCCATGAGGGATGTTCAACATGCTATCGACCTCGTCCCAGGAGCCACCCTCCCAAACCTTCCCCACTATCGTCTCAACCCCACAGAGCAAGCTGAATTGAGGAGGCAAGTGGAAGAACTTATTAGGAAGGGCTTTCTCCGCCTTAGCAAAAGCCCTTGTGCTGTCCCGGCCCTTCTCACACCCAAGAAAGATGGGACATGGCGAATGTGCATCGATAGCAGGGCCATTAACAAGATTACCGTCAAATATAGGTTCCCCATACCTAGGCTTGACGATATGCTCGACATGCTAGCCGGAGCCACCATTTTTTCCAAAATAGATCTTAAAAGTGGCTACCATCAGGTTAGGATAAGGCCAGGAGATGAATGGAAAACAGCCTTTAAAACCAAAGATGGACTCTATGAGTGGCTAGTGATGCCTTTTGGGCTATCAAATGCCCCGAGCACCTTTATGCGCCTGATGACGGAGGTCCTTAGACCTTACATTGGAGTTTTCTTGGTGGTCTATTTTGATGACATCCTTATCTACAGCCAGTCCAAGGAAGCCCACCTCAGCCATCTTAGGCAGATCTGCACTACCCTTAGGAAAGAGAGTCTCTTCGCCAACTTGGGAAAATGTCATTTCATGACCAAATCCATTACTTTCCTTGGATATGTGGTCTCCACTGAGGGAGTGTCCATGGACCCCAAAAAGGTCCAAGCTATCCTTGACTGTCCAGAGCCCCGCACTCTCCACGAGGTCTGGAGTTTCCATGGGTTGGCCACCTTCTATCGGAGATTTATCCGTGGGTTCAGCATGGTCACAGCCCCCATCACAGATTGCCTTAAGAAGGGGACGTTTGCGTGGACCAAGTCTGCTTCTAGGGCCTTCCAAGAGCTCAAGGAAAGGATGACCCAAGCCCCGGTATTATGCCTCCCCGACTTTTCCAAAGTCTTTGAGGTGACTTGTGATGCCTCCGGGGTAGGGATTGGCGGGATCCTCAGCTAAGAGGGACACCCAGTGGCGTACTTTAGTGAGAAATTGTGTGATCCCAGGGTAAAGTACTCCACCTATGACAAAGAATTTTATGCCGTGGTACAATCCCTCCGGCATTGGAGGCATTATCTCTTGCCCAAAGAGTTTGTCATATTTTCTAACCACGAGGCCCTGAAATATCTCAACTCCCAATAGAAACTGAATGCCCGACATGCCCGCTGGGTCGAATACATCTAGTCCTACACTTTTGTGATCAAGCATAAGGCTGGGAGTGAGAATCGTGCCGCAGATGCACTCAGTAGGAGGGTCTCCTTGTTGGCTACCATTCGGGTGGAAGTCATAGGGTTTGAGAGAGTCAAGAATGAGTACCCTGATTGTCCAGATTTTGGGCCTATCCATACCACCCTGACCACCCAATCACCTAGAGAACACCAAGGTTTCATCCTAGAGGACGGGTTCATCTTCAAAGGCCATAGACTTTGCATACCTAGAACATCCCTGCGGGATTTCCTAGTCTGGGAGTTGCATGCAGGAGGCCTGGCTGGACATTTTGTAGTGCACAAGACCATTGCTATGGTTGAGGGTCAGTTCTATTAGCCAAGTCTCAAGAGGGATGTAGCCAAAATTATGGGACAGTGTCGCATATGTGCCTCAGCCAAATAGATAAAACAGAACACTGGCCTATACACCCCACTCCCTGTCCCTGATCGTCCATGGCAGGATTTAAGCATGGACTTTGTCTTGGGCCTACCTAGAACTCAGAAGAAGCATGATTCCATCTTTGTCGTAGTGGACAGATTTTCAAAAATGGCCCATTTCATCCCCTTTTCAAAAACCTCTGATGCCTCCCATGTGGCCCGCCTATTCTTCGATGAAGTAGTTCTCCTCCATGGCCTACCCAAAACCATCATTTCTGATAGGGATGTCAAATTCACCAGCTATTTCTGGAAGACCCTATGGCACCTAATGGAGACCCTTCTCAAATTCTCCACAGCCTATCACCCTCAAACCGATGGCCAGACCGAAGTCGTCAATCGAAGTCTTGGGAACCTCCTTCGGTGTCTTGTTGAGGATTGCCCACGGAATTGGGATCTTATTCTACCCCAGGCAGAGTTTGCCTACAACAACTCAGTGAATAGGTAAATAGGGATGAGCCCATTTGAAGCCGTGCATGGGTACAAGTCTAGAAAGCCTACAGATCTCATTCCTTTGCCTACACATGCTAGAGTGTCTATTAGTGCTGAATCTTTTGCCCAACACATGAAAGAATTGCATGAGGAAATCAGCAAACACATCAACAAAAGCAATGAGGTGTATAAGAAATCGGCCGATTCCCACCGACGCCACCAGGAATTTCGTGTAGGTGACTTTGTGATGGTGAGAATTGAGAGACTTTTCCCTGGGAATGTCTCCAAACTGAGGTCGCATGGATCAGGTCCCTTCCAGGTTCTGAGGCGGATCGGCACAAATGCTTACATGTTGGACCTCCCCGAGGAGTACGGAGTAAGTCCCACATTCAATGTGGCTGACTTGGTGCCATACAGGGGTCCCACGGTGGCACCTAGTGAGGAAATCAAGCTTGTTCCACCCCTTGAGAGAGCCACCACCCGTGAGAAAGTTCCACCAAACCAGAGGGGCCAACGTGAGCAAGTAGAGCGGATATTGGATGAATAGGTCACCATCACCCGGAGCAAAGCATACGAGCGATACTTGGTCAGGTGGAAGGGCCGGCCCCCGTTGGATGACTCATCGGTGAGCAGGAGGATCTTCAGCAGCTAGACCCCGACCTCCTGGAGCGCTATCACAGCCGAGTGGACCCTTTCTCGACAGAGTCGAGCTCTTCATAGCCCGGGGGAGTTGATGGGGACATCACCCATGATTCCCTCTGGCTCGACACCTCTCTCCCTCCCGGAGACGGGTAGGGTGCGGCTCCACGACTGGACGGGTCCACCTCGACACTTGGGCTTGCTATGTGGGTCATCTTGATGTATTTTCTCCTTTTAGTTGAGTCATTTTGATGTAATTTACCTTGGTTTTGATTAAAGTCCCTAGGTTATTATGTTATTTACCTAAGTTTGTGTCATCATGTTGGGCTAGAGTGTCGTATGGGCCCATTTAGGTGGGCCTGGCCCAGGGGCGCCCCCCCTCCCTTCCCCACCTCTTTTGCTTATTTGCTATTAGCACTTATTTCAGAGACTTTTTGTAAATGTTGGGATCCCTATAAATAGGACCCCAACCCCACTTGAGATGGCTAATGAAGTATTGAGTAAATTTATCCACAAGCATTGTCTTCTCTCTCTCTAGCTCTCTCTCTCTCTCTCTATATATATATCTCTCTAAAGGGGGCGAACCCCTCTCTCTCTCCTTCTCTCTCTCTCCCTTGGGTGAACCTACCCCTTCACCTCCCCCCCCCTTGCCACATCACCCGCCACCTCAGCCCCCCACCCTTTCACCTTCCCAAGAGCCATTACTCCCCTTTAGTACCTCCACATCCCAAGCAACCTTTCCCATTCCCCATACACCCTTTCACCTTCCCAAGGGAGACTCCCTTCTCCTACGCACCCCTTCCCATCCCCAAAGCAACCCCTTCCTATTCCCTAGACCTCCATTAAACCCTCCCATTAACCCACCACCCAAATCAAGAGGAGCCCTCCCCATTCCCCCAAGCCACTTGCGCCCCCATCTCCCCACAACCTCCCCCTTGGCCATTTGCGCACCCACCCCTCTCCCTACTAGCTCTGCCCCTGGCCTCCACCCTCACCACCCCTTCCCACCTTCCAAACCCCTCCCCACCACCAAAGCACCCATATCCTATACCCTTCCACCAAAGAAACCCCCCTCCACCATTTCTCTCTTCCAATCTATGTGCAGCTGAAGACCTGCAGATCGATAGTCTGTTGCAGCACCGCCTCAGACTCCACCCCGGAGCTCCTGGGGGCGTGGCCTACAACGACGGAAAGCTCTTCTGGTCGTCTTCGCAGGCGAGGTGGTTTCGCCTCAATCCGAGGTCGGAGCTGCACAGGAGAGCCGTCCTTCGCCAACTGCACAGAGCCAGTCCGGCCTGCAACCAGAAGCAACTTGCAGAAGCTCCTGCGACCACACCAGTTATCCCCTTGGGGCGCCACTTGACCGGGGCAAAGATCCACCTGTTCCTTGTCCAACGCAGCCAGAGGGGCCTCATTCAGAGTTCGGAGCTAATTGTACTGAATTTTCTACCACCGGGACACTGTTCAGGTCAGTCAGGATCTGCTCCGACACCCTTCCACTTCTTGGACTGCTTCTCTCAGCCCCGACCTCCTCCGGTGCCTTTTTTTCTTGCTGCTCGAAGAAGACTTGCCCACGATCATGCTCGTCTTGGTCCCACCTCGTTTGGACTTCGGGAGTGATCGTGGTGACTTTATCCGTTTGCTGTTGCATCCTAGGAGCAGTCCGAGCCTGATCATAGGGACCCTGTTCCATAGCCTGCCCCTGGCGGTGAAGACTTCAGACCTGCCCACAAAAATTCACAGTCATGCCTGGGTACGTCAGTGACGTTTTGGCGCAAGTCTCATCGAGTTCTGAGTCCGGGGGAGCTCACAGCGTCTGCTACACCGACCCCCTATCTTGCTGTTCCAGACCCGGGCAGATTCGGCCGGGTGCTCCGTCGGCGCAATCCGAGCAACTCTCCCCTCCCCGCCTGGCCGGCTTAATGCCCCTCCCTGTGCGGAGGTAGTGTTTGATTTGTAATATAGATATCCCCACCCCAAGTCCACCCTCCTGTGTGAGGTGTAGTGCTTGTAACTATTAAACAGGGATCAAGCTTCATCAGCGCAGTGTGCGGGGAACCCACACTTCCCCGCTCGCCCTTGTCTCCGAACGGGGTTGGTTTCTTCAAACCAACCAGGGTAAGATCTGAACTTTGCTCCATTATCCGTATTTGTTCATCTAATATCCGCGGAATTGCTCCGTTGACCAAGAGAGAGAGCGCCCGACCCCGTGTGTTCCACTTACGAGCGGTCACCGTGGGCTGTGAGAGAGAGGGACCTAGTGCCCCAATTGGCACCCGGCCAGCCCCTTAAGCGTGGGCCTCGTACCTTTGGGAGGGCAACCCTAGCCCTGCTGGCACTCTACCAGCTAGGGTATTGATCCATCACCTCCACTTAGCATCATCAAGTCACCCGGGCTCGTGTGTGTGCGACGGCGATTCGGCCCCAATCTAGTACTTTATTGCTTCGTGATTATGCTTGCGGAATAGGTCCAAGGATCTTTGTCTCATTGCTGCATACCTCCTTAGTGTGTCACATCAGGGTTCAACCGCCCCAGTCCTGAACGGCTGATGTTGGACCGTTCATGATCTTGGATACTTGACTTTCATAAAACACGTTCAATTAATCAAAGCCAAGGTCCAATTAGCCCTGAATTGATACGGACTTTACCAAGGAGGGAGGCTACCCATAAAATGGGCCCAGGACGTGCCACAAAAAATGGCCCAATGAATGATGGACAACTTAGGGCATCAACAAATGGGAATAAGAGAAACGACTCAGCTTATCGGTGAAAAAACGGGTGTCAACAGATGCCCCTCCTTAACATCCTCTTTGCAGGGGAGTGAGCGGAGGTGAAGCGGAGGTGACATGGAACATGAAGCTGGAGCGGAAATGTAGCGGAGTGGATCGGAAAAGCAGGCGTTAAGGTAAAACGACACCCGTTTCTACCAACAAGTGTTGAGAATCTTTCGGAAAACTCTGAACCGAATGTAACGAACGATTAGACCAAAAGTGATGCCAATCTGGAGGAACTAAACTAAAAAATGAAATAAATCGACAAGGCCAACCTCATGGGGGACACAATCCCGTGGTCCAATGAGGGGGCCACAAAAGAAAATAGGCTAAAGCTCCAGACGGGGACCCTTCAATCAACCAAACCAAACGAATCGACCAAAGAAAACCTTCCAATTCAGAGTGGAATTAGTCCTTCTTACTCAAGCATTCGAACATACAGCTGACCATCACTGATGGGACATTCTTCAAGCAAATCATGGGGCATGAAAGCTCAAAAGATGCGTATGATGCATGCTGGGCTAAAATAAAAGAAATCGTAAAAACAAATGCGAAGAAAGATTAAAAGATAAAATACTCGAGAATAATATTGCTAAGCTGGGAATATCAGAGTAAAGATACCATCCGTAACCACAGCGTGCGGGATAGAACCGTCCTCCCCGTGACATCCCAACCTAACGGCCTATCCAAACATTAAATACATGAACCTGGATCATCATCGTTTTTGGTGAAGGGGAACATCAGATCCTGGAACACGTAGATAACCAATTGGTTCTCGAGATAATATAATATAATACCATATAATAATGCAATAAGGGATATAGGGATAGAAGGCCATACCTGACTTACCTGTGCAGGTGAAACGGCGAGTGAAAGTCTTGATTACTGCGCATGAAATTGTTACCAAGATTCGTAATAATATCAAAAATTCATCAATTGAAGTGCAACCACCATTTAAGAATGAACGGTTAAGAACCAACCGCCCCAAAGTAGAACGGTTACATGATAGCCATACATTCCAGGGAATTTGAACCGACTTAAGAAGTTTACCGTTTGAGGATAAACGGTCATGAACTAACCGCACAAATATAGAACGGTCTATCGCTAGACCGCGCAAGTTCTGCAACTTCGAAAAAAAAAACAACCCTTCACCTCCCTCCACCATAACCGATGGTGGAGGGGACGAAGGAGGGCAACCGAGCCCCATTCCCTCAACCGGACGAAGGAGGGCAACCGAGCCCCATTCCCTCAACCTCACACCCCCAAACTCTCTCCCTCTCAGCTCTCCCCCCCCCCCCCCTCATGCGCCAAAAGCACCAAGCGAGGCGTTCCGGGATAGCCGAAGAAACAACGGCCGCACCACCGCCGTCGACGACCGCCGCGGCCGCGGCGGCGAGCACCGAAAGGATACCACTGGAAGGGACCACGCCGCCACCCGCAGTCGAGGAAGGGGCCGAAGCGATCATACCCGTGGAGGAGGTCCCTGTCGCGGATGAAGACGCCGGTGAAGAAGCACCGGTGGAGAAACAGGCCAAAAAACCACGGGACCCTGAGGTAGGAGCTTCAAAAACCCTCCCCATTTCCATTTTTATTCCATTTTTAAGCCATGAATGTTAGTTTAGGGGGTTTTAGAGGGCTTAGGGGGCTGGTTTGGGGGCTACGACAGCCTCTTTGCCGGCCGGGGGACGCCCACCGTCGTCGGGGAAGACGATGGTGGGGCGGTTAAACAGAAACCGCACAAATCAAGACACGCGGCCCACATAGAACCGCTCAAACCAATACGGCCTTGGAAGGACCGTTCATAATCACACAGCAAACGAACCGAACCAAGCCAGGACGGTTAAGGGGTCACCACACCAACAGTGAACGGGCCACATTGGTCCGTTCAGCAACCAAACAATGCAAAACTAAACGGTTCCCATAGGACCGTCCATAATTCACGCGGCCGAGGAGTTGCCGTTCTACCCTAGGAAGATGAAAAGACGGACGGCTCGTGATAGCCCGTCCAAGTCAAGGACGGTGGGCATGGGACCGTTCAATAGATGATTTTATTGAAAATGAGACAAAATGCAAACTAAATTACTAAAATGCATCTAATAATGAATGACATGAATGCAGGGGAAGCGTAGGACCAGCACCTCGTTGTTGCAGGTCCGCGCAGTGTACTTGGCATTGTCGGACTTCCAGAGGGAGCGGTTGGCTGCCATGGGGTTCGCCCCCTTCCTGAGCATTGAGGTGTGTCACTTCGACGCAGCTCAGCTTTACGCCCTTCACGACCGCTGGGACCCAGTGAGTCGGACGTTCCTTTTCCCGTGGGGGCATATGGTCCCCACGCTAGAGGACGTGGCCAGGCTCACTGGCCTTCACGTGTGTTGACATCCGTTTTATGACCAATAAGTTGGGTCATCTCCTTGTTTATCCATATGATGCTCCGAGTTGTTCACTCTTCATCGAGTCTCCTTGATCAGTTTTAAGCATGTTTCTTGGGTCTTCTCCTTGGTTGGAATGTGGTTTATTGTGGCCTTTTATTCGATGAGCTTAGCAAGCTTTGCACCTTTTTTTATCCTCATTGTTAATAACGGTCCTCCCTGGGGGCGTTACTTCCATATAATGCATGATCCCTGGGCCGTTACTTATTGAAGAGTCCTAAAGTTTGAGGCCTTTGTTCTAAAGCTTATCCTCTTGCTTATCCATTGAATCTAACGGTCTGTCGTGTAGCCGTTATTTATTCCAACGCGTCCAGCCTTGGCCGTTACTTTCCTTCGAGAGTCCAACTTGTTTGATCTTCTTCCTGTTGATCTTATCTCTTTTGAGGTAAGGTTGAATGTAACAGACGTTCCCTGGCGCGTTATTTTCATGTGGTAGTCTGTCGACCAGCCATTACGTCCAACAGAGAGTCCTGGCAGTTCAGGCCTTTTCTATGCTACTCCGTGGTCGAGATAAGAGCTTGAATTGTTGATTTCTCTTCCAAATCTGATCCTCAGAACCTTCTGTTTGTTTCTATGGACTCTTGGTGATATTATCTTCAGGGATTTGCTAAGAGTTATCCTTTTATATTGCTGGATTATCCTCTGCTCGACCGGAGAGTTTGAGGGTTTATAAATAGCACCCTTAACTTCATGGCCCAAAGGAGGAAGATCTGGAGTTCGCGTCGAAGTGCTGCCGCATTCTGGAGTCACATCTGACCAAGGAGAATTGTTTTTCACGTTCATCTGCTTCACGGTGAAGGGAGTATTCGTTCCATTGGTTTTCAAAGTTCATCATTACCTATTGTGTTCTTCCTCATCTCCTTTTCATCAAAGCATTGTCCCTCTTTTTTCTCCACATTCTCCCTGGTTTTTCATCATCTAAACATCCTCCTATCTTTTTAAAAATGCCCAGAGGGGTTAAAAAATCAAAACTTCCCCGGTACTTTTCTTTCCTTTTGCATGCTATTGAGTTTATTGAAGAATTGATGCTATGCTTGTTTAAAGGGCTAATTTGGGTCTGTTTTCTTGTATTTTCACGTTCCTTGGCAGGTTTACAGGTTCACCACACGAGGCCCAAGTCTTCTGGCCGGCTGGAAGAGTTGGAGTTAAAAGAATCCACAAGCTATTACTGCAGGTTATTTGACGGTCTTGTGCAGGCGTGTCAGATTCATATAGCGGTTCATCAAGCGACCGTCACTTCCCAGTGACGCGTTGGCTTTCGGCCGTTGCATTCCGTTGATTTACAGATTTCTCTGATTTTCTCTATCACGTGGGCGGGTGCTTCATCCACCTATTTCCAAGGTATTTTCAAGTCATTGGCTTGTTTCTACTTTAGTGGCGATCACATTCTTTCTTAGTATTGGGCATTAGCTCTCTCTCCATCTCATATCTCTTATCCTCTTTGCTTGCTCCACCCTTGCGGCGTGTTTTTATTTGCTTTTGCTCCACGCCCCGACGTGTGTTTTTCTTTATTCCCTTAGTTTAGTTTGATGATTGAGATAGCATGCCCATGCTAGAGCTTGTTCTGGTTGCCTAGGTTCATGGTTCGCATGTCCTTGGGTTGATTGAGATCTTTGATTTTTGCCTATCATCTTTATTGCACATAAAATAAAAAGAAGAAGAGAAGCAAAACAAATCAACAGATAATTTTTTGGCAATCATGGTGGGACAACTTGTGCCAATCGTGTCTTGATCTCTGTTTAAACCTGCCATCATTCCCTTGTTTGATTGTCCTCGGATCTCCCTCTTACTTCATCTTATTTCTGGTCCTCTGGGTGTTCTGACGGCCCTCTGTCCCTGCATTACTCCACTCTGACGCAGGGGTATTGGACCATTATAAGCCTGATCCTGTGTGCGGGCTTTTCACGGATTTCCCTTTTATTTCTGGTTGTTTTTGGCTCTCTGGCTCATCCGACGGTCCTGGTGCTCTGCGTTATATTACTTCTGGCGGTCTGGCCTTCGACCGTTATTATCTTCTAACGTAGGGTCTATAGACCATTATACTCATGACAAGTACGCATCCCGAGGTGCATTACTTTCCGCAGTTTCTGCTGTGATTTCCTTGCTTGGGTGATATCTGACTTCCTCCCTGATTGTTCTACATACCTACATCATTGTGTGCATAGTTGTTTGCTAGATTCTAGGCTAGATTTTACATGCACTCCGGTGCACATAGGTTCATTCATACTTTCATACATTAGATTGCATTTTCCTACCTTGGTGTGCGGACCTCTCGTCTCCATATTCCTTGGGGCCGACTAGGAAATCACACCAGGGACCTCCATAAGTCCCCGCGAGCCGTTGATTCCCACACGGACGCCGGGCCGGTTGTACCTTTTCCACCCCGTGTCTAGGGTTGCATAAGTGAAGGATCGGTCATACTTAGAGTCAAACCAAGCTTTACATCCATCTCCCGTCAGGAACCTATTGTTGAGAGCTCATATTAATCCATCCACTAAAGTTTCAAAGGAGAAATAATAAGAATCTTGAAGCATCATATTAAACAACTTGGTTGACTTCGAGTGTCTTCATCTCTTACTACTTACATCTTTGTGATAAATCATCTAAGTTTGGTTGCTCATTGTGTGTTTGTGTTGTGTTGTTTGCATCTTGTTAATGTTGTTCGTTGCATGTGGAGTTGTTTTCGTCAGTTGGAAGCACCTCCTAGGGTCAACTCATTCTCCAAGTTCTACTCAAATCCGCTCTTCGAATCCACCATGGCTTCTTTCAATCCTCCCCGTTCCCAAGAGGATTCTCTTCCTCAAGGGCTTCTTGAAAACCCTGCTAGGGTTACCTCGTTCTCTTCTATAGAGGGGACGGCCCCTCTTCCATCCTCCACCTCCATGGAAGGTGGTCAGGCTACCCCTTCCTTCTCTACTCCTTCTGCGGGCTCCATTCTCCAGATGATGGCCCAATTGGATCCGGCCCAACTCCAAACTGTCTATCAAGCCATGCAAGGATCCAATATCTCCCCTCCCACGATTATGCAGGGTCAATCCAATCCTCTCATCTAGCCCACTCCAATTAATCTCACTCCGGTCCAACCCCGGACCATCACATTCTCCGGCATGGAGACGGGCCAATCTTCCACTTCGGCCCAGCAATCTTTTGACAAAGGGAAGTCTCCTATCCCTTCTTTCACTCAGATGGATCATCACTTGTCTAGCCCTCTTGTTCCACAAGTCCTGTTGGGTCCCTCTGATTTTCTGCACCCTCAGTCAGGGGTGGTCCAAGCCCACTCCAATCTGGGTCAATCTCGGGCCCAATATCCTTCTTATGGACCCCCTATGTCGGCCGCTTATCCTTTGGCTCCTTCTTATGGGCTCCCACCTCCTACTACAATTCACCCCTCTGCTCCTCAACTTCAAGCATCATCTCTTGCTACCCCTGCTCCATCCAGAGAGCAGAAATTACTTGATAAATGGGCCACCATGCAACAACAACTTGACTTCCTCCAGAAGCGGGTTGGCCCACAATCCTTGGTCGATGTTCCTGTTCCTAGTTTCCAGAACATCCGGTTCCCTCCCCAGTCTAAGCTCCCCAATTATAGAAAATATGACGGGAACGGCAATCCCTTTATTCACGTGAGGGATTTCTTATATGAGTCGGCCCAATTCCAATATGATGATCGTCTTATGGCATATTTATTCCGCCGATCATTGGACGGTGTTGCACTGGAATGGTTTTATTCTCTGCCATTGGAAGAAGCTGAGAGCTTTAAGGTAGTAAAAGACAAGTTTATTCAGCAGTTTCAAGACCGGGTCGGCCCGGAATATTCTTTTACAGATCTGGTGGCCGAAAAGATGAAAATAGATGAGGAGTTTGCCACTTATGCAGATAGGTGGAGGCAGATGGCCGCTAGAGTGCCCGGCCATATTCCGGAAGAAGAGAAGGTCAAGCTACTTATTTCAAATGCTACTCCAACCTTCCGAAACATCCTGGCAATGAATGACATAGCCAACATGCATCAACTATATAGCCGGGCGCGCTTTATTCAGACTCAGTTCAAGGACTCCCCTATCCACTCTTTGTTCGAAAACCAAAAGCCCATGTACCATAAGAAGCCACAAGGGCCGGTTATAGAAGGGGTCCAAACGAATGAGCAGGTTCAAGCCGTTGATTTTCCATTCCAAAACGCACCTTTCCGCTTCCCTCAAAACCCCCGCACTCCACAAAATCCCGCTCCACAGAACTTCCAAATCACTCCGCAAAACCCTCCGCCCACCTTCACCATTCCACAAAACACCTTTGTCGCACCACAGCAACCACCACCACCCCCGCAATACCACAACGTCCCTCCACCCAACGGCTATAACAACAACCCAAACAACAAGCGCCCGACTCCCAAGAGGGCACAATATCCTCCACTGCCAGAAACCCTCACGGATATTTTCTCGGCTCTTATGTCGGTTAATGCTATACAGCTTCCTCCGGAACGGCCCAACTGGAATCCGGCCGTTGATTAGACGAAGTATTGTATGTTCCACAGGCAACCGGGACATACCATTGAAGGATGTTTTCAATTCCGGGACCTAGTATATGATCTTCATGAAGGACAGAGGATAGATTGGGCCGAAATGCACAGGGCCATTGTTGAGATTAAAGAAAAGAGAAGGCAGCCGTAGAGGCAGCAAGTGCAGCAACATCAAGCACCGCAGCCGCAGCAGCCGCCACAACAGCAGCAACCACGGCAGGTTCAGGATCTGGGGATCCATCAAAATCCGATGCCAAACCATCCGCCCGCTCCACAACCTCAGCCGCCGGCGCCGGCGCAAGTCAATGTAGTCCAACCCCCGGCTCCTAACACCGAGTGGTCTTTTGATGATGATGGTAATACACCACAAGTAATGGCCCTCCACCATAACCACTGCAACCCCCTCACTCCTTCATTTATCCTCCCTACACACCCAACACCCTCTCCGCTTGTCCTTCCATTCACACCCGCACCAGCAAATCCACCACCACCCACAGCACCATCATACCCACCATTAGTTACCCCCGCTACGGTCATAACCATCCCCTCATCCAATCCTCCGCCCGTCACCCTGCCTACACTCGTCCTCCCACCATCCGCACCATCCCCCATCATCACCCCACCTTCCGCTCATCCCGCGCCACTCATCCAGCCACCATCTCTTGTTAACCCTAACATTACCTACCACCAAATCACCTCTCCTACGCAGTCTATTCCACTCATCCACCCTACCGGGCCAATAATATCGTCTCCCGATGCCGCGGCAAATTGCGCCCTAAGAAGCGGGAAGTTGTTCCATTGGAATTACCCCACTACCTCCAATCCCCAGTCTTCCCAGCCAACAGCCGAGCAAGAAGAAGCCGAACCTCTGCCAGGAACTCAGTATGACTTGCTACATCATCTAGACCGAGTGCCCGCCAAGATATCAGTTCTGGAACTTATCAAAAGGTCCACCCTGCACCAGGACGCTCTCAGGGATTTCCTATAGAAGGTGATGGTCAGCGAGGACATGGCAGTTGACAGCTTACCAACAGCACTAGCAACTATTTCTAAAGGGCCGGCAATTACATTCTCAGAAATCGAGCTAGCACCTCCAGAAGCTCGACAAATGCCGCTCTACATTACAATCATTCTGAACAAAGTCAGCATCGAGGCAGCACTGGTTGACACAGGGGCTTCAATTAATGTATGCCCACTCAGTACTCTCCGAGCTTGCAATATATCTGAAGAACTGTTACGACCTACCCCCACCACTATAGTAGCGTATGACAACTCAAGGAGAGCATGTCACGGGGTAGTCACTATTCAAGCGGACCTCGGGCCCCTTACTATGCCTGTGGAATTTTATGTGCTGGACATTGACCCCATGTTTAAGGCAATCTTGGGTCGTCCATGGATTGATACACTCGGTGCCGTAACCTCCACCGCACATCAGTGCGTCAAATTCCCTTTCCAAGGGAGGGTCGTCAAAGTCAAGAGCTTGTCCACGGTTCAATTGGTTAAGGCCATTTCAGAACAGATTCTTCCTACACTTTGGCCAAGCAGCCGACCCGTCATATCAGTGCTGGATTTGAACTTCCCTTGGGCTTATACACCTCCTAGGCCCATCACTACTCCAGTTAACATCAAGATGAAGCCCCAGATCCGAGACTCAAAAGGCTGGAGCATTATACTGAAACTGGGCTACCAACCGGGGAGAGGCCTCGGTGCACAATTACAAGGAATGACCAAGCCCATACCCAAGGTAAGAAAGATGGGAAGGAGAGGTCTTGTCTACAAAGAAACCGCATTATCTATGATGGGTGATTTTGGGCCACTCACCTGGGACTACTGTCAACACTTTGTTCGAGGGCCTCTCCAGCCCGGCACATTAGCTCTACAGCCAGCTCCGTCAGGGAGAAATATAGTATGTCCGATTGCCAGTCCACCGCTAGCACTAAAGAGGCCAGAAGATGATATGCTTGATTATGGTCAAGCCCTTCAGGGGTTGTTTCATGAAGAAGACTACCAGAAAAAGCAAGAGGCTCGGCTCGTGCAATGGAGGCCGAAGGAGCGGCCAGTCGATGATCCACGGGAGGAGGGGAGCTCGCCGATTGTCTTTTCTTGGTCTCCCTTCCGCTTTCAATCTCTCTTCTAGCAATGGGATTTCTTACCCCATCTTCCTCCTATCATGGTAAATCCATCCTTCATTGATCCGCCCGAAATTCTATTTATTCCTTGTGCTTGCGGGCATTGCCCGCCCATTGATCTATCCACTCTATTAACTCCTCCTCCTCCCAACGCCCAACTCCACGAGATGTGGTTCTCATCTTCTGATCCCTTCTTTGACTGCATCTTCCCCGAGCTATTCCCTATGCAGCTCCCGCCTCCTCCATCTTGCTGTGTAGTCTCTGTTGATCTCCAAAAAACAAAAAAATGTCAAATTTGAAACGAAGATTTCAATGGAAGATTATGCTACCCTGTCTCCATCCTCATCCCAGGGGCAAGAGTCCCCTGCTCCTTCCCTTCCACTAGGTCTCCTTTCTCCTAGGTTAGGATTAGGGTCTATCGAGTCTAGGGAAGTAGAATTAGTTAGGTCTAAAGAAGTAGGGTCTTGTTCTAGGTCGTCCAACCCTTCCTCCTCTGAGCTGCGCCTGCTTGCACGTCCTCCCAAATTTGTTCCTGATAGGTTCTTGCTAGACCTAGCTCAGCGTTATCATGCCCTTTTGAAATGTCCAGAATTTGTTGCTACGGCAATTATGATTGAAGAGGAAGAAGAAATAGAAGGGGTGTGGAGCGATGACGGACTCGGCATCTATGAAATCCTGGATGAAAAAGATCCGGTTAATGAGGACAGTGACGTAGATGACACTGCTGATCTGTATGCACAAGGACTTAAGAAATTCGACGAGCCTTCGTCAGTAGTGGATGAACCTACGAAAGAAATCAATCTGGGAACTGAGGAAGACCTCAGGCCCATCATTATTACTGCTAATCTCCCTCCACAAGTAGAAGAAGATTTGATCAAGGTTCTAAGGGAGTATAGCGATTCCTTCGCCTGGTCTTATGAGGACATGCCAAGTCTTGACCCCTCTTTAGTGGAACATCGACTCGTGCTTAAACCAGTGGCAACACCTGTGAAACAATGGTCAAGAAGATTTCACCCCCACATGGCCTTAAGGATTAAAGAAGAAGTTGATAAGTTATATAAGGCCAGATTCATTAGAGTTGTTCTATATCCTCAGTGGGTGGCAAACATAGTCCCTGTCATCAAGAAGGATGGCAAGGTGCGTATTTGCATCGATTTTAGGGATCTCAATAAAGCATGTCCCAAGGATGATTTCTTGCTGCCTCACATTGATGTCTTGGTCGATAGTACCGCCGGGTACGAATCGTTGTCATTCATGGACGGTTACTCAGGATACAATCAAATCCGTCTCGCTCCAGAAGATCAAGAGAAAACCTCCTTCACCACGCCCTGGGGCACATATTGTTATGTGGTTATGCCGTTCGGTCTGAAGAATGCAGGTGCCACCTATCAAAGGGCGATGATGGCCATCTTCCACGACATGATGCATATCTATATGGAAGCTTACATGGATTACATTTTGGTGAAGTCAAGAACCAAAGAAGAACACCCCTCTATTCTGGCTAAGGTGCTGCAAAGAGCCAGGGAGTACAAGCTTAAGATGAATCCGAAGAAGTGTGTATTCGGAGTCTCTTCAGGGAAGCTGTTAGGTTTCATAGTGAGCAAACGGGGGATCCAGATTGATCCTAACAAAGCATAGGCCGTCATGGACATGCCTCCGCCTAAGAACATTACGGAACTTCGAGGATTGATCGGTCGATTGCAATTCATCAGAAGATTTATATCCCAACATTCTCAAAGGTGCCGTCCATTTTATGAATTGCTTAAGGCGGGGGTTAAGTTTGAATGGAATGAAGATTGTCAAAAGGCCTACAAGGACTTAAAGGAATATCTATCCAATCCCCTAGTTTTGCAACCTCCTGTCCCTGGGAAACCCCTAATCCTATACATCTCGGTTATTGAAGACTCCCTAGGGGCGGTATTAGCACAAGTAGACGATGAAGGGAAAGAGCGGGCTGCTTATTACCTCTCTCGGTTGTTTAACCTAGCTGAGTCCAGATACACCGCTATGGAGAAGACTTGTGCTGCCTTAGTGTGGGTAGCTCAGAAGCTTAAACACTATTTCCTTGCCCACCCAGTTAGGTTGATCTCTAGAATGGACCCGATTCGCTATCTCTTAGAAAAGCCCATCCTTTCTAGTAGGTTAGCTCGCTGCCAGAGCTTCCTCTCTCAATTCGAGATCACATTTGTCGTTCAGAAGGCGGTCAAAGGATACGCCATCGCTGAGCATCTTGCCCATCTTCCTATTCCTCACACTGATTCTATTCAGGACGATTTCCCTAATAAGCATCTCTCAGTTCTCTCTCACCATCCCTTCTGGTTTCTGCACTTCGATGGTGCACTCAATTCTCAAGGCCAAGGGATCGGCGCTATTCTACTTACTCCCGAAGGAGTAACTATTCCCTTTGCTTATCAACTTTGATTTCCTGCTACCAACAACATCGCTGAGTACGAAGCTCTCCTGGCTGGACTGAAGCACGCCTATCTCCTAGGTGCACGTTATTTGAACATCATCAGAGACTCTCAGCTCGTCTTACGGCAAGTTCTATCCACTTACCGTACTCGTGACCCCAAACTCAAGCCCTATCAAGATTTGGTCACGCTTCTTGCTAGGCAATTCCGTAAGCTAATCTACATCCATACTCCCCGTTCTCATAACATTCTAGCTGACGCTCTAGCATCTCTTGCTTCCTCTCTATCTTTTCCTCTCAGTAGGAACACTGAGACTATCGTCGTTTAGAGATTGGACGCACCTCTCTTCAGGACCCTTGGTTCATCAACCTTAGGAAGTCTGTAGAGGCGAGGGCTGAGAAGGAAGATCTCAAGGAAGTATCTCTAATGGAGTTATAAGAGATTCTGGATGAAGAAGAATTGCCTTGGTATCACGAAATCGAGTTGTTTTGCAAAGAAGGATCATTCCCAGAAGGGGCAAACGCGGTGCAGCGCAAGTCAATAAGGAGAGCCGCCTCAAGGTATACTATTGTTGCAGGAGAACTATACAGGCGCGCTACTAATGGAATGCTCATGAGATGCTTGGATGATAATGAGGCTTGGAAAGTGGCTGAAGCAGCCCATTCTAGTGAGTGTGGAGGTCATGTCAATGGCCAGGCTCTAGCGAAGAAGATCCTTAGGCAGGGCTACTACTGGCCCACTCTAGAGGAAGATTGCTCCCTCTATGTCCGGAGGTGTCTTAAGTGCCAACTCCATGCTGATAAAATCCATGCTCTAGCTTCATCTGTCCACCCTCTCTCTGCTTCTTTGCCATTCTGTATGTGGGCTTTCGACGTTGTCGGCCCGCTCGGTGATCCTAATTCTCAGATCAAGCAGAAATCTTTTATCCTTACCACCATTGAGTATTTCACCAAATGGGCCGAAGCCGAGGCGTACGCAGAGATCAAAGCTTCAACGGTGTGCCGCTTTATCATGAAGAATATCATCTCGCGGTTCAGAGTGCCAAGCAGCATCATCATCGACAACGGACCCCAGTTTGTATCTCAAGAGCTCAAGGACCTATGTAAGAAGTTCAACATTGCATTGCATCATTCATCTCCATATTATCCTCAAGGCAACGGTCAAGCCGAGGCCACTACTAAAACCCTTCTTAAAATCATAAAGAAAACATGCGAATCTCATAAGTTTTCCGACTGGCCAGAATGATTAGTGGAAGCTCTGTGGGCTTACCGCACCTCCGTCCGTACTCCCACAGGACAAACTCCCTATGCTCTTACCTACGGGATGGAGGCGGTGCTCCCATATGAGATCTTGATCCCTTCCCTTAGAGTGCAGCTCGATAAAGAACTTAATCTCGATGAATGTCGAGAGGCGTTGCTTGTCCAGTTGGAACTCTTAGATGAGAAGAGGATGAACGCGGCCAATCACGTATCCGTTTATCAAAAGGGAGTTTCGCGTTATTTTCAAAAGAAGGTAATCAAACGTAAATTTCAAACAGGTGATATGGTTTTGAAACGCAAATTCATTCGGTCTGCAGGTCCTAGGTCTAAATTGCAACCTAACTGGGAAGGGCCGTTTGTCGTGAAAGAAGCTTATCCAGGGAATGCTTATCGCTTAGTAAATGCGGAAGGTGAGGAGCTCTCTCACATGTGGAATGGGTTGTACCTAAAGCGGTTCTTTCCTTAGAGTCTAATCAGTGCCACCCCGGGCAACAAGATGTTCCTCCTATTTCTCTAAAAAGGGTCCCGAGTAAAGGCAATCACACACTACACGACATCCCTGGTCAGGTTTCCCGCTTTAAAAGACACCGTTTCTCCTTGGCCATGCTTTGGGGGAAAGTTGAAGTCCCTGTTCGTTCCTTCCATCGGCTGAATCCAGGGGCAGGAAGTGAATAAGGAGGCGATAACCAATCCAGGCACCCTGACGAGAGGAGGTCTCAAATAGGGGCAGTCCGTTATGACCTAACGTCGCAAGCAAAAGCGCAAGAAAAAGAAAGCAAAGGATTAATCTCTACGACAAAAATCAAAAGCATCATCTCGAAGGTCTATTGAATATGATTCCAAAGCTCCAAAAAGCAAGAAAGAAAAAGAAATCTAGGCATGACAAGAGTGGCAGTACAGTTCCCCGCGGGACGAATGAGCCCGGTCGCACGCATGCCTAGAGTGGACTAAGGTTCGATGACGGACACAAAGCCCCGGCGCAACAGACCAAATTTCTAATGGGTTGTCTGGAGAGGAATTCAAGTCTTAAAAACTTCTAAGTCGGGCCTAAGCTTACCCCCGTGTTCTATTTTCCTTTTTCAGGATTGAAACTAGTACCCTGGGTATGGCCCTGGTAGAAACACCGTCATGAAAATCTGGGCCTTGGTCAGGGGTTGCCACCTCATTGCACGCCAACCTCGGGACTCTCAATACGATGCGGAGGGCTCGTGTTGCTAAGGGAAAGCCCTGGTTTTCAAAAATCCAAAAACATCATATATTTCAAAAATCCAAAAAATATCATATATTTCAAAAATCCAAAAAACCACATATTTCAAAAATCCAAAAAACATCAAATATTTCCAAAACACACAAAAAATTTGAATATATTTTCCAAAATCCAAAAATACCATCATATGCATCGCATGCATCGCATTATTTCTATTATGTTTTTCCCGCCTATTTAATAAGGCTCCACCCCTTGACCAAATATCAAGAAACGGTCATTACCTAACTCGCTTCGAGGCAAGGGGTTGAGTCTAAGAACAGATCTAACTTACTCCATGTTTAAGTATGTGTAGAACGCAGGACCAAGAACAAAGCTGAAATCTCACAACTATCCAGGTTCAAGGCTGTGACGTGCCAGGTACAGGCCGTCACATTCGTTTAACGGTCCATGCTAGCCCGTTACATATCTTCAGGCCTTCACTTTGACTCTCTCAGCAGCTCTCTCTCTAACGGCCTGGGGCACGACCATTAATACTCCTAACGGTCCATCGTTGGACCGTTACTTCCTCCAGAGGATTTAGTTCTCAGAGCATACACTATAACGGCCTATCTTCCCACCGTTATATCCTTGTAACGGCCCTGATCAGATCCGTTACATTCTCCAGAAGCCCGATTCTGCTGGTCGTTATAACCAAATCAAGCCACAAATGCACATCCATTCAACTGAGGCAATCCCATCTTATTCAAGTGAACTTAATGAAACATGAGATTGATAAAAATTCCAACTCCGATTATCAAAATACATTCATAAAAGAAATAAAATCACATTCAGCTTCTTATCCGCAAGTGGACGGATCTTCCTCAACTCTTTCACGTAGTCACGACGTGCTTCGTCGTTCTCTTCAACTTCTTCTTGCCACGGACACACCTTGCTGATATCCCACATGGTCAACGTGTTCCATACTACTCTTTCATCTTCCTCAGTCCCCATCTTCCTAGGTAGAAGGGGAGGGTAGTGTGATAGTGCAGAAACTTTGGTTCAAGGAAGCCTGATCTGAAGATGGCACCGGTGTGGGTTGTAGATCGCCATGGTGGTGTTTCCCACTAGCTGGAGGTCCAGGCCTTGACGCCGCGATATTCTAAGAAGAGCGCTCCGAAGGATCCTTGGTCGCATGATGAATTTCTCCATTGAAAAGGTGTTGAAGAAGAGGCGCCATTCATCCCGAGTTTTCTTGTCCGCCGTCTTACATTCAACCTGTGAAGAAAATCCAGATGCCCCTCCAATGAAGAAGAGAGGGTGGCTCCCGAAGACCCGGCTAGCAGAACTAATATCTTCCTTTGATTGGAATTTAATTCTCACTCCCATCCAACACTCAAGGAGTATCATGGAGCCGAACAAGGGTCCTCCTAAGCAAGCTGAGCTGAGTCCTTCATAGAGGTACGAGAGGATCGCTTGAGAGATAGACATTCCCCGCCACAACCCACTAATAATGCTGAGATTTTGGGTATCTAAAAGGTGGTCAGTTGTAGTGAAAAGGAAAACTCCACATAAGCAAACCGCCACCGCCTTGGCTATGGCTTCTTGTCTCTCCCACTTGTTTTTACAATGAGACACTATCCACTGTGCTAAGGGTATCAAGTGAATGTGCCGTGGGCTGATCATGGTCCTCACGTTCTTTGGGTTATGGATAAAATCACTCAAGATCAAGGACGGGTCAATAGGCTCCACCGTGTAGCAAACTAGATCCTCATCCCCCACCTTAGTCTTAGGAAGGGCTAGATAGGTTTCTACCTCCTCTAATAGGATTATTGCTTCGAAGGAAGGGAAGATGAAGGTATGTGTTTGTGGATGCCACAACTCTATGAGGGCTGAAGTACTAGGCCAATCTAATGTCAATTTCTGGAAATTCTTGCCTAAAACCAAGAGAGGATGGAGGTGCCATGCTTTGAGAATCGATGTAACCTCTAAAGGGAGTGCCTTTACCATGGGAGCCACCCACTTCAGATTAGAATAGCATCTTGGACCGGGGAGGGGCTAAGAAAAGAAGAAGATCATGAGGAAGAAGATGAAGTGCAGGAATTTCTGAACTTGGTTAGGTCATGGAAGCTTACCACTCTTTGAGCATTGGAGCTTAGGTGCTTGGGAATTGAGGTCAGCCTTTGTAGCTCTCCGTACTCCTTTCTTGCAGCTTTGGGTCTGGCGTAGACTTTCTCCTCCATAGCTATCACCCCGAAGCTTCTCTTCATCTTATTTCCTGCCCTTAGGAGGGGTTTTTCAGCCCTTCTAGCAGAGAATTCAGAAAGATATGATTTTGGCTAAGTTTCCAAGTTTTAAAGGTTTGATTTCGGCTTTAAAGATATAAGATTTGGATTCGAAGGCTTTATCTTAAGTCTGGGAGGAGTCTAGAACGGATTTGAGGCTTCCTATCTCGGGTTTTGCCCCTTGCGGCTCAATCCGTCTCGGAGTACAATTCATTATCTAACAGTCTGTCGCTAGACCGTCACTTTCCTCTGACGCGGCAGAGCTGGGCCGCCAAATTTTCTGTGGGTTTAATTTGATCAAACATGTTCTGTCAAGCTTAACGGTCTAGCATTAGACCGTTATATTCTTGTGACGCGTTCTCTCTGAGCCGTTACATTCTCTGCTGATCAGTTTTGGCCTCTGCTTGGTCAATCATTCTCAACGGTCTTACTCATGGCCGTTATCTGCCTCCGACGCACTGCGCCTGAACCGTCACATTTCCTGCATATTTGGTTAAGTCTATACATCCCCTTCATCATCCCAGTCTGCATGCATTTATCATGTTGAAGTCTGTACATTCGTTCAAGTCCATGCATTTTTGAAGTCCATACACCGTTGATGAAGTCTGTACATTTGTTGAAGTCTGTACATCAGCTTCAAGTCCATACATCAGCTTCAAGTTCATACATTATTTTCGAAGTCTATACATTCCACATCTTCACCCAAGTTTATACATCCCACATTCTTTGAAGTCTATACATCCCATTTGTTGAAGTCTATACGTCACATTCGTTGAAGTCTATACCTCCCACATTCGTTGAAGTCGATACATCCCATTCACTTTGAAGTCCATACATTAGGTGCAAGTCTATACATTCATTGAAGTCCATACATTTGTTGAAGTCTATACATTCCCATACCTTCCCCAAGTCTGTACAGCCTTCGTCCAAAGTCTACATGTCGTTCAAGTCTGTACATTCTTCATCCAAGTGCGTACATTCCCCAAGTCTGTACATTCTTCATCCAAGTGTGTACGTTCCCCAAGTCTACACATTCCATGTCTCCCCAAGTCTGTATAGTCTTCATTCAAAGTCCATACATTCTCCAAGTCTGTACAGTCTTCATTCAAACTCCATACATTCTCCAAGTCTGTACAGTCTTCATCCCAAGTCTATATGTCCACACCGCTTCAAGTCTGTACATTCTTGATTCAAGTCTATACATTGCCCAATGTGAGCACAAGCCCCAAGTCTGTACATCCCTTGTCCAAGTCCATACATCCTTGCTGCTGTGTTCATGAAGTCTATACATCATCTGGACGTCTGCACTCGAAGTCTACATATAGCCTTGGCAAGGTCTATACACACTGAGTACAGTCAGTACGTTCGTAGTTCAACATTGCTCTGCCATCTCTAACAGTCTAGAATTTGGCCGTTACTTGTATATAACGCACCATATCTGATCCGTTACTCTTCCTGCTGCTCAGTTCTGCAAAGTTAGGCTCTGTCCTTTCTAACGGCCTCCACCCGATGCGTTACTTGATCCTGACGGTTTGGGTATAGACCGTTACATTATCTGCTACTGTGATTTGTGCTATTCCTATCTGCCTCCGTGTAGACCTGGCAGTCCTATAGGCTTCCCATTCCGTTCATCTTGTACATCCACACATTATCTCATCCCCATCGTTCACATTTCATCTCCACGCAATCATCCATTCCTTCACATGCATTCATTTTTCGTCAACTCTTTCACACATCCACAAGCATTTCCTGCATTCCAATCATACTCTCACAATACATTTTCTTGCATTCATTCCCATTCATTTTCACATGATCACCTGTTTGCATACACATCCATTCATTCACATAAAAGTTATAACAAAACACAAAAAAGATTTGCATTTCCATTTTTCATCTCCCATGCAAGTTATGTACAAGTAATAAGAATAAGAAAACCAAAAAAAAATGCATCACTCGGCCGGCTTATCCGCCGGGCCGCCATCATCATCTCCTCCCTCAGGTCTCCTCGCAGGTGGTGCTATGGAGGCGCTCTCCTCATGCTGTCCTCTCTCTGCCCTCTCATTCCTCCGTTGGCCAGAGGAGCTGGCAAGGAAATCCCCTATTGAGCCACTCGGGGCAGCACTCCTCCGTACTCCACTCTGGGAGGCACTCCGCTCTGGTCCCCGGCCCATCATTCTCACCGTCCGCTCCATCGTCCGCAGCTCGATCTTCAACTCGAAGATCTGACGCCGCGTGTCCCGTGCCTCGGTCCGGTAGCGATCCAAGTCCGCCGTCCCGGCTCGGAGTCTCTCCACCTCAGCTTGTGACCGAGCTAGCTCTGTCCGGAGTTGCTTCGCCTCCGATCGTCCCCGCTCCATCTCTACCTGGAGACGCTCTGCCTCCGTTCGAGCCAGCCTTGCCTCAGACACTGCTGCGGCTAGCTCTCTCGCCTGTAGTTTGCGTTGCATATAGTTAGTCACATGATCATTTCATTTTTTAAGCATAGGCATGTAAGCATAGCATTTAATTTGCATAAGCATTTAGCATCTTACCCGCTCCGCGAGGGTGGCCTCCGCCTCCTCGGCCCGAGCAACTGCTCGAGCAAACTCGGCGTCTCGCTCAGCCCTGCCTCCGGCAGGCTGTGAGGATGACGATGGGGCATCCGGTCCCGCTCTTTGGGTTCCCTCGGCCCGCTGCATTTTGAAGTCATGGTCAGTCAATTGCATTTGCATCATTAGCATCATAAAGCATAATTATTTTAAGTGCAAGGTTCTGGGAATCTTACCAGGAGCTCCAAGGTAGTCCGGTACTCGTCCCGCTGCTGGACAGTGGCGTGGAGTAGCCCCTCGAGCTTGGCTATCCTTCCCTCAGGGTCTAGCTGCATTTTTAGAGGCATGTGAGTCAATGCATATAGGATAAAATTTTTTATAAAAGGCATTCAAGGTTTTGAGTTTAGAATTGCATACCGGTCGTCGGGTACCTCGGTACACCCGGTCCCCGTACAATCGAGCGAAGGCCTTCAAATATGCCTCATCACTTTCATCCCGCTCTTTCACTGCTCTGCCCCGCTTATTCCAGTCATGGACGTACTTTGCTTTCCGGGCGCACCAGTCTATGTCGCCGCTGATTCCCTTCGCTCATTTCCCCGGGTGGTCATCACTGCGGCGTGGGAAGGTCACCTCAGGCTGGTGTAGTCCCTGAGTCCTCAGAATCAGTCGATAATGAAGAGGCTCGATGATATGGATGCAGTGCAACCATATGTCTCGTCCCTAGTACGAGAGGGCTGCCTCCACCCATGGCTGTCCCTCGTAACTCTCGCCTCTGTACGGGGTCCATCTCACCTGAACCATGTTAATCCATCCATCAGCATGTTAGTCCGGTTATCATCATTTAAGAAGCATATAAAAGCATTTAAATCATTTAGAAAGCATTTATGAGTTTTGGGCTTACCGCCGTGTGCGGGAAGGAATCCAAATCGTCCTGGATCGCCCGGGTTAATCTGATGATCGACCCTGGGTCCCTCGCGACCACCCATCGCCTGGCGATCGGGATGCGATCGGCGTGGAGTAGCGTGCCTCTCCCGATGCCCGGGAGGTACATGTAGCTCCAGATCTGCATTTAGAAGTTAAATCAGTCAACTGCATAATCATTTTCATAAACATTTGCATAAATCATAGTGGAAAGCATTTAAATTGCATTTACCTGTAGAAAAGGTGAGAAGTCGCCCAGCATCGTCTGTCGGTCCGTCGTGCTGAGGGACTCGAATAGGAAGGCTAGCACTGCCGCTCCCCAGGCGTACTTTCCAACTCTGCCGAAATCCTTGAGCATCGGCAGCAGCCTGCAGCTGATCACATCTGCTCGAGTCACGAACAAGAGCTTCCCGAACAATAGCATCAGAAACCGCCTCAGGGTGTGATCTCCCTCCGGTCCCGCCTCTGCCGCCACTTGTGGGCGCACCTGGTCTATCACTCTACCCGGATGCTCCTCTGGTAGCTCACCCATAGCTATCGCTGCTCCTCTCAGTCCTAAGCTCTGATGTAGTACTGATCTCGAGAGCTGGGATGACGTCTGCCCCGGTCTGATCAAATCCAGCCCCAGCAGCTCCTGGGCCAACTCCCGGTAGTTCCTGTAAGTCCATCCTGTCACTGCGGCTCCGTGGACTCGCAGCCCGGCAATCCTCGCAATGTCTTCTAGCGTGGGGATCATGTGACCCCACGGGAAGATGAACGCCCTGCTAATTGGATCCCATCTCTCGTGCAAGGCGTACAGTCAAGGCGTGTCCATTCTGGTCACCTCGATGCTCAGCACCTCGGCGAATCCCATCCCGGCCAGTCTCTCTCTCTGGTAATCGGGCAGTGCCTGGTACACCGCCCGGATCTGAAGCCAAGATATCCTTGTCCGTCTCTTTCCCTGCATTCATTTAGAGCATAAGTTAGTCAAATGCATCATAAAATTATTGCATAGCATTCATAAAATGAAAACAAAACAAAAATTGAATAATTAAAGACCTAAAAAATAGTTCTGGCCTCTGATGACTGTAACGGCCCTGGGATAGGGCGTCACATATCTCTAACGCATCTAGGGTGACGCGTTAGGCCTGTGACGGTCACTGGCAGGACCGTCACATTTCCTGCTAGAGGGTGTTTTTCCTTTGCATTCCATGGCTCTCCCACTTTGGCCAAAAGGCCTACACATGATCCTAATGGGTTCATGGACCCATTTTCTACCCCCCAACCCCACATGCATTCATACTAAAACACAAAAAAAATAAAATTTTGAAAATTTAGGGTGGAGGCCTACCTCATGGTCTTGGCCCCTCTTCCTCTTTTTCTCCTGTTCCTTGGGTTCTCCCTCTTCCAGGGGAGCTTCTCCTTGGTCTTCCTCTGCCATTGGAGCCTCTTCTTCTACCCTTGGAGGTCTCCTCCTCGATTCTTATTCCTCCGGCCGTCGTGCCACTTCGCGTTCTATACGACGGTGGAACCGTCGGATTGCCTTCTTTTTCCCTCTCTCCCTCTTCTTCATTGGCCGTGGGGCCTCGTCGCCGGCCATCCTTCTTGGGCGGAAGACGGTGGTCACCGGTGGCTCTCGATTGGGGTTTCTTCTGGGCGTTTGATGGATTGAATGTGACGAATGAATGAGGCCGTGGGCCGTTTGGTTTGTTTTTTTGAACGCTCAGGAAATGTGACGGTCTGTCGTCTGACCGTTACATTCTCTAACGCGTACTATTCTAACTGTTACATGAATTTGAACTGTTTCATTGGAGAATGTGAACCACTTAGTTTATGACGGCTCTTCCCTGGCCGTTACTTTATGTGACGCCCTCTAAGTAGACCGTTACAAACTTGCAAGTTTCTTGATGAATGAAATAGTCTATTTGATGTTTAAATGATTGCATTTTCTGCCACAATGTTCATTGTTAATGATTATCACACGTACAAATGGTTATGCCTTGATTTATACTCATATCAATTATTGGCTAACCTCTTTTCTCATGAATGAAGCATCACGCTTTGTCGTTCATCAGGCAGGTAAGTCAGGTATTGTATCTCTTTTCCTTAATCCATTAATGCATTACTATATATCTATGATATGTTATCTCGAGAACCGGCTGGTCATTCGTGTGTTCCAGGATCTGATGTTCCCCTTAAACAAAAATGATGATGATCTAAGTTCACATGTTTAATCGTTGGATAGGCCGTTAGGTTGGAAAAATTTGTGGACGATGGTTCTGTCTTGCATGCCGTGGTTGCAGATGGTGTCCTGACCCTAGTTTCTCCGGTCTAGCAATATTATTCTGGAGTATCTTATTATTTTATCTTTCTTTGCATTTGTTTTAACGATTTCTTTTTCTTTAGCCCAGCATGCATCATACGCATCTTTTGAGCATTCATGTGCTTCATCTGTTCAAGGTATCTCGATGTTGGTGAACAGCTGTGTTCCTTAAGCTCGAATGAGGAGAATTATTCCACTCTGAATTAGAAGGTTTCCTTTGATCTCGTCGCTCGATTTGGTTGGCTGAAGATTCCTATCTGGAGTTTAGTCAGTTCTCTTTCCTTTTCGTTGCCTCCGGCGGCTAGCCGTGTTTACTTTCCTTAGTTGTTAGTTCCTCCAAACATGCGTCCTTTGGTTGGCTTTTTCCTTGTGATCAGTTTAAAGTTTTCCAAAAAGTTTCTATCGCTTGTTGGTAAAGAACGGGTGTCGTTTGCCTTAACGCCCACTTTTTCACTTCACTCTGCTTCATTTCCGCTTCATCTCCATGTTCCATTTCATTTCCGCTTCACCTCCACTCGCTCCCCTGCAAAGAGGACGTTAAGGAGGGGCATCTATTGACACCCGTTTTATGACCAATAAGTTGGGTCATCTCCTTGTTTATCCATATGATGCTCCGAGTTGTTCACTCTTCATCGAGTCTCCTTGATCAGTTTTAAGCCTGTTTCTTGGGTCTTCTCCTTGGTTGGAATGTGGTCTATTGTGGCCTTTTATTCGATGAGCTTAGCAAGCTTTGCACCTTTTTTTTTATCCCCATTGTTAATAACGGTCCTCCCTGGGGGCGTTACTTCCATATAACGCATGATCCCTGGGCCGTTACTTATTGAAGAGTCCTAAAGTTTGAGGCCTTTGTTCTAAAGCTTATCCTCTTGCTTATCCATTGAATCTAACGGTCTGTCGTGCAGCCGTTATTTATTCCAACGCGTCCAGCCTTTGCCGTTACTTTCCTTCGAGAGTCCAACTTGTTTGATCTTCTTCATGTTGATCTTATCTCTTTTGAGGTAAGGTTGAATGTAACGGACGTTCCCTGGCGCATTATTTTCATGTGGCAGTCTGTCGACCAGCCGTTACATCCAACAGAGAGTCCTGGCAGTTCAGGCCTTTTCTATGCTACTCCGTGGTCGAGATAAGAGCTTGAATTGTTGATTTCTCTTCCAAATCTGATCCTCAGAACCTTCTGTTTGTTTCTATGGACTCTTGGTGATATTATCTTCAAGGATTTGCTAAGAGTTATCCTTTTATATTGCTGGATTATCCTCTGCTCGACCGGAGAGTTTGAGGGTCTATAAATAGCACCCTTAACTTCATGGCCCGAAAGAGGAAGATCTGGAGTTCGCGTCGAAGTGCTGCCGCATTTTGGAGTCACATCTAACCAAGGAGAATTGTTTTTTACATTCATCTGCTTCACGATGAAGGGAGTATTCGTTCTATTGGTTTTCAAAGTTCATCATTACCTATTGTGTTCTTCCTCATCTCCTTTTCAACAAAAGCATTGTCCCTCTTTTTTCTCCACGTTCTCCCTGGTTTTTCATCATCTAAACATCCTCCTATCTTTTTAAAAACACCCAGAGGGGTTAAAAAACCAAAACTTCCCCGGTACTTTTCTTTCCTTTTGCATGCTATTGAGTTTATTGAAGAATTGATGCTACACTTGTTTAAATGGCTAATTTGGGTCTATTTTCTTGTATTTTCACGTTCCTTGGCAGGTTTACAGGTTCACCACACGAGGCCCAAGTCTTCTGGCCGGCTGGAAGAGTTGGAGTTAAAAGAATCCACAAGCTATTACTACAGGTTATTTGACGGTCTTCTGCAGGCGTGTCAGATTCATATAGCAGTTCATCGAGCGACCGTCACTTCCCAGTGACGCGTTGGCTTTCGGCCGTTGCATTCCGTTGATCTGCAGATTTCTCTGATCTTCTCTATCCCGTGGGCGGGTGCTTCATCCACCTATTTCCAAGGTATTTTCAAGTCTTTGGCTTGTTTCGACTTTGGTGGCGATCACATTCTTTCTTAGTATTGGGCATTAGCTTTCTCTCCGTCTCATATCTCTTATCCTCTTTGCTTGCCCCACCCTTGCAGTATGTTTTTATTTACTTTTGCTCCACGCCCCGGCGTGTGTTTTTCTTTATTCCCTTAGTTTAGTTTGATGATTGAGATAGCATGCCCATGCTAGAGCTTGTTCTGGTTGCCTAGGTTCATGGTTCGCATGTCCTTGGGTTGATTCAGATCTTTGATTTTTGCCTATCATCTTTGATGGGGACATCACCTCCCATGCCCACATTCATAGCTCGTCTTCTCGCCCCGGTTGCATCCGACATGGTCTAGTCATTTAATTTTGAGTCCTATGTAATTTTTATTTGAGTCATTTGATGTATTTTCCTATTTATTTGAGTCATGTTCCTAGGTCTTGTGTTCATTTCCCTAAGTTTGAGTGTCATTAGGTTGTCTAGTTAGCTATTGGGCGCAATTCATTGGGCTTGGCCCAAGGGCTCTCCCCTACCCCCTCGGTTATTTGTCATTGAGTCAATTGTCAGGGACTTTTGTAGAAATGTGGGTTTTCTATATATAGGACCCCATTCCCCCCCATTTTAACTTAATGAATCAATGAATGAAAAAACTTGCCATTTTGAGAGTTTACACTTCTTATCTAGTGGAGAGATTCCATTTTTTGGGTGAGAAACCCTAGGGGAGAGATTCCCCACCCTTCCCTCTCTTAATCTCTCTTTTTCACTCCACTTTCTCTCTCCTCAACACCCAAATTCAAATTTTCTTCTCTCTCCTCCCTTTCCAACCACCTCCACTCCCCACCTACCCCATTTAAGCCTCTTCCCATTCCCCACAACCCTCATCAATACTCCACCCCTTCCCAAGACCCCCTCCACCAATCCTCACCTCACCATCCAACCCCCAACTATCCCTCCCACTTTCCCAAGCACCCTTCTCACTACCCCAAGCACCCCTTCCCTTCCCCAACACAACCCCCCCATTCCCAAGACAAAGAATTAACCCCACCCTTAAACCTATTTTCGAATATCCTTTCCCTCTCTCCATTCCAACCAAATTCGCAGCCCCCACTACCACCATCTATTGGACCCTCTTCCAGACCTTATTCTCCACCTCCCACATCTTAGAACACCCCCTCCAAGACCCCCTTACAATCAGGGGTCACTCCCACACTCATCTAACCCCTTCCCCTTCTTCTTTCTTGGTCATTGGAAGCTACTTCGAAGTTGCAGTTTGCTGTCCAGAGGTTGCAGATGAATCAACAATTTGCAGCGGCCACCACGACTTCCTCCGGATGAGTTTGAAGACCCAAGAGCCATCGTCCGAAGCGTCTACCAGTCTCCTTCGCAACAGAAGTGGTTTCATCTTCTTCCGATCTCCGAGCCGTCTAGGAGGTCCATTCTCCCACAACTGTGCAGTTTTGCCTCGGCTGAGGACCTGAGCCAGATTAGAAGCTTTTCCACTACGAACCCCGAAGGAATCAGTCCACAAGTTCTTCTTCAAAGTTCTTCATCGCCTAGTCTACTTCCAGAATCAAGAAACAGAACTTCATTCGGCGTTCGTGATCCAGAGTTCTCATTTTTCTCCCTCAGCTATGCAGATCTGCTACTCATAGTATGCACCGATCAGTCACCATTGTTCTGCATCCCCTAGTCTTCTCTGACATCGGTTGGCTTCGCCGTCAGTTTTTCTGTGAAGAGAACTCGTCCACGATTCCAACGACTCTAACGGCGCTTGATTCCAAGGTCGGGAGCTGCCGGGGCATCCTCTGCAACCTACTGTTGGAAACCAGGAGCTAGCTCTGCAGGGATCCTGATCCGGAGAGAAAGCTTCACCACGACAAACCCCGGAGGAATCAGGCCATGAGCTCTTCTACAAAGTTCTTCCTCTCTCTGTCTACTTTCAGCACCAAGAAGCGGAACTCCGTTCAGCATCCTACAGCAGAAGTTACCAATTTTCTTCCTCAGGCGTTTGACTTTGCTTCCCACTATCTGCATCGACCACTCCTCACTTTTCTGAGTTCTTTGATCTTCACTGGCATCTTTTGGCATCCCCGTTTATTCTTCTGTAAAGAGGACTCACCCACGGTTCCAACGGTTCTAACGGCGACTGATTCGGAGTTCGGGAACGGTCGGGGCAGCCGCGTCTTCCTGCTGTTGATAGTCTGTTGCAGACAGTCCGAGATTCAGCAACCCTGTTCGTACTCCCGCCCAGGCCGCCAGCGACCCCTGAAGAAATTGACAAAATTCAGAGGCACTCCTGTTCCAGAGACGAAGAGATCCCCACTAGTATCACCCTCTGCAAAATTCCAGAGTGAGTTCTGCGGCCTCCACACCCTCTGTCTATCAGCTATTACAGAGAGAAGGCTGATTCTGTGTCATCACTTCTTCATCACTCTTAGCACTAGTTTCCCCTCCCCGCTTGACCGGCTGAAGGCCCCTCCCTGTGTGGAGGTAGTGTTTGGATGTAACTATCATCTTCCTTTCCCCATGATCCCCCCTTGCATGGGGTGTAGTGTTGTAATAGCTTAAACAGGACAAGCTACCCCGGCGCGGCGTGTGGGGAACCCACGCTTCCCCGCTCGCCCTCGTCTCCGAGCGGGACCGGTTTCTTCAAACCGGTAGAGTAAGTGCTCTATAACCTTGCTCTAATTCATGCTTGTTCTTTCAATATTAGTTTATAGTTCCGCTTGCCGTGAGAGTGAGAGCTCGATCCTCAAGCCCCGTTGCTTTGAGTGATCACCGTGGGAAGAGAGAGTAACCCGGTGCCTTTGGCACTTTGTCGGCCCCATTGAATTGGGCGTCCACAACCTTTGGGATTCAAATCTTGGCCTTGCTGGTCCTCTACCAGCAAGGGCCCAACCCCTCAACCTCACCTTGGCATTGCCAAGTTACCCCGGGTCTTGGTGAGCAACGGGTGAGCAGTCGTCGACATCGGTCCGTTTGATTGCGATTATGCTTGTTTGTTTAAGTCCTAGGTTGTGTCACATCAATTGGTATCAGAGTAAGTTCATAACTTATCTCTCCACAAGTTGGTCCTAGGGCATGTTTATGCATTTAGAGTCCTCCGTTGCATCTCCCATGTCCACTAGAATGGCCACTTCATACTCGTCATATCCATCCCCATCAACTTTCTCGAGAAGCCCACATCCTCATGGAAGTTCCATTGCCAACAAAGTGGGTAGCAACACCTCTATCATAGAAGCCCTACCTAATGTCCTTAATCGGCTTGAAGATATCATGTCTCGACTCGACCGACTTGAAGGAAATAGCCGTGCACCAAGAGTGAATGAGAGTGACCTTTGGGGAAATCTAGAAACCATATTTTTAGAACACTTGAAAATCAAAACCCCCGCCTTTGATGGATCCAACAGCCCAAGCCTTTACCTAGATTGGGAGATTTCCATGGACCAATTCTTTAAAAGTTGCCCCTTGAATGAAGGAAGAAGAATGAGGCTAGCCAAGGCACACCTCTCCAAACAAGCTAAAACTCATTGGTTAGTTGTGGAAGGTTTGAGAAAGATCCGTAGGGAGGCCCCAATTAGCACTTGGGATGAGATGAAGACCGAGCTTAGAAAAACCTACACCCTCCAACCCTCTCCCTTCTACTCAAATCACCAAAGTCCAAGGAGCACTTCAACTCCATCATCCCCACCCGGTCAATCCAAGACCCCAATCACACATTCCCCACCACTTCCCATCTCTCCTACCCCAACCACTATATTTACACCCCACCTCCAAGTCTACTCCACAACCATAGGTCCCATACCCAATTAGGCCCCATGGCCAACTCTCCACCTAGGTCCGTGGTAACCCCCACCACTACCTCTCTATCACCACCAAAAAGGGGCACTCCTCCCAAAACCAATCAACCCAAACCCCTTCAACCCACCCATCTTCCTCTCCCTACCCCAATCCAACTCCCACCAAAGCCTCCACTACTACTCTTACCTATCCTAACCCAAGTTTCCCACTACCTACCACCCCGGATACACTATGCCCCAATCATCACCACACCCTCAAAAGCCCCTCTCACCTCCTTAGAAGAAGAACCCATACCCCACCCCATAGTGGTGAACACTCCAAACCCACTCTCCACCTTGGAGGAAATCTAAGTCCAAGTTGAAGAAGAAACAGCATGCGAGGGTCTTCACCTTACATCACCATCTTTAGTTGGAGTCAATCTCATCTTATGGGAACCCCTTGTTAGTTGGCTAAAGGAGAGCCCAATAAGAGAGATCACGGCCCACGATTTCCCACCCATGAAGGAAAACTATCCCATAGTGCCCATCTCCTCTTATCACACCACAATAAAAGCATCTTATCAAGTAGAGACCTTAGAGGATTTTCTTAGAGGCTTAGCATGGCAAATTGAGTTTACTAGCATGTTGACTCCTATGGCCGAACAACCTAGGAGTCTTGGCCTCCTACACCCATGCATCGGGTCAATCACCTCGGTCTACACCATTGGTTGCTACACTAGCGACCTCCTTTTTCTTCTCCCTATGGTAGAAGAACCCATCTCGATCCACTCCCCTACCATTGATATCCCAAATACTTTGATCGGCCAACCCACTAGAAAACTTGGCCCAATTACCTTGGAGGAGGATGACTCACAATTTGGGAACCTTGAAGACATAGAGTGCCTCCCTCTAGGAAGACCTTTCCACGACCCCTTTGATCCCTTCCTATGGGAGTCTAGTTTCCCATGTGACCCAACCACCTTATCCACCACCCACCATTCCCTATCCCAACCCACCATGTTAGACCTAATTCACCCCATCCTAGATCCGGGTTACACCTTGGGAACCATGACCTTGGGCCACATACCCCTAGGTAATAAGGTTGTGCCCCACCCCATGATGACCACCTTCTTAGATCCATTCGATCCTTTCTAATGAGAGTTCAAAGGTTGTCCCACACCTATACACATGGAAGTCACCTTGGGGAAAAGCATGCATGTGTCTAGGCTTACCATACCCCTTGGCATGAACACTATGTTGGGTCCATTCATTCATATCACCCACATGTCAAGTAGAAAGTATGAGTGGTCCATATTCGGATGTCATGGTCCACCTTCAATCATCATGGGTCTTAAGCATGTCAAAGGCATCTACGGATGTCCGGGTCCCCCAATATTTATCACCAATTTGCATGATAGGGCCACCTACGGGTGCCCCGGCCCACCTAGGCTAACCAAAGTCTACACTTCATCATTACACGATAGGTCTACTTTTGGTTGCCCAGGTCCACCCATCACCCCTAGAATGTCTGCATTCACAACATTACATAAAGAGATCCGCAAGCACATTAGCAAGAAGAATGTGACTTATAAAAGGTGAGCCGAATCTCATCGACGTCACCAAGAATTCCACGAGGGTGACTTTGTGATGGTAAGGATGGAGAGGCTCTCCCCGGGAGCCATCTCCAAATTGAGGCCACGTGGGGCTGGTCCCTTCCAGGCCCTGAGGCGCGTTGGTGCAAATGCCTATGGGTTAGATCTCCCTGAGGAATATGGGGTAAGTCCCACATTCAGTGTAGCCGACCTAGTGCCATACAAGGGACCCACGGTGGTACCTAGTGAGGATATTGAGCCTATTCCCTCCGTTGAGAGAGCACCCACCCGTGAGGAGAGTCCACCAGCCAAGAGAGCCCAGCGTGAGCGCATTGAACGAATATTGGATGAACATGTCACTACCACTAGGAGCAAGGTATACGAGCGCTATCTCGGCAGGTGGATGGATCGGTCTCGTTCGGAAGACTTGAGGGCAGTACCACTTCTACACCCTCCAAGGAGAGAAGGACACTTACTCGACGGAGTCGAGTTCTCCGCACCCCGGGAGTATGATGGGGACATCACCTCCCATGCCCACATTCATAGCTTGTCTCCTCGCCCCGGTTGCATCCGGCATGGTCTAGTCATTTAATTTTGAGTCCTATGTAATTTTTATTTGAGTCATTTGATGTATTTTCCCTTTTATTTGAGTCATGTTCCTAGGTCTTGTGTTCATTTCCCTAAGTTTGAGTGTCATTAGGTTGTCTAGTTAGCTATTGGACCCAATTCATTGGGCTTGGCCCAAGGGCTCTCCCCTACCCCCTCGGTTATTTGTCATTGAGTCAATTGTCAGGGACTTTTGTAGAAATGTAGATTTCCTATATATAGGACCCCATTCCCCCCCATTTTAACTTAATGAATCAATGAATGAAAAAATTTACCATTTTGAGAGTTTACACTTCTTATCTAGTGGAGAGATTCCATTTTTTCGGTGAGAAACCCTAGGGGAGAGAGTCCCCACCCTTCCCTCTCTTAATCTCTCTTTTTCACTCCACTTTCTCTTTCCTCAACACCCAAATTCGAATTTTCTTCTCTCTCCTCCCTTCCCAACCACCTCCACTCCCCACCTACCCCATTTAAGCCTCTTCCCATTCCCCACAACCCTCATCAATACTCCACCCCTTCCCAAGACCCCCTCCACCAATCCTCTCCTCACCATCCAACCCCCAACTATCCCTCCCACTTTCCCAAGCACCCTTCCCACTACCCCAAGCACCCCTTCCCTTCCCCAACACAACCCCCCCATTCCCAAGACAAAGAATTAACCCCACCCTTAAACCTATTTTCGAATATCCTTTCCCTCTCTCCATTCCAACCAAATTCGCAGCCCCCACTACCACCATCTATTGGACCCTCTTCTAGACCTTATTCTCCACCTCCCACACCTTAGAACACCCCCTCCAAGACCCCCTTACAACCAGGGGTCACTCCCACACTCATCTACCCCCTTCCCCTTCTTCTTTCTTGGTCATTGGAAGCTACTTCGAAGTTACAGTTTGCTGTCCAGAGGTTGCAGATGAACCAACAACTTGCAGCGGCCACCACGACTTCCACCGGATGATTTTGAAGACCCAAGAGCCATCGTCGGAAGCGTCTACCAGTCTCCTTCGCAACAGAAGTGGTTTCATCTTCTTCCGATCTCCGAGCCATCCAGGAGGTCCATTCTCCCACAACTACGCAGTTCTGCCTTGGCTGAGGACCTGAGCCAGATTAGAAGCTCTGCCACGATGAACCCCGAAGGAATCAGTCCACGACTTCTTCTTCAAAGTTCTTCATCGCCCAGTCTACTTCCAGAATCAAGACACATAACTTCATTCGGCATTCGTGATTCAGAGTTCTCATTTTTCTCCCTCAGCTACGCAGATTTGCTACTCATAGTCTGCACCGACCAGTCGCCATTGTTCTGCATCCCCTAGTCTTCTCCAATATCGGTTGGCTTCCTCGTCAATTTTTCTGTGAAGAGGACTCGTCCACGATTCCAACGACTCTGACGGCGCTTGATTCCGTGGTCGGGAGCTGCCGGGGCATCCTCTGCAACCTACTGTTGGAAACCAGGAGCTAGCTCTGCAGGGATCCTGATCCGGAGAGAAAGCTTCACCACGACAAACCCCGGAGGAATCAGGCCACGAGCTCTTCTAAAAAGTTCTTCCTCACCTGTCTACTTTCAGAACCAAGAAGCGGAACTCCGTTCGGCATTTTGCAGCAGAAGTTACCAATTTTCTTCCTCAAGCGTTCGACTCTACTTCCCACTGTCTGCATCGACCACTCCTCACTTTTCTGAGGCCTCTGATGTTCACCCGCATCTTTTGGCATCCCCGTTTATTCAGCTGTAAAGAGGACTCACCCACGGTTCCAACGGTTCTAACGGCAACTGATTCGGAGTTCGGGAACGGTCGAAGCAGCCGCGTCTTCCTGCTGTTGATAGTCCGTCGCAGACAGTCCGAGATTCAGCAACCCTGTTCATACTCCCGCCCAGGCCGCCAGCGACCCCTGAAGAAATTGACAAAATTCAGTGGCACTCCTGTTCTAGAGACGAAGAGATCCCCACTGGTCTCACCCTCAGCGAAATTCCAGAGAGAGTTCTGAGGCCTCCACACCCTCTGTCTGTCAGCTATTACAGAGAGAAGGCTGATTCGGTGTCATCACTTCTTCATCACTCTTAGCACTAGTTTCCCCTCCCCGCTTGGCCGGCTGAAGGCCCCTCCCTGTGTGGAGGTAGTGTTTGGATGTAACTATCATCTTCCCTTCCCCACGATCCCCCCTTGCATTGGGTGTAGTGTTGTAATAGCTTAAACAGGTCAAGCTACCCCGGCGCGGCGTGTGGGGAACCCATGCTTCCCCGCTCGCCCTCGTCTCCGAGCGGGACCGGTTTCTTCAAACCGGTAGAGTAAGTGCTCTATAACCTTGCTCTAGTTCATGCTTGTTCTTTCAATATTAGTTCATAGTTCCGCTAGCCGTGACAGTGAGAGCTCGATCCTCAAGCCCCGTTTCTTTGAGTGATCACCGTGGGAAGAGAGAGTAACCCGGTGCCTTTGGCACTTTGTCGGCCCCATTGAATTGGGCATCCACAACCTTTGAGATTCAAATCTTGGCCTTGCTGGCCCTCTACCAGCAAGGGCCCAACCCCTCAACCTCACCTTGGCATTGCCAAGTTACCCCGGGTCTTGGTGAGCAACGGGTGAGCAGTCGTCGACATCGGTCCGTTTGATTGCGATTGTGCTTGTTTGTTTAAGTCCTAGGTTGTGTCACATCAATCTTTATTGCACATAAAACAAAAAGAAGAAGATAAGCAAAACAAATTAACAGCGTGCACGGGTCACCGGTCAGCGGGACTACTTTTCCCGACTACCGGGGGTTGGCTCGGGAGTTGCTGGGCTTACAGCTACGGCGCCCCGAGAGGCAGTCGACCCTCCTACCCCGGGCTGCTCTCCAGGACAGCCTAGGTTTACGACGAGCGGGGGCTGCAGTTGGCGAGTGGCCGGAGGGATAGGACTGGCGAGGCCGAGAGTTGCGGCAGGACCAGGAGCAGAGGCGGACCGAGTGCTGAGGCGGTTCTTGATGCTGATGTTCGGGCGACTTCTCTTCTCCATGCGAGCGGACGTGATGAGCTGCCGGTTCCTTCCCTTCCTCCAGGAGATTGAGCACGTGGGTGACTACGCCTGGGGAGCGATAGTTCTTGCCTTCCTCTTCGACACGCTGAGTTCGACGGCCCATCGAATGATGCTTGGGGGCTTCTCCCCCTTACTCCAGGTACGACTCTTGCCCTAGACTTAATTATGTGACTCTACATGTTTCCTAAATGCTGACACAGTGATACAATGCAGGTGTGGGCCTACGTATACCTACGTGGGTTGGGCAGAGGCAAGGAGACCCATCCTGGGCTCCTGCCGATTGCACAGAGGTGGACAGCACCTCGGGAGATGGCAGCCCTGAGACGACAGGTCCGGGAGTTGTAGGATGACCTGGACGCTCTACCGTATGCCTCGGTATGCTTCTAAACTCAGACTCTTGCAATTCTTATATGATTATGATGCTGATGAGACTTTCTATTCTATGCAGGTACGGTGGACACCCTATACGGGGGAGAGCCAGGAGGGCCAGCCGTGGGTGGCTGAGGCTCTAGCCTTTTCCGAGCGAGACGTGTGGCTTCACTGCATGAATGTGGTGGAGCCACTGCACTTCAGGTTGGTGATGAGGACCATCAGGGTCCATCAGCCGGCCGTGGAGTTCCCTGCGCTTGAGAAGGCGGGGGAGCGAGTGACGAGGACGACACGAGGACTCCGCGAGGCATTTGACTAGACAACGAGGAACGCCACTCAGGTCACCGACTGGACCGCACGAGGGCGAGTAGTGACCGCCTGAGCTGAGAGCGACAGCGCGTACTACACCGCGTACGCACGGCACTACCGAGTCTAGGTTTTCCGGGGTGCTCACCGACCGGTACGACTTCTAGACTTAAACTCTTTTTATTATGCTTATGATTCCTATATGATGATGCACTGACACATGGACTTCTGAATTCAGATCGACCCCGCGGGATGAGTGGCGGAGTTGCAGGGACTTTTGCACTCTACCATCAGGGAGAGAGACGAGGCCTGGCAGGCCCTGGACTTACTGGTGAGTTTTCTAAACCCTAAACACTTTAAATTATGCAATTCTATATGATTATGCATGTGACTGACCTGGAGTATTTGGATGCAGCGCGCCGAGGGAGCTCAGAGGGCGGGACCAGACGCCCCTTCTTCTTCTACGACCCGGACTCTGTTGGGTTAGATGGACGCAGTCTATCTCCACAGAGTGTGGATCTAGAGGGGGTGAATAGATCAACTTGCCTAATTTAAAACTACTGCAAGTTCTAAAGCGGAATTTAGGCAAACATCAATTAAGCTAAACAAAAGATGCTAAACAAAAGGTCGAAAGCTAGACATGAGCATAAGCGATGCAATCAAATAAGCTGAGCAAAAAATTCCCATCGCACACAGATCACACAAAAACACAAACACACTGCACACACAATTTTTAGGTGGTTCGGTCAACGACCTACGTCCACCCCACACTCAACTTAGTATGGCTTCCTGCTGCGCAGCACAGCTTGCGTCCGCTGGGCTTTACAGCTTGGCCAAACAATCCGCTGATACACAGCTTCGCTGGGCACTACAGCTTGCCGACCAGAGGATCTGATCCTCTGCAACCGCTGGGGAAATACAGCTTAACCGGTCCAGTGGAGACTACCACTGCAAGACCGCTGACACACAGCTTGAAGAAACAGTATTCAAAAATGAAAGACAGAATCAAAACGAAAATAGAAAAGCTCAAAAGCAATGTAGCTCTAAGAGCAAAGCTCAACTTTGGTTTTGAACCACGAGACTGAGATACAACCACTCTCACTCTCACTCTCGATCAGCTCTCTCTCAACTCAATCTCTCTCGATCTCTTCCTCTCTCTTTTTCTCCTTCTTCTCTATTTCTTCTTCTTCTTCTCTGTATCTTCTTCTTCTCTCTTTTCTCTCTGTGGATCGAAGTCTCACTGCTGTATAGATTTTCTCTTCTTTTCTTTCGATCAGTCTTCTTCTGTGGAAGAAGGCTTGTTTATATAGCAACAACAGCAGCAGGCGTGCGCTCTCCACGTTTCCCGCCCAGCAATTTGGACCACGTGGCAGCATCTAATGGAGTGTCAGTATACGTGTCCTCATCTGAATACCTTGTCCTTCTCTGATCACGAGCCAGGTACCTGGGATCACGTGCCCCTCATTAGCTTCTTCAGTCCGATGTATAGAGTTCTCCGTTCACGTGCTCAGTGACAGCAATCTGACTTGCTGCGTCGACGCCATCAGCCTGCTGCATTGACGCATCGGTGATCCAGTGATCAAGTCTTTAGCAGATAGGCATGCTGCGTCGACGCTCTCAGCATGCTGCGTTGACTCATTGGTGTTCCAGCATCTAAACTTAGATGGCTTCAGCCCTCTCACGTTTCATGTGGAGTGCGTTGACGCATTGTGCAACTGCGTCCACCCTCTGGTCACCTTGTCGATCCATCAACCTGCTGCGTCGACGCCACTTGATGAATGCGTTGACGCACCGGAGTAATCCAGTAAGCCATTGGCTCTTCCTTTTTAACTATTGCGTCGACACTTTAAGCTCCCAGCGTCAACCCTGTTCCCTTCAGCAACAAGAGTGAAGTCATAAGATCTAAGTATGTACATTGCAGTGTATATACTTCGTTGTATAGACTTGTGAAGGCAGAATGTAACGTACAGACCTTACCCACTGTATGGACTTCATGTAATGCAAACGAATGTGAAGACTTTAGTGTATAGACTTGAAGGTCTTGAAGCCAATGTATGGACTTGAGCAAGCTAAAGGGCTGTACAGACATCGAAGACAAGGGCCGATGTATAGACTTTCCAAACAATCCAGTGTATATACTTTATGCAAGGAGGCCAATGTGTAGACTTGAAAAGCTGAGGCCAGTGTACAGACTTGCCATCGACCATTGTGTAGACTTGATCAGCAAAGACACAGTATAGACATCAACTCTGCACATCGAATGTATGGACTTCAAGTGTGAAGACCATTGTATAGACTTGGGTTTCGAAGACAATGTGCAGACTTTGAGTTTGAAGACCAATGTCCAGACTTTGAGTAACACTGTGGATGTACAGACTTGATGGAGCGAAGCGATGTGTAGACTTGAAGCTCCTGATGGATGTATAGACTTCAAATATCAAGACGCTGAGGAAGACAGACAATGTACAGACTTGCTGTAACAGTCTGATGTACAGACTTCATGAAGCTCTAGACATAGAACGCTGTACAGACTTAGCCTAATGGCTAAGACGCTAACAAAGACGGACGATGTTCAGACTTGCTGACAGATCGATGTACAGACTTTGCTCAAATGCATTAGATGCTAACTGAGACGCTGGACTCTGTATAGACTTTGAGCAATGTATGGGCTTCAAAGAAGTTGGCGATTCAATGTACAGTCTCTGAGGTTCAATACACACATCCAATGAAGTGCGTTGACGCTGTAACATGATGCATCGACGCTGTACACACTTAACGAGTTGATGTTGTACACACATCCAATGAAGTGCGTTGATGCTATAACATGATGCGTTGACGCTGTACATACTTAACCAATTCAATTGAAATGCAGTGTGTGTACCTTATCCAAAATGGACGATGTATAGACTCATGACAGTAAGAAATGCAGACAGTAGTGTATTAAATGCAAAGAACACATAGTCAATCTGATAGAGCAATTTCATCAAATTAAAAACAGTTGCCAATCAATCAAAACAATGGTGTTGCCAATGAAATAAAGCAAGTGTCAACATCATCAACATAGAGGGGTGACAACAATCTCCCCCTTTTTGATGATGGCAACCCCATATGAAGTAGAAAAGTAACATCCTGTCTTATAGATATATGTTTGATGAAAGACATGATGTGTTATGCAGATTGACATGCAGATGCTATGAATGCATGCAACTCACTACCTCAAACTCTCCCTTGGAATGAATTCGGAATTGACTTCAGAATTAAGACAGATATGTATTCTCCCCCTAGACATCCCCTAGACAATATTCTCCCCCTTTGCCATCAACAAAGAGGAGAGAAAGAATTAAATACAATGGAGGAAGCAAGAGAAGAACTAACTGGCATTCTGAACAGGTAGTTCATGAATAAGCATTCCAAAGCATAGAGTCTTCAGTCATAGGAAATTAGAAACTGCTTGTCAGAAAGAGTTCTGGTTTAAAGATGATAAAATTTAGAGTTCATGCCCTACATGCAATAGATAAGTTCACTATGCATGATAAAACATAAACCAGAATCATATTTGCATGAAAGATTCAGTTTCATAATATCTTACTTTCATAGTCTCATAAAAAATATTGAGAGAAATCAAGTCATGTATTGAAACTAAACAAATTGACACTCATGAACTTTTCTTTTGAAGGAGCAGCATTATCAATATTAGATCATTTTGAGCATTTAGGTACCATAAGTCTTTCTGCGTAAGGGTATACGTTTATAAGACGCCAATACCCCTAGATAGTCAACAAGATGGACCATTCTGCCTATGATCAAATTCAACAGAACTGAGGTACACCTTTTTGTGTGAGGGTACACGTTTATCAGACGCCAGTTACCCCCAGGTACTCAGTGAAACCAGCCTACTGTTTTAAACATTTTAAACAGAGATAGCGGATACACTTCATGACATGAGTGTTGTCCACTTCTTTGATGGATCACTCAGTTTCTCAGTGATTTATCAGTCATTGCTCTGTCAATATTAATTTTCAATGATTTTCAATGTTTTCAATAGCTTTCTAAGCTGTGCTTTTTATGTTTTAGAATGACTTGTTCAAGAACAATACGCATACTTAACCTCTCTAACATGATTTCAGATGAGTTTTCAGATTTCAGATATGATTAGCTTTGTCTGACATGAAATAAGAAAGAGGTTGAGAGTTTTATCAATTTTTAACTTACTTATATACTGATTGTAATCTTTAAACTCCAACCATTATAAGATTTAAACCATTACATCAGTCTTTGAACATTTCAAATTCTTAAAAATGAAGAAGTCCATTTTCTACTGCTTAGAAATCAGAACTGACTAACAGATTGCCATAATGTCAGAGACAAGTATTCAGAGTTAAAGGTTGAATGACTTCAAGAAAGTTGAAACCACTCTGAATTTTTAGTAATACTCCCCCTGTCTATATGCATACAGCATGTCAAGAATTAATTGAGAGAGAGTTTATGCATAGGTCATGAATGAATGATATGTAAGGACATGCCAAGACTCGCCAAGCTCCCCCTGAATATATGCAATACAGGACAGTTCTATATCCACATTCACATCCACATGATTTATCCAAGCAATCAAGAACAAGTCCACATCAGAGATTTTATTCACAGCAATTAAACAATCATTCATCATGCTGAAATTTACATAAGCCAAGTTCTCTTCTAAGAAACTTAAAATTTTCATTCCCAAGAGGCTTAGTAAAAATATTAGCAATTTGCTTTTCAGTTTCTATGAAATTCATTTCAATCTCCTTTTTATTTACAGCATCTCTAAGAAAATGATGTTTTATCTCTATATGCTTAGTCCTAGAATGGTGAACAGGATTTTTAGCAAGGCATATAGCACTAGTATTATCACATAAAAGTGGAATGCATCCCAGATTTATCTGATAATCAGCCAGTTGGTGCTTAATCCAAAGTACTTGGGCTGCACAATTACATGCTGCAACATACTCAGCTTCAGCTGTGGATAATGCTACAGTGTGTTGCTTCTTAGATGCCCAAGACACTAGACAGCCACCAAGGAATTGACAGTAGCCACTAGTACTTTTTCTATCTACTCGACACCCAGCATAGTCTGCATCAGTGTAGGCTAGAAGCTCTAACTCACACTTAGCAGGATACCAGAGACCTAGTTCTTGGGTGCCTAGTAAATACCTAAAAATCCTTTTCACAGCTTTAAAGTGATTTTCTTTAGGACTGGCCTAAAATCTAGAGCATAAACACACAGCAAATTGTATATCAGGCCTAGATGCTGTGAGGTAGAGAAGAGATCCGATCATACCTCTGTATAGCCTTTGGTCCACAGTTTTACCTTTAGAATCTTCATCCAAACTGGTTGATGTACCCATTGGAGTAGCTATTTCCTTGAGGTTGTCCATTTTGTACTTCTTCAATAAGTTCTTTACATACTTGGACTGAGAGATGAAGATGCCATCTACTGTTTGTGTAACATGCAGTCCAAGAAATAGTTTGAGCTCACTCATTGAGCTCATTTCAAATTCATCAGTCATTATTTGAGAGAATTCCTCACACAATTTGGGGTTAGTTGACCTAAACACAATGTCATCCACATAAATCTGAATGATAAGAATATCTGGATGGCTTACCTTGGTAAATAATATTTGATCAATTATACCTCTTGTGAAGTTCTTGTTGGTGAGAAATTTGCTCAACCTGTCATACCAAGCTCTAGGAGCTTACTTTAAACCATAGAGAGCTTTATTGAGCTTGTAAACATGATTAGGAAAATCTAAACATTCAAACCCAGGAGGCTGTCTCACATAGACATCCTCATTAATTTTCCCATTTAGAAAAGCAGATTTCACATCCATCTGCTGAAGGTTTATTCCTAGGGAACATGCATAAGCCAATAAAATTCTTATTGCTTCTAACCTAGCTACAGGGGCAAAAGACTCTTCAAAGTCTATTCCAAATTCCTGATTGTACCCCTGAGCTACAAATCTGGCTTTATTTTTAATAACATTCCCCGCTTCATCAGTTTTGTTTCTAAATACCCATTTAGTCCCTATGACTGTTTCATGATCAGGAGGTGGAACCAAATGCCACACCTTATTCCTGTCAAACTGATTGAGCTCCTCATGCATGGCATTAATCCAATGCACATCTTGGAGAGCACAGTCAATGGACTTGGGTTCTATATTTGATACAAAAGCATAAGCATTCAGTTCATGTTGAATTCTTAAGTGGCCTCTAGTCCTAAGGGGGTCATGCAGATTTCTAATAACATTATCTACAGGATGATCCTTGAGATATCTAATATTTGCAATTGGACTATCATGAACTTGATTTACCTCCCCCTGAACTGTAGGCTCTTCTTCATTAAGCTCTTTATGTTCTTCTTCATCCTCGGATTTGTCTGCATGATCTCCTTCCTTCAGAATTTCACCATTGTTTTCATTCCTGCATTGACCACCATTAGAATTTGCCAACGATTCATCAAACACTATGTGTGGAGATTCTTCAACAGTTTTAGAGTTCAGATTGTACACTCTGTATGCTCGGGTGTTTTCAGAATAGCCAAGAAAAATTCTTGGTTCTCCTTTAGGTTCAAATTTATCAAGGTCATTTTTATCATTTATGTGAATGAAACATTTACAACCAAAGACCTTGAAGTGAGCAATAGAAGGTTTCTTACCTTTTAATATCTCATATGGTGTTTGCTGGGTAGAAGGTCTTACCATGGCTCTGTTAATTACATAACAGGCAGTGTTCACTGCTTCAGCCCAAAATTTCCTTGGTAGACCACCTTCGACAAGGAGTGTACGACCCATTTCCACTAGGGTTCTGTTCCTTCTCTCCACAACTCCATTCTGCTCAGGTGTCCTTGGTGAGGAGTACCTATGGTTGATTCCATTTGTCCTGCAGAATTCATCAAATTGTGAGTTTTCAAACTCACCTCCATGATCAGACAAAATGTTTTCAATTTTTTGATTTGTTTTAACATAGAACTCCTGAAATTCTAAGAGAGCATCACTCTTATTAGATAAGAAATAAACCCAAGTATACCTAGAAAAGTCATCTACCATAACAAACCTATACCTCCTCCCTGATAGGCTGACAGATCTAGTTGGCCCAAAGAGGTCCATATGTATCAGCTCATAGGGTTTGGAAGACAGATTTTCAGTTCTAGACTTAAGTGATTTTCTAGTTATCTTTGATTGGGTGCATGCATCACAGATTTTATTTTCTTTCTTGAATGAGACTTCAGGAAGTCCTCTAACCATACCATGCTTATTTAATTTGTGCAAAACAGTGTAACTAGCATGACCTAACCTACGATGCCATAAAAATGCTATGTCTTCTCTACTGGCAGTAAGGCAAAGGTTAGTGTGTTGAATGTCATCTAAATTTATCATGTAAGTATTATTTATTCTTTTTCCAATAAATTTGACAATATCAGAATCAGGTTCAAAAACCTTGCAGCATTGAGAATTAAATAGAACATTGTAACCTTTATCACATAACTGGCTGATGCTAAGTAGATTATAGGCTAACCCTTCAACTAACATAACATCATCAATGCAGCAGGTAGAACACTTACCTACCTTACCTGATCCGATAATCCTACCCTTTGTGTTGCTTCCAAAGGTGACAAGGCCTTCTACTTTTTCAGTCAGTATGCAAAATTTGGCCTTATCTCCTGTCATATGCCTGGAGCAGCCGCTATCCATGTACCACAAGTTGTTCTTGGCTGCCAGGCATACCTGTATACACAATTAGGTAGAAAAGTTTGGAACCCAAGACTGATTGGGCTCCAATGTAAATGAACTAGAAGCAAAACAGGAAAGCAAATGTTTCGGAATCCATATTTGTTTAAATGTGTTTTGTTCAGTGGATCCTACAGATTTTCTTCTGTTGTTGTTCCTTTTTTTCTTATTGTTCTTTTTCTTATTGGCAGCAGCATGATTATTGACAGTATTGTTATTTCTGTGCCAGTGCCTTGGCTAGGGTATGTCCACAAAATTTTGGCCATAGTAGTTCCTGGGCTGGCTATGAAAATATTGATTTCTAGATGTCCAGTAACCATACCCATTGACCCAATTTCCACTGTAAGGTCTTTGGTTTTGAGCACCCTAGAATGCAAGACCTATAAACCTACCTTGAGTTCTAGACCAATTTGACCTATTGAAGTAGGTTGGCTATGCATTGTATTGGTTCTGAGCTCTGGGTTGATAAAAATAGTTAGGTTGACTCCTAGCAGCACCCTGTCTCCCCTGTACTTTGGACCCTGCTGACCTATACATAGGTTTGTATTGGGCCTTCTTAAGAGGTGGAGATGTTGGTGGAGACTGGGTTACCTTGACATGGGGTTTACCGGACTGTGTAGGTTGACCCCTAACCTGAGTCTGAGCCCTAGGATTCTGCTTAGATGTGCTAGCTCTACTAGGCTCATTAACCTTTCGTTTGCCCTTCTCCTCAGCACTGGGCTTTTTCAGATTAGCAGTTTTGTTCATTAAATTTGTTGAGTTCATGCTAATTAGAGGTCCCTTTTCCTTTTAAGCAACGAATAAAATTGTTTTCATCCCGAATGATTTTGTTGCACTAGAATTAAATCCTAGGCCCTCTTTTCTGAAATTAACCTTTGACCCTAACAAAGCATTTAAGTTATCTGTTCCTTGGGTCATTTTCTCAATGGTTTTCATTTTATCCTCATTGTCTTTCTGAAGTTCATCAATAGCCTTTTTCAGCTCATTGTTGACATTGAGGACAGCTTCATATTTTTCAGAGATGATTTTTACTTCACTTTCACATTTTTGAATCTTCAGCTTCCATTCATCAATTTCATTTTCAAGCCTTAGATTCTCTTCCTTAGAAGCTTTTAACTCATTTTTGATTTCATCTTCTTCAGAGCATGAGAGTTTCAATTCATCAATCTCAGATTCCAAACATGCAATTTTATCAGTTAGTGTTTTATCATTTTGCATGGAATTGATTTTTCTTCTAAGATGCCTATTTTATTTTCTAATATCATCAGCTCTATCAGCTATGTCATGATAAGCATCTACCCAATCAGCAATTGTGAAGTTTTCAAATCTAGTGATTACCTCATCTGTGTCCTCCTCTCTATCTTCGGAGCTTGTTGCCATAAGGCAAATGGGCTGTTCAGATTCGGCTTCACTATCTGAGCTGTTGCTGAAAGAGCCTTCATCTTCATCACTCCATGTGGTGATCATAGCTCTTCCCTTCTTGATTTTCTTCTTTGACCTGTCCTTATGTTTCTGATTGTCTGGACAATCAATTTTCATATGCCCTGGTTTCCTGCATTGATAACAGACATTAGCTTCATCTTTCTTTACAGGTTTAGATTTATACCTTTTATCCTTTCGGCCACCACTGTATTTCTTCTGGCCGAACCGTCCTGCTCCCTTTCTGAGAAATCGCCTGAACTCTCTAGTCATCATGGATATCTCAGATCGAGTCACATCTTCTTCTTCATTTAGGCTCTCCTCTGATGATGAAGAGCTGCTGGAGCTGGATTTTGTTGATTTGCTGGAACTGGCCTTTAGCGCTATCGGCTTCTTCTTCCTCTCGGCTTCATCTGTCCTTGGCATGTTTATCTCATATGCCATTAGTGAGCCAATCAGCTCATCAGCTCTAGTATTATGCAGGTCCCTTGACTCCTCCATCACTGTTGCTTTGGTGTGCCAATTCGGAGTTAGGGAGGGCAGAATTTTCCTCACTACATCATACTTTGCCTGAGGTTTCCCAAAACCTCTGAGGCCATTGGTTATGACAGTCAGCCGAGCGTACATCTCGCTGATGGACTCGTTCTGCTTCATCTTGAAGGCTTCATACTCAGATACAAGAAGATTGGCCTTCTGCTCTCTTACTTGAGATGTACCTTCATGAATTGCTTCCAGCGCATCCCACATCTCCTTAGCTGATTTGCAAGCAGATACACGGGAGAATTCTGTAGGATGCAGAGCGCACTGGATAGCATTAATAGCACTCAAATTCAGCGTGGACCTTCTGATCTCCTCCTTGGTCCATACATCTTCATTCGGGGACAACTCATAAGGTCCCTTGCTGACAATCTTCTAAATCTCATAATCCTTAGCCCTGAGGAACACTTGCATACGGTTCTTCCAGTATGCATAGTTTGATCCGTCAAAGAATGGGGGCTTCGTTGTTGAGTGACCTTCGGCAGTCATCCCTCGAGCATCCATCTCTGCCTATTCTCTTCGGGCGATGAGTCCCTGTAGAAGAGTTAGGCTCTGATACCAAGTGTTGGGTTAGATGGACGCAGTCTATCTCCACAGAGTGTGGATCTAGAGGGGGGTGAATAGATCAACTTGCCTAATTTAAAACTACTGCAAGTTCTAAAGCGGAATTTAGGCAAACATCAGTTAAGCTAAACAAAAGATGCTAAACAAAAGGTCGAAAGCTAGACATGAGCATAAGCGATGCAATCAAATAAGCTGAGCTAGAAATTCCCATCGCACACAGATCACACAAAAACACAAACACACTGCACACATAATTTTTAGGTGGTTCGGTCAACGACCTACGTCCACCCCACACTCAACCGAGTATGGCTTCCTGCTGCGTAGCACAGCTTGCGTCCGCTGGGCTTTACAGCTTGGCCAAACAATCCGCTGATACACAGCTTCGCTGGGCACTACAGCTTGCCGACCAGAGGATCTGATCCTCTGCAACCGCTGGGGAAATACAGCTTAACCCGTCCAGTGGAGACTAACACTGCAAGACCGCTGACACACAGCTTGAAGAAACAGTATTCAGAAATGAAAGACAGAATCAAAACGAAAATAGAAAATCTCAAAAGTAATGTAGCTCTAAGAGCAAAGCTCAGCTCTGGTTTTGAACCACGAGACTGAGATACAACCACTCTCACTCTCACTCTCGATCAACTCTCTCTCAACTCAATCTCTCTCGATCTCTGTAGATTGGATTAAAATCCACACTTAGGAATTAAAATGTAACAATGAATAAATAAAATGCATAAGATGCAATAAAAATAGCACGAGGTGCTAATGTGGAGATGATGTGATCGCCAGAGACGCGAGGGTCCCAAGAGGAGATGAGAACGGGGAAGGGATCGCACTTACCTGGTGGAAATGGAAACGCGGGATGATGTAGAGTTCTTCCTCCTTCTCCAATCGGCAGGCCGATGAGAAGGGTTTTCTTTTTTTGATTACCTTGCAAGACAGACAGTAAAAAAAATAAGAAGAAAGGGATCAGCCAAAGTGCTATAGTATCAATTCAAATAGAATATGTAACGGGAAGAGGACATCGACATGCGTACCTTCTTTTTTTGTTGTTTTTAAACCCCTTAAGAAGACTTAAGGGAAGGGAGAGTATGATGATAAAAGAAAGATGCAATAAGATGTGAACACAGGCGAAGGGTGAACAGATGTGAAGAATGGAGGGATATAAGACACGAACGAAGTAAAAACAAAACAGATATAAAAGATGAAGACCCTGCTGTCCCTGACGACAGTAAAGGGGAAAACCGAGTGAATATGGTGATGGAAGTAGATGGATGAAGCAGGATGCAGCCCAACGGAGGATGCAGAGGATGCAGCTCGTGACCTGCAATAAGCGTTCTGGACGTTCAATCTTATGAGTGCTTAACCTTCAACACGATCGATCAAGACTTCATTTTATAGTGCCTCAAGCGGATGTGATCAAACTAAGGAAAGATAAGAACGGGCAATGAGGCATCCAAGGAAGGATCGAGATCGAGTAAGAGACCAAATGATAGTAGGGAACTGTGAGGGAAAGATGGAAAAAGGAAGGACTCTGGAGTAAAACACGACTTAGGACAGGGCGTCAAATCATGAATTGACGACCTTCACAGAGACGTTTCTTGAAACACGACCTAGAAAAGGGCGTTTCTTCCTGGATTTAATTTTGGAAATAAAACTTCTCTGTTTAAAAAATTAAGGGAACACGCCTGAGGTAACGGCGTTTATCAAAAACACGCCCTGAGGAAGGACGTTACTCACAAAATGCTTTTTATTTTGAAAATAGATAATTCCAGAAATTAACGGATAATACCAGGAATGGACGCCCTCTATTGTGGTCGTCTCTTCTTTTGAAAACGCCCTATGACAGGTCGCTACTTTGAAAATAACGCCCTTCTTCAGGTCGTGAATCACGAAAATGCAGGAAAAATGCATAAAACTCACAAAAATAGAAAAACTTCATTTTATAGGAATATTGAAGTCCACTTGGGGCGTTTATATAATGACATGAGACTTGATCAACATAACGTCAATTTTGGCGTGTCTACAGCTGCCCCGCCTTGGCGTCTGCTTTGCAAGGGAGTGAGACAGAAATGGAATGAAGTGTAATGAAAGGAATGAAGTGGAATGAACTGATAAGGAGACGCCAAGGTGTGATGTGACACGCCTCAGACACCAAGCATTTGAAATCTTTCCAAGATTCTGAGTGAAACAACTCTGAGTGGTTCCAAGGAAACATCGATTTGTTGGATAAAAGGAGATTAAACTAAGTAAATAAAGGGTGTGCGCGTGGGCACGACAGGGAAAGACCATTGGAGAGCGATTACCAGCCAACGTGGACGTGCTTCAACCAAGGTAAATTTTGCAGAAAAGTAAAGAGAATTGGGATAGAGATCCAACAAAAGGGACACTTTCAAGGAATCAGCCTGAACGGCTTCAAATAGAACGAAGTACTTGATTTGAAGTGGAATATCTCATGTCAACTCAATCAAGAGCGAGTGAACTTCATTATTGCCATAATATGAAGATTTTCAGCATGAAACTCAAAGTCCTACATGATGCATGCTGGGCTAAAAGAAAAGATTAAAACAAACTAAAATAGAAAATAATCAAGGATAATATTGCTAAGCCATTTAGATTTGGTCAAGAATCCACATCTCTGAGCTAACACTAAGCCGAAGCCCGTTTGTCCGCGCATCAACTCAGAAAGTGGAACCATCGTCCCAAACCTTTAACAACTCAACGGCCTATCCGTGTGATCAAGACTTTCCCGAAATCGTCATCGTTTTTGATGAAGGGGAACTCGAATTTCAGGTTCATCAGAACCACAAGGTCCTTGACATACTATAATAATGTAGATATCATATAGTAACAATGCTTACAGGAAAATGATACAAGAACATCATAATGGTACTCCCACATATCCAAGCACCTCGAAACCTGTAAAACTTCTGTACTCGATACTCATCAGTCCTTTCATGATCATAAATAATCTTGATTCTCCAAAAAAATGATCATAAGTGCTCAAATAAAACAATTTTAATAAAATAACAGCACTTAAGTTCATCAAGGCATATATAGGAAAACCAAACCATAAGTTCATAAGAATACGCCTGCATCTAACGGCGTAAAAAGCGCCCGACATTAGGGCATCCATTTAAAAACACGCCCTTCACAAAGGCGTTAACAGCAACCATAGCTCCAGAAGAAAACGTCCCATGAGAGGGCGTTACATAAAAAACGACCCAAGAAAGGTCATCAATTTAATAAATTGATGCCCCTTCCAACGGCGTTAATTAACCACAAACTTCCGTTTCCAAATCGAGAGCAAAACACAGTTCTAATGCCAATTAAACACTGCAATTCCGAACAAACTTAGGGTTCAACCTTCTATATTAAAGGCAAGCTTTCCCCAAGAATTAATCAAATCAAATCCTCTGAATTCTTCTGCTATTGCTTCTGCCTGCAGGTTCTGCCGTTCGAACTTCTTCCGCAGCGGCTATGGACAGAGCTATCAAGAGATCGAAGGCCTCTACTCCCGGACTTATCGAGATTAACGGGCACATAAGCAGCCGAATAGCTTTAAACCAGGTAAACCAACTGCTTCTGTTCGTTCTTTCATCCTTATATGATCACTGTTCTTTCTTCTCATCTCTTCTGCTCTGTTTGTTCTTACTTTTGCTTTCCACAGGACTATCCAAATATGCCCGGAGCTAGGAGGTTCACAAAGATAAAGTGGCTGCCCCTCCTCCTCTCTAAATTCTCTTCTGACATGAGGGTCTTTGTAGCAAGGTGGCATCTTCTAGGCTTAATAACCCATGCCAAGCATTATGATCAAATCCACTTAGATTGGGCTGCCATAGGAGCTCTTATAGAAATATGGCATCCTTCCACCCACACCTTTCTCTTCTCCACCTTTGAAGCCACCATCTTATTGGAAGAAATAGAGATGATCTTGGGTTTGAAAAGAATGAAACAAAGTGAAGAAGAACAGATGGCCATCATGCCAAGACCCATCTCCTCTCATGAGCTCTTAACCAGCCTTATTCCTAACCCAAACTTAGTGAATCAGATCAAGATCACCAAGGGAATCAACCTCCTGAAGCTAGCCTCATGGGTATACAAAAGAGCAGATCAAGCCAAGGAAGAGGAGGAGATAGAAAGAATAACAAAGGCCTTCGTGGTGTGCATAGCAGGCGCACTACTGTTTCCATCTACGGAGGACTTCCTTGAAGAGAGTCAAATAAGTGCAGTGGTGAGCTTATGGGAAGGTGAAAGAGTTGGACCGGCCATACTAGCTTACCTCTACAGCGGGCTTACATCGGCGGCCATGGGGCGGCCCATATACGGCTGTATGCTAGCCTTCTCAAGTTGGGTGGACCTCCACTTTAAATTTGATCCATGCCATGAAGCCCAACAATCGTCAAGGATCTTCTCCAAAAGTCCGCTTTCTTATATCACCGGCTCGTTGGGAATAAGCAATAGGGTGACGAACCGCATTCCTCAAATCAAGAAAAGGGCGGAGTGGAGAGAACACCTTAAGGTAATGCCCAAAAACCTCTTTACTTGCGCTCCGGGAATACTCAAAATGCAGGAACTTCGCGCAAGATTCTCCATCGGCACGGACCTTCGACTTATTGGCGCATCCGAGTTCATCTTGTACAATGCACACCGGTGCCTTCCTCAGCTCGGTCTTCCAAGGCAAGTGCTAGAAGACATCTCCCATCTTCCTCCAATCAAATCAAGGCATCTAGGCAGCAATGAAGATGGAGAGGAGGCAATCACCATTCAAGCTCTGTGGAAGCTAAGCAAGCTTCATCACCCTGTAGAAGACTTAGAAGAAGCCAAAGAACAGTGGAAAAATTATGTGATAGCACTGAGGAAATTAAGGCCCAAGGTGGCTCATTAGGCATTGTAATCCTTTCTTTCAAATAATAAAGATTGCTTTCTGATTGAGCCAATTATCACTGTGATTATGATCAAAATCATCCAAAACCTGCGTTTCTGTTGCAAATAACGCCTCAAAGAAGGACGTGAATCAACTGAAAGGCGCCGTATCCTAGGGCGTCTCCTTTTCAATTTGACGCCCGCATCAAAGGGCGTTAATTAAATAAAACCTTCAGACAAGGCATTAATCTATTCAAATCTCAAAGAATATAATCGTTGAATGATCAAAAATAACGCCTTTTCCTTAGTCACTTATCAAGAATAACACGCCCTCAACAGAGGCGTTACTCTAAGCCAGCAATGATGACTTTCATTACATCAATCAACGCCCATTCAATGCGTCTGACGACGGTTATCGTTCCCCATGCAAAACAAATTAACGCCCTAATAAACGTCGTCTATCTCTATAAAATGCCCAAGGCATGGTCGTGAATTCCATTAGAAACGCCTTCCCTTAGGGCGTGTCTTCTTTTCGAAACCCAAAAGTCATCAGTCCCCCTTCTTCTTCCTCCTCTCGTCTCATTCTCCCCCATTTCTCTGCAAACCCTAACCGAAGACCCCCCCCCGAAGCCTCTCTCTCAGTCTCCCATCTCTCTCATTCCCTTTCTCACTCTCTCAATCTCCCTCCCCCTAGCCCTAGCCATGGCCAAACGCCAAAGGGTGGCCGCTCCAGAGGTGGTTGATTTCGACACTGCCCACGCCGAAGAAGAGGCCGCCACGGAGGAACTCGCCGTCGTGGCCTTTGAAGAAGAACCGGTGGTGGCCGGCGGCGACGAGGCTGAAGGAGCAGCAACAGAAGAAGGAGGAGAAGACGGAGAAGGGGAAGACGGTGGAGAAGAAGAAGAAGAAGAAGAAGAAGAAAGGGAGGACGGAGGACCACCGCCGACGGCGGCGGTCGCTCCCCGGGGTCAACTCCGGCGGCCCAGACGGCCACTGCCTCGACCACAACCCCAGAAGCACAAAAAAGGTAGGTTCCCCTCCCCAATTCCATTTTTTTTATTTTCATTTTATTTTCTTTTTTTCTATTTTTTTTCCATAGCCCTCGGGCACGAAACCTGCAACTCAGAAAAGAGACGCCTCCCATGGGGGCGTAATTCACAAACGAAACGCCCTTGCCCAGGGCGTAAATTCCTTTTATTTTTTGAAAATTAATTAACCTCCATGACAAACGCCCTGTAGCATGCCCTTTCTTCAAAATTATGATTTTTCATTAATTCCATGCCCATTAAATGTTTTTTTTCATTAATTATTTCGCATGCTGTCATTCTTATTTGAATTATCTGAAAAATATGAAGGCCACGCCCCTCACCAAGGCGTGATTTTTAACAAGAAACGCCCAAACCAGAGGGCGTCTCTTCATTACTTCTCTATTTAAACTGAACGGTCCCAAGTGGAAAACGCCCCATCCGAGGGCGTGATGTGAAAAACATTTTAGGATTTTAGAAATTAACAACATGTTCACGCCCTTCACAGAGGCGTTTCAAGGATGGAAAACACCCTCACCCAGGACGTTACTTAAAACCACATTTAGAAGAACGCCCCCTTTAGGGGCGTGAATTTACTAAGAAACGACCTGAGGAGGGTCGTGACTTCCAAAACATTAAAATCAATGCCCAGGCAAAACCAAATGCAATTACACATGATTAACCAAACAATTAAGCAAAATTCTTCTCTTTTAATGCGTATAGGGGCTGATGAGGACCCGTATCTCATGGGTCATGGTCTGGGCAGCATATCAGGGTCTCCCCGACTTCCAAAGGGTTAGGGTAGATGCTATGGGGTTCGGGGCTTTCCTATCCATTGAGCCATTTAGACCCGACCTAGCACTTATCCAGGTTTTACGGGAACGTTGGGATAGGGTGAGCCGGTCTTTCCTGATGCCCTGGGGGCACATGGTTCCTACCCTAGAGGATGTGACTAGGATTACAGGGTTGAGGGTGGATGGTGAGGCTGTGAGTGGGTTCACCTATCCTGACTACACGAAGATGGCCCAGAGGTTACTAGGGCTGGATATGGTCTATGAGGTACCGATTGAGTGTAGGACCATCTTCCGTACAGACCTGACTACGGTGATAGGTTTAGGAGATGCCAGGCACAGGTCAGGGGAGACCTTAGGTGAGTTTGCACAGAGGCTGACCGACGGGGTGAGAGCGGTATGCTACCAGGACCCGACTGACCATGAGAGAGCGGATCGAGACCTGAGGAGGTTCCTGCTGTTGCTGCTTGGGAGATTATTACTGGGGACGAAAGCCGACGTCATCAACTGCCGCTTCTTGGGCATCCTTGAGGACCTGGAGACAGTTGGCCCTTACGCTTGGGGTGCAGCGCTGCTGGCACACCTGCTGGCGGACCTGTCCACGGGGACAGGACGTGAGACGACCGTCAGTGGCTTCTCACCTTTTCTTCAGGTATTTATTTTCCTTTTTTTTTTCTTTTCATGCAAATGAATGCCTTACTAATGCAATGCATGGATGCAAGTGTGGAGCCACTTGTACATGTCGATGGGGCGCGTCGACCCACGGCCAGGAGCTGAGGGATCCTTCCCTCTGGCGCGACGCTGGCTACCAGTCATCTTCGGTGCCCCACTCGACTACGAGTTGTGGGTTCTATAGAGAGAGTTCCGCGACTTCCCTCCCTCGCTGGTATGTATGAATAAATGATATGCATTTCTTTTGAGTTGATTTGAATTGATTATGATGAAATGATAATGATATGTATGAATGCAGGTGCAGTGGAGGCCTTACGAGGATATGACGGATGAGGGCCAACCTTGGGTCGTATCGGGGCCACCTCGCTTTGGGCGTGAGCTGTGGCTGCACTGCCTGAGTGAGATAGAGCCGTTACGGCTCAAGTTGGTGATGAGGACCCTGGGCCTGCCCCAGGAATGGATCGAGGTCGGGGAGCCTCGAGGGATTGGTAGGAAGACCCGCGGTCGCACAAAAGCGATCGACTGGAGGGTTCGGTTCGCGGAGCAGTACGGAGATTGGCAGCGAGGCGGGACCCGAGTCACCTCCCTGGCGACAGACAGCTCCGAGTACCTCCGGCGCTACTGGGAGGTTTACGTCGGCAGACCTCAGATGAAGGTCTTAGGGGTATGTATGAATGCAATTATTTCTAAATGCCGATGCTTATACATGTCTATTATGCAACTAATATGTGATGAATGTAGGATGCGCGAGATATAGCGGCTATGGATGCCCAGGCCCATCTACACGGCCTAGAGGACCAGCTGGCCGCCACACAGGCAGACCTGGAGGCCCTGGTGAGTGTCTAAATTATTCCTATATGCAAATGAATTTTTGTTGAATTAATGATTAGCCACTGACGGTCTTAATGAATGCAGCGTGCCCAGCAGGGAGCGGTGAGGATAGACCCAGGTGAGGCCTGCAGCTCGAGGGGACCTAGCGCGGAGGTGACCGCGCTATCAGAGCAGCTAGCTGGAGCGGTTGCACGAGCCGAGGCAGCAGAGCATGACCTCGCCAGACGGGTAAATTCTGAACTCAAACTCAGTTAATTCAATTATTGATTAAATATAGCATTGTGCACTGATAAAAAATGTTTTGCAGACTGAGGAGCTCCGAGCAGCTATTGCTTGCGTCTGTGAGGGACAGCAGGCGACGTCCTCACAGGCGAGTGATTTATCTTCAACCATGTGTTGTTTATTTGCTTCATTGAATTGTTGATCTTGATGATTTGTTTGCCTGTTTTCAGAGTGCACAGCTGCGAGCGGCGCGTACTGAGTTGGCGATCTGTGAGCAGCGGATCACAGAGTTGGAGCGCTCTGCGAGGCGTCGGGAGGAGCTTCCTCAGGACGTGGCGGAGCTGCATGTGACCCTTGAGCTGGAGAGGCGCGAGCGTGCCCGGGAGCGTGCGGAGTACCGAGCGGACCTTGTCCGGGAGCGCGAGGAGCGAACTCGCGAGCATGAGGAGCACCGGGCGGACCTTACTCGTTACCAGGAGCTGGCTGGAGCGCGGGAGCAAGAGCTGGCAGACTTGAGGACTCAGCTGGTCCTTTCCCAGGAGCGGCAGCGAGTGTCCGAGGAGCGCTTGCAGCGAGGCCGGGAGCGGGCGCGAGCTGCAGGGTTCAGTCTTGGCGGCTCTTCTTACGTGGCTGGTTCCTCCTTCCGACCGCGGAGCGAGGCAGGGGACCAGGCGCGAGGTCCAGCAGCGTCACGGGGCTCCATGCCCCCTCCACCAGCACCGCCTCGGGATGCCGAGGGTGAGGCAGAGAGTAGACCAGAGGAGAGTGGAGGCGAGAGCTGAGGGCCTTTTACTTGTACTCCTCCACCTTCACACCTGTACATGATTTTGACATGACATATATATATATATGAGATTCAGATTTTTGTTACCCGAGCACTTTGTGTGGTTGTGGCCTTGTGTTCGTGTACTTTCTTCTTTCCACGTTCTTCGTGTTTGTTTTCTTTGCCCTGTATCTGCAGCTGTGGTTTTCACTTGAACAAACAGGTTAATTCATCTGTTCGACTTGGCCCCTTGCCCGGTGAGCAAGGGGTGTCAATATTCTGACCTTAATAAGGGGTCAAGGGGCCAAGCCTTTAATTAAATAAGGCAAAATGAAATAACCAAAACTGGGAGATGCCTCAGGACGTCACACACATGCAAACAATAATTAAAAGATGCCCATGCAACATGAAGAATTTATTTTTTATATTTTTTTGGGGGTTTTCTGAAAAACACGCCTTAGATTAGGTCGTTACTATAGTGAAAGACGCCCTTGGAGGCGGCGTGAATTTGAAGAGATTCTTTTGAATTTTGTTGAAAACACGACCTTCCAAGAGGCGTTACTATTTAAATAAATGACTGTAAGCGAGGCGTGAATTAACATGAACGCGCCTTGAACAAAGGCGTTAATTTTATTCTTCCCAAATTGGGCTGATAAAGCCATTAAGGTGGTGGGCCCTACTTGGTCATCATCTAAGATCCATTGACCTTTCTTGAATAATTAAAAGGGGGATTGGCGTGCATATAATTAAACTTATACACAAGATTTCGTGCAGTGCATTCTCTTCTGTTTGTCTCGACCATTCTGCTGGTTCATGACTTTTCCAAAAATAAAAGAGAAGATATAAGGAAGCCCACAAAAGATTCAGGGATGCCTGAGGCAAAGCTACCTCCCCTACCCTATGCCTGTTGGGGTTCGATCTTTGGCGTAGGGAAAATTTATTGCCCTTATGCCCTTGTTATATTGCATTCATACGCCCAAGGTTTTCCTTGCGGGGACTTTGCCCTCTTGACATGCTTTTCTTTTCATAACTTGACTTTCACTTTGGAATTGATTTGCATTGATGAAAATAAACCTAATTGTACTTGGGCTTTTTGTGGCATTTGTTCCCTTTTGGACCCTGACTTCCTCCTACTAGGGCGGCGGATAGGCTTGGCGTGTCTACCTCGAGACCTCCCTTCCTCCCTTGTGGGCCGAAGAAGAAAAGAATGGATATCGTCTTTCGCCTTTAGTCCGGTTTTGACTTTCCATCAGATTTTGCACTGCTTGAGCTCAAGAGTAAAGTGTGTAGTGTGTGCGGGGTCAACTCCCATTTTAAATTAGCAAGACTGATGAATGGATTCTGAATTTTGACCTTTCGGACCATGGACCCTTGTATGCCATGTCAACCCAAAAGGAAAACCATGAAAGAAAACTTTTTTGATTTTGAAAAATATTCGACTTTTTTTTTTGGATTATTTGGGAGATTTCTATTTTCTTTGGATTTTTATGAAGTTTTCAATTTTTGTTTGGATTTTTATTCAGGGGTAATATTTCTTGATATACAAACCATTCCATGGGTGAGTCAATTCCTCTCCTTCCGCATTAACCAGTTTATAAGCATTGCCGGGATAAACATTTTTTATGACGAACGGCCCTTCCCAATTTGGTTGGAGCTTTGAACGAGGGCCACCGGGTTTTACAAAAATTCTTTTGATTACTATTTCACCGACCTTAAATTTTCTCTCAATTACCTTCTTTTGATAAAAACGTGAGAGCCTGTTTTGATAAACGCACGCATCCTCAGCGGCGACCAGACGCTTCTCGTCAAGGAGTTCCAACTGGGAAAGGAGTGAATCACGACGCTCATCAATAGAGAGCTCTTTATCCAATTGTACTCGCAGAGAGGGAATAAGAATCTCATAAGGGACTACTGCCTCCATTCCATAAGTAAGGGCGAAAGGAGTTTGCCCAGTGGGAGTTCGAATGGAAGTGCGGTAGGCCCAAAGAGCTTCAACCAGCTTGTCTGGCCAGTCCGCAAATTTACTAGCCTCACACGTCTTCTTAACAATTTTGATCAAGGTTTTATTAGTGGCCTCTGCTTGGCCATTGCCCTGCGGATAATAGGGAGAAGAATGATGCAATGCAATGTTGTACCTGTTGCAGAGATCCTTGAGATCTTGAGAGATAAATTGAGGTCCATTGTCGGTGACGATGGTATTCGGGATGCCGAACCTCGCGATGATGTTCTTCATGATAAATTTGCAGACGGTTGACGCTTTAATTTCCACGTAAGCTTCTGCTTCCGCCCACTTGGTGAAGTACTCTGTTGCCGTCAGGATGAACGACTTTTGCTTCGTGAGGAGATTCGAGTCACCAAGAGGTCCAATGATGTCAAAAGCCCACATGGAAAAAGGCCATGGGGAGGACGTAGGATGGAGTGAAGAAGCAGGAGAATGAATCTTGTCGGCGTGCAGTTGGCACTTAACACACCTACGAACGTAGATAGAGCAATCATCTTCTAGAGTGGGCCAATAGAACCCTAGTCTAAGAATCTTCTTAGCTAGCATCTGGCTGTTCACATGACCACCACACACCCCAGAATGCGCCTCTTCCATAACTTTCCAAGATTCATCATCATCGAGGCATCTTAATAAAACACCGGTGAGCCCTCTTCTGTAGAGCACACCTCCAACCAAAGTATAACGTTGAGCCACTCTTCTAATTGCTTTCTTCTCTTCTGCAGTGGCTTCTTCGGTATAGGACTGATCATTGCAATACCTGGCAATCTCATAATACCAAGGCTTTTCTTCGTCAGCCAATTCTTCTTGCCAATCCAGAAGCATGACCTCTTTGCCTTTGAGAGCTTCTTTCTGCTTGACCTTCTCAAGCACTTGATCCCTAATATCAAGGAATGCGCGATCCCTAATAGCTGGAGTGTCACGCTGATGAATCAGGGGAACATGAAAATCACGCTCAGGAGGGAAGACTAAAGCGGAAGCCAAAGAGGCGAGAGCGTCAGCCAAGATGTTCTGGCTGCGCGGGACATGAACGAAGATCAATTTAGTGAAGAGTTTGGCGTAAGCTGAAGCGAGTTCCTGGTAGGGCTTGAGCTTAGGATTAATAGTGCGGCACTTGACCAACACCTGGCGCAGGATGAGCTGACTATCACCGACAATCCTCAAATGGGTGACGCCATATCGATGAGCGGTTTGAAGACCGGCCAAAAGAGCTTCATACTCAGCTATATTGTTGGTGACGGGGAAAGTGAGCCGAGCAGCAAATGGAATGGTGACCCCTTCAGGTGTTAAAAGAACCATGCCGATCCCTCTTCCTTGAGAATTTAGAGCTCCATCAAAATGTAATGTCCACATAGGATCGTGGGGTTGATTGATGGACATTAGTTCTTCATCTGGGAACTCTGAATTGACCTGATCAAAACGGGGGAGAGGGTGATGAGCAAGGTGTTCGGCGATGGCGTAGCCTTTGATAGCTTTCTGCTGGATGTAAGTGATGTCAAATTGAGAAAGGAAGCTTTGCCAACGTGCTAATCGATCAGTGAGGACATATTTTTCAAGGAGGAATTTAATTGGGTTCATGCGTGCAATGAGGTGAACCTCGTGAGCTAGGAAATAGTGTTTTAATTTCTGAACTACCCAAATCAAAGCTGCACAAGTCTTCTCCATGGCTGAGTACCTCTGCTCACAGGGGTTAAGAAGTTTAGACAAGTAGTATGCTGCCCTCTCCTTACCTTCCTCATCCACTTGGGCTAGAATAGCACCTACAGAGTCATCCAGGACTGAAACATAAAGAACAAGTGGTTTTCCTGGAATTGGCGGCCTCAGGACAGGAGGATTGGCCAAATAATCCTTTAATCCGTCAAAGGCTGCCTGACACTTGTCATCCCATTCAAATTTGACTCCTGACTTAGTGAGCTCGTAAAACGGCCTACATCTCTGTGAATGCTGGGAGACAAAGCGGCGAATAAATTGCAACCTCCCGATTAATCCTCGAACTTCCTTCAAATTCTTGGGAGGAGGCATGTCTCTAATGGCTTTTGCCTTGTTGGGATCAACTTCAATTCCCCTCTTGCTAACAATGAAACCAAGCAATTTCCCTGAAGAAATGCCAAATACGCACTTCTTGGGGTTCATTTTCAATTGATATTCCTGCGACCTTTGTAAAACCTTAGCTAGAACCCCAGGATGCTCAATCCTTGTCCTTGATTTCACTACCAGGTCATCCACATACACCTCAATATAGATGTGAATCATGTCATGAAAAATAGCCATCATAGCCCTCTGATAAGTGGCTCCAGCATTCTTAAGTCCAAAGGGCATGACCACATAACAATAAGTGCCCCATGGTGTTGTGAATGAAGTCTTCTCTTGATCTTCCTCAGCCAGTCGAATTTGATTATAACCTGAAAAGCCATCCATAAAAGAGAGAGTCTCAAATCCTGCCGTGTTATCGATTAGAACATCAATATGAGGGAGGGGGAAGTCATCTTTAGGACACGCCCGGTTGAGATCCCAGAAATCTATGCAAATCCGAACCTTCCCGTCTTTCTTCATAACCGGGACAATGTTAGCCACCCAATTGGGGTAAAGGACAACTCTAACAAATCTAGCTTTGTGGAGCTTATCGACCTCTTCTTTCATCTTCAAAGCCATGTTAGGGTGGAAACGCCTCAACCGTTGTTTGACCGGGACAGACCCTGGCTTAAGTGTAAGACGATGTTCAACGAGCGCAGGGTCTAATCTAGGCATATCTTCATAGCTCCAAGCAAACGTGTCCTTGTATTCTTGAAGAACTAAAATGAGCGCCTCCTCTTCGGAGGGCGGCAAATTCTTGCTAATGAGGACAATCCTAGGGTCTTCCTCGGTACCCAGATTAATTTCTTTGGTAGGCTCTTCTACAGAGGCTGATGGTTCGTCAAATCTTCTTATGCCACTAGCAAAGGCGTCAGCCTCGTCCTCATAGTCTTCATAACTTTCTTCCCCCTCTTCAATAGGGTCTTCATCATTCATAATTTCATAAACGCCCAAACCCTCATAAGAAGCAATAACATCTTCATATTCTAGCTCTGGCAGGATAATTGGATCTTCCACAAACTCCGGGAGAGCTAAACAAGCTTGGCATCTGATGGCCAATTCCAACAAAAATCTGCGAGGAATCTGCTTACCCTTGGCCTTCTTGTGTGAATCTACCCCATGAATTTTATTAGAAGAAGAGGAAGACGAAGAAGGAGAGCAACTAGGCTGATTAAAAAGGAAAGAAGGAGGTGAAAAAGTGGATACATGAGGTGATACAGAGGAGGACCCCTCACCGGAGGGGGAGAAAAGACTTACCAAGGAATCTTGGAAGAGCGGCCCCTGGGTCGGGACACACTCGGGAGAAAGATAGGAGGTCTCCTCAATAGAAATGGAGGATTGGAAAGTTGGAAAATCGGCGGTTTTTTTTTTCGTTTTTATCTTTTTCTTCATTTTTATTTTCTTTTCCAAGTAGAAAGCAATGTGAAGGGAGAATAGCAGGGTGAGTGGAAATTGCAAGATCAGAGAAAGCTTCAATTAGTGATGGCCCACGCGGGGGCGAGATGGAGATTTTAGAAAATTGCTCGAGGAGCGAAGGAGCAACCGGGAGGGAAATCTGAATTGAATCGGGAGACAAGTTGATGGTAATCGGTGGCGGTCGCGGCACGTGACCAAACCAACGGGAATAGAGAGAAGCCAACACAGACGGATGCACAGAAGTGAGGGAGAAGAGGCCGGCCCACAGCCTATCCACGGTAAAACCTTCTTCAAAGGGGACATCTGGCTCTCCAGTATCTGTGTAGTCACTTAGCAACTGTCTCTTGTCTGTGATTGCGGCTGGCATTTCAATCAATTCTTGTATGAGTGGCGGCCATTTCGGATCTGTCGGCATGAACAGGCGGCTTAAAGAAATAGTGATGTCATTCAGGTCGAACCACCTGTACCAATCACATTTCGGATCGTCCATTTTCCTTCCTTTGTCCGGCCTTAAAGACTCCAGGGCCTTGTAGGTAGCCAGTGGTGCAATATGACGAGCAAACTGTCTGGCGTGAACATCCTGACAATCCAGCAATTAAGTAATCATAGTCGTCTGCTCATCATTATGAATGCCACCCGTGACAAAATGTGTCTTCAATGTCCAGGTGAGTGGCTGGCGATCTGGCTTTAAAGTAGAAGTCATAAAAGCCCATGGCTCTTCTTTATTTTTACCGGGCCCTTTATAGCCCAAGCCGCCTCGTGCAAACAATTTCTGCGGCTTAATGGGCCTAATCCTGCCCTGACAATTGGCGCCCAGGCCCTTGCCGTCTTGATACCCCATTTTCAACAGAATGTTCCAACCATGGGTGTTAATCATATTCTTTTTCTTCTTCCCTTTAGAAGGCAGGGGCGTCATAGCAACTGCGGTGACGGTCTCAGACGGCCTTGGTTGCGGACGAGGGACGTCCAGCACAGACAAAAGTGGCTTGTTGGCTGGCCAAATGGAAGGAACTGATGAAGCTGCATGAATATCTTCCTCTGGCAGGATCGGCATACTGGTCACCTTGATAATGCGGCCCTTGTGGGCGAATTTAATACACTGATGATTTGTAGATGGCACCGCATCAAGCTGCTGTATGTAGGGGCGACCCAGAATGCCGTTAAATGTTGGATCCATGTCCAAGATGTGAAAATCTGCTGTTATGGAAACTGGACCCAAACTTACTTTTAAAGTGATCATGCCTAGAGGGGGCTTCTTGGTATTATCATAGGCAGTGACCGTTATAGTGGATGGCCGAATTTGATCTTCTGGAATGCCGCACAGCCTTAAAGTGCTTGGTGGTAAAACATTGATGGATGCCCCTGTATCCACCAAACACTGCTTGACAGCCACTTTGTTGATGTCGACTGTGATACAAAGAGCATATTTTCTTGCCTGAAGAGGTGCTAGTTCATGCTCATGGAAGGTGATTGCTGGCTGATTACTAGCAGGTGTGAAGACTGTAATTATTTGCTCGGCTGGAATGTTTTCGTTGACCATGACTTTCTGCAAATATTCCTTTAAAGCCAGCTGATGAGTGGTGGACCGTTTGATCAGTTCAAGAATAGAAATCCTGGCGGGAGTGCGGTCCAAGTGCTTTAACAGATCATACTGAGTCCCTGGCACTGATTCTTGTTCCTGTTCCTGCCCTTGCGGCCCCTGCACGGGCTCTAGTTCTTTCTGTGGGAAAATACGGTGGAATATCCGTCCACTGCGGAGCGGCGCCACGCCTTGACGCGCCTCTGTCGCGGCAGAAATAGGAGGAGGGTTGGAAGAAGAAGAAGGAATGTTGGTAGCAGAGACCCTGCTAGGGGATATCAAAGGGGAATTCAATGAAAGGGATGCCCCCGTAGGAGACGTGGTAGTGGCATTTAACAAAGATGCCCCCGCGGGAGGCATGGGAGAAGTATTTGACGAAGACGCCCGCGCAGGAAGCGTGGGAGAAGGGAGAGATATCCGAATGCGAGGAGCATTGGCAGGTGGTGGAATAAGGAGAGATCGTGGCACAAAAGGCGGTTGAACTGATGACGGAGGAACCCTTGCCGGTGTAGGAGTGGTAGAGGGGGTAGCGGGTGCTGGAGGTGAGCGAAGTAGGAGTGGCCTGGATGGCGGAGGTATAGAGTTGGTGGTGGAAGGTGGTGCGGTAGGTTGTGGAGGTGGTAGGCGGGTAAGAAGAGAGCGAGCCGGCAAGGCCGTGGAACTGGTGGGGGTAGATGGATTGACGGGGTGTAAAAGAGAACGTCCTGATTGAAGATTGACAGAAGAAGAAGGAAGGGTGCGCAAAAGGCGCGGAGTTTGATTTTGAGTTGGATCATGGTGAAATGCCCCGACAGAGGCGTTTTCTTCGTGCCATCCCTGCCCTCTCTCCACCTCGTAGAGAGACGTGACAGGGTTCACGTGCTGATTAGGAGCGTGCTCCGGTAATGGATTACGGACGATCCCCATATCCTGCTGGGGTGCTGGAGCTTGCTGTGGCTGAACTTGCTGCGGAGCTGGCTGCTGTTGTTGCTGATTTTGCTGTTGCCGAGGAGGCCTTCTTTCTTTCATGGTGGCGATGAATTGCCTCATTTCATCCCAATTAATGCCACCCTGATCATTCAAATCATAAATATGATCTCTGAAGTGGAAACAACGATCAAGGTTGTGACCAGGGGTGCGGTGAAAAGCACAGTAACGGGATGTGTCAACATTGGCGGGCCACACCATTCTTTCTTTTGGTAGGACGAGCAGGTTGGCGGCCATCAAAGCATTAAAAATATCAGGGAGACTCTCTGGGAGCGGCGGATAATGGGCCCTCTTGGGGCCAAGCGGTGGTCTCCATTGTTGTTGGCCATAGTTGGTAGGCGGAGGGACTTGATGGTATTGTGGTGGTGCTGGAGGGTCGGTGCGGGGCGCTTGGCTTGGTGATGGAGCAAAAGAAGGTTGGGGTGCGAAGTGGTGTTGTGGAGCGGAGGCAAAATGGGGGTTTTGCTATGGAGGTGGCGGAGGTCGTGGGTTTGATTGGTGGTGGGGGTGGCCAACTACGCCAACCTGCTCATTTGTGACAGTGCCCTCAGTCGTGGGCCCGCTGTTGACATTTGTATTCTTTTTAAATAGCCGAGGCTTCGGCTCAAACATGCCCATGATGGGCGAGTCCTTCATTTGCGTTTGTATATAACGAGCTCTTTCATAGAGCTCTTCCATAGTTGTCAGCCGATTCATGGCCAATATATGCCGGAATTGAGGAGTTGCGTTAGAAATAACCATTTTCACTTGCTCCTGTTCCGACAATGTGTCCTTCAATTTCTCGGCCATAGACCGCCACCTATCAGCAAATACGATGAAGTCCTCCTCGGGCTTCATTTTCTCAGCGACTAGATCTGTAACAGAAAGGGAAGGTCCCACCCGGTCTCTGTATTTTTGCAAGAATTTTCTTTGAATAACATCAAAATCGCCGGCATCAGCTGGCTCCAGAGAATAAAACCATTCGAGGGCTAGCCCCTCAAGAGATCTCCTGAATAAGTAGGCCAGGGAGGCCTTATTGTCTTGCCAGAAGGAAGTCTCATATCGGAAATCCTTTAAATGAATGAATGGGTTGCCTGTCCCATTGTATCGCCGAAAATTCAGCATTTCAGAAGGTGGTAAATGGAACACCGGCAACGTAGGAAGAGAGATTTTCGGAGCATTCTTAGTTGCTGTAACCTTCTTGAGCTGCTCCTCCATGCTGGCCAGCTTCTGAAGCAAGAGAGTGTTGGTATCGGGCTCGACTGGGGCCTGATTCTGAACAAAAGAATGCGGTATAGGCGTTCGTAGAATCCGAGGAGGTTGGGAAGATTGGTGCCTAACCGCTGAATAGCTCGCGTGCTGGGCCGGCATGGCCGCAGTAGGCGTTTGTGGACGAGAGGAGGGGGGATGCAAGACCGCCTGGTCATTAACAATCTGATGGCCGCTCATGGCCGGAGGGGGATTAGAGGAAGACGAAGGGACGGATTTCCCTTTCAAAGCGGCCTGAATGGCTTGCCGCTGGGAGTCATCCAACTGGGAGAGAGCTTGGATCAAATCTGTGACATTAATGGATGGGGAAGGGTTCCCCGAGGTGTTGGAAGATGGAACTTGAGACGAAGGGTCCGCCTCATGAATAGTGGTATCAACCACATGAACTTGTGAGTAATGAGGATGAGGAGGGAGATAGTTTCCCTCATAATAAACCGAATCTTGGAAAGGGTCACCATATTGACCAAATACATTCTCATCCTCATCATCATAAGAGTACCCGTTGCCTGACATGTTGATGATTTTACCTGAACGGAGTTTCATACTTAAGAGAGAGGATGTTTAATGAAGGAATTTCCAAAAAAGCACTTTAATCAAAACAATTCAACCAAGTCAACCCAACCAAGTTATGCAAACAATGTTGGAAAGCACGGAAGATTTTAATGTTTGGATGTTTGAGATTAAAGTGGATTATTTGTGAATAGTTCACTCTTTTGCCAAATGAAACCTAGTTTGATCCAAGTGTGACCTTCGGGGCAACTAGATTTTCTCTCTCTTCACCAACGAATAGGATATCTAAACTCCGGGTACTTCGAGGGTAGAACCAGCCCGACGTCCGTGAGGGAATCCACGGGTGCGGGGACTTATGGAGGTCTTGGAAAAGGGATTTCCAGTCCAAAGAGACGGAATGCTCAATGGAGGGTTGTCCCGATTCCAAGAAAGGTGTGTGGAATCCTAGGCTAGAGAGAGGAAGTCTCTCAACCAAAAAAAAACCCACAAGTAAAAATGAAGCCAATGTAAATCACAGCAATATATCAAGACAGATCAAGATGCCAAACAACGAATCACAAATAAGGCAGTAAGCAATTTCTGTGAAAACTCAGGAAAGACACGACCTGGGAGAGGTCGCTACCAAACAGGAAACGGCAGCGTGGCTGTCGTGAATCCTGTGAGGGGCTCACAGGAAGAGAAAAAACCACGCCTTGGGGTCAGGCGTTATAAGGAAAGGACGCCTACACAGGAGGGCGTAAAATCAAAAGAACACGCCTTGCTTGAAGGCGTTAATAACAAATAATACGCCCTGCAAATGGGCGTGAATTCTCAAACAGTGCAACAAGATATGAATAACGCAGGAGAAATGAATAACGCGCCCTGATGACAGGCGCTAAGAATAAATAACACGCCCTGGGGGTAGGCGTGAATTCTCAGATAAAATGATTAAGTGGCAAAGCAATAGGAGATATGCAAAAGACGCCCACTGGAAGAGGCGTTAACCAACTAAAACACGCCCTTCAGAAGGGCGTGAAATCAAAAAACGCCCTCGTGGAAGGCGTTAATTCTGGGAGATATTCAAACACTAACTGGCTGATCCCGGAGTGTGCAGTGTGCACAGTGGGGGGTGCCCGAGGGGCACAAAGGAAAGGGTACCGAGGGTACCAAGGGGAAGGGGCACACGAGGGTGCCAAGGGGAAAGGGCACACGAGGGTGCCAAGGGAAAAGGGCACGCGAGGGTGCCAATGGAGATGGTAATCAAAAAGAAAACAGTGGAAGCCCCACCGTGATCGCCAATTTGTAGATTGGATTAAAATCCACACTTAGGAATTAAAATGTAACAATGAATAAATAAAATGCATAAGATGCAATAAAAATAGCACGAGGTGCTAATGTGGAGATGATGTGATCGCCAGAGACGCGAGGGTCCCAAGAGGAGATGAGAACGGGGAAGGGATCGCACTTACCTGGTGGAAATGGAAACGCGGGATGATGTAGAGTTCTTCCTCCTTCTCCAATCGGCCGGCCGATGAGAAGGGTTTTCTTTTTTTGATTACCTTGCAAGACAGACAGTAAAAAAAACAAGAAGAAAGGGATCAGCCAAAGTGCTATAGTATCAATTCAAATAGAATATGTAACGGGAAGAGGACATCGACATGCGTACCTTCTTTTTTTGTTATTTTTAAACCCCTTAAGAAGACTTAAGGGAAGGGAGAATATGATGATAAAAGAAAGATGCAATAAGATGTGAACACAGGCGAAGGGTGAACAGATGTGAAGAATGGAGGGATATAAGACATGAACGAAGTAAAAACAAAACAGATATAAAAGATGAAGACCCTGCTGTCCCTGACGACTGTAAAGGGGAAAACCGAGTGAATATGGTGATGGAAGTAGATGGATGAAGCAGGATGCATCCCAACGGAGGATGCAGAGGATGCAGCTCGTGACCTGCAATAAGCGTTCTGGACGTTCAATCTTATGAGTGCTTAACCTTCAACAAGATCGATCAAGACTTCATTTTATAGTGCCTCAAGCGGATGTGATCAAACTAAGGAAAGATAAGAACGGGCAATGAGGCATCCAAGGAAGGATCGAGATCGAGTAAGAGACCAAATGATAGTAGGGAACTGTGAGGGAAAGATGGGAAAAGGAAGGACTCTGGAGTAAAACACGACTTAGGACAGGGCGTCAAATCATGAATTGACGACCTTCACAGAGACGTTTCTTGAAACACGACCTAGACAAGGGCGTTTCTTCCTGGATTTAATTTTGGAAATAAAAACCTTCTCTGTTTAAAAAAATTAAGGGAACACGCCTGAGGTAACGGCGTTGATCAAAAACACGCCCTGAGAAAGGACGTTACTCACAAAATGCTTTTTATTTTGAAAATAGATAATTCCAGAAATTAACGGATAATACCAGGAATGGACGCCCTCTGTTGTGGTCGTCTCTTCTTTTGAAAACGCCCTATGATAGGTCGCTACTTTAAAAATAACGCCCTTCTTCAGGTCGTGAATCACGAAAATACAGGAAAAATGCATAAAACTCACAAAAATAGAAAAACTTCATTTTATAGGAATATTGAAGTCCACTTGGGGCGTTTATATAATGGCATGAGATTTGATCAACATAACATCAATTTTGGCGTGTCTACAATCTCTTCCTCTCTCTTTTTCTCCTTCTTCTCTATTTCTTCTTCTTCTTCTCTGTATCTTCTTCTTCTCTCTTTTCTCTCTGTGGATCGAAGGCTCACTGCTGTATAGATTTTCTCTTCTTTTCTTTCGATCAGTCTTCTTCTGTGGAAGAAGGCTTGTTTATATAGCAACAACAGCAGCAGGTGTGTGCTCTCCACGTTTCCCGCCCAGCAATTTGGACCACGTGGCAGCATCCAATGGAGTGTCAGTATATGTGTCCTCATCTGGATACCTTGTCCTTCTCGGATCACGAGCCAGGTACCTGGGATCACGTGCCCCTCATTAGCTTCTTCAGTCCGATGTATAGAGTTCTTCGTTCACGTGCTCAGTGACAACAATCTGACTTGCTGCGTCGACGCCATCAGCCTGCTGCGTTGACGCATCAGTGATCCAGTGATCAAGTCTTCAGCAGATAGGCGTGCTACGTCGACGCTCTCAGCACGCTGCGTTGACTCATTGGTGTTCCAGCATCTGAACTTAGATGGCTTCAGCCCTCTCACGTTTCGTATGGAGTGCGTTGACGCATTGTGCAACTGCGTCCACCCTCTGGTCACCTTGTCGATCCATCAACCTGCTGCGTCGACGCCACTTAATGAATGCGTTGACGCACCAGAGTAATCCAGTAAGCCATTGGCTCTTCCTTTGTAACTGTTGCGTCGACGCTTTAAGCTCCCAGCGTCGACCCTGTTCCCTTCAGCAACAAGAGTGAAGTCATAAGATCTAAGTATGTACATTGCAGTGTATATACTTCGTTGTATAGACTTGTGAAGGCAGAATGCAACGTACAGACTTTACCCACTGTATGGACTTCATGTAATGGAAACGAATGTGAAGACTTCAGTGTATTGACTTGAAGGTCTTGAAGCCAATGTATGGACTTGAGCAAGCTAAAGGGCTGTACAGACATCGAAGACAAGGGCTGATGTATAGACTTGCCAAACAATCCAGTGTATATACTTTATGCAAGGAGGCCAATGTGTAGACTTGAAAAGCTGAGGCCAGTGTACAGACTTGCCACCGACCATTGTGTAGACTTGATCAGCAAAGACACAGTATAGACATCAACTCTGCACATCGAATGTATGGACTTCAAGTGTGAAGACCATTGTATAGACTTGGGTTTCGAAGACAATGTGCAGACTTTGATTTTGAAGACCAATGTCCAGACTTTGAGTAACACTGTGGATGTACAGACTTGATGGAGCGAAGCGATGTATAGACTTGAAGCTCCTGATGGATGTATAGACTTCAAATATCAAGACGTTGAGGAAGACATACAATGTACAGACTTGCTGTAAGAGTCTGATGTGCAGACTTCATGAAGCTCTAGACATAGAACGCTGTACAGACTTAGCCTAATGCCTAAGAAGCTAACAAGCCAGACGATGTTCAGACTTGCTGACAGATCGATGTACAGACTTTGCTCAAATGCATGAGACGCTAACTGAGACGCTGGACTCTATACAGACTTTGAGCAACGTATGGGCTTCAAAGAAGTTGGCGATTCAATGTACAGTCTCTGAGGTTCAATACACACATCCAATGAAGTGCGTTGACGCTGTAACATGATGCATCGACGCTGTACACACTTAACGAGTTGATGATGTCCACACATCCAATGAAGTGCGTTGATGCTGTAACATGATGCGTTGACGCTGTACATACTTAACCAATTCAATTGAAATGCAGTGTGTGTACCTTATCCAAAATGGACGATGTATAGACTCATGACAGTAAGAAATGCAGACAGCAGTGTATTAAATGCAAAGAACACATAGTCAATCTGATAGAGCAATTTCATCAAATCAAAAACAGTTGCCAATCAATCAAAACAATGGTGTTGCCAATGAAATAAAGCAAGTGTCAACATCATCAACATAGAGGGGTCACAACAGACTCCGACCGACCGGGCTGGGAGCGATACAGACTTTGCCAGGATGGTGACGCGGGCCAAGGCGGCCGAGGTGGCGCTCACTGAGAGGGTACGCAACTCTAAACTTCCCTTTGCTTATTCATGCTTATGAATAGAATGCTTATGCAACTAACTAATAATGCCATGTGGATGCAGACGGCCGAGCTGACTCGCCTCTAGGCAGAACTGGAGCAGAGCCGGGTGGCAGCTAGAGAGGAGGTGGCCCGTGTACGGGAGGAGGCTACGCGGAGCTGACCGGCGGACATGTTGGAGACGGCACTTCTCTAGGCCGAGCTGGAGCGACTCCGGGCCGGTGCGACTGAGGCGGATCATCACCGGGCCGAGGCAGAGCGGTGCCGGACCGAGGCGGAGCGTTATCGGACTGAGGCAGAGCAGGCCCAGCTGCAGGTTGCCAGGTTGGAGGGCAAGGTGGAGGGTATGAGAGAGGTGAGTCGGGAGCTCAGCAGGGCGACTGCGAGTGGTAGCCATGGCACCCACGGCTCCGTGAGGAGTTACTTCACTAGTTCTTCCGGCCACCAGAGGAATGAGGAGGAGGAGCGGCGCTGGCGACGGCGTGATGAGGCGACCTCAGCGATGCCTCCCCCAAAGAGGCATGAGGGCGGTGGAGACAGCGACGGGGGCCAGAGAGAGGGATAGGTTTGACTTTGTACTAGGCCCAACTTTTGTACATGATGTGATATGATATGATAGTGATACACGTGCTTTTGTTTTGATTTTTGCTTTGTGGGATGAATGTATGCATGAATGAACGAGGCTCAGCTACTAGAGGGGGTGAAGCAAACAGGCGAGATTGAGAGGTGCGCACGACCTGAGAGAGGGACGCACACGCCGATTTGAGTGAGGGAGAGACGCACACGCCGACTTGAGTGAGATGAGTGACGTACACGCCGACTTGAGTGAGGGAGAGTGACGTACACGCCGGCTTGAGTGAGGTGAGTGACGCACATGCCGAATTGAGTGAGATGAGTGACGTACACGCCGACTTGAGTGAGATGAGTGACGTACACGCCGACCTGAGTGAGATGGGAGCATGATTATAAGTTGGGTAGGTTGATATAATGGGCAGACAAGATGGACGGTCCTCAGAGAGCCGCTTTAAGAATACACACGGTTTACAATAGACCGCTCCAAGGGGAATGGAACGGTTTCACCATAACCGTTCGGCATGGTAAACGGTTCAATATGAACCGCGTGACAAGTAGGCCCGAGTTCTCTAGAAGAAGATGAACGGTCCTCTATGGATCATACAATGGGATGGGCGGTCTATCGTAAGACCGTCCAAGTGAATACCCTGCAAGCTAAAAAGGGGACTCTCTGGGGAGTCCTCAACCCGAGGGTAAGGCGATTTGAACTTATCTAAACCTCATCTTAACCCATCCTAGACTTATCCAACCCCAATCTCAAGAGGCCTAGGCTTCCTAACAATCCCTATAAGTGGGAGAGGAGTCTAAATTCGCAGCTCACACGTCCTCTTCCTTCCAATCCTTGAAACCTTTGATTATCACCATCAAATTATCATGAAGAGGGTTCTAGAGGGAAGTTCTATGGAGGGAGCATCTTTTGAAGGGCCAAAATCGGCCAGAAAGGAGTGGGAAGTGCTCCAACGCCTAAGCTCAATCCCTCGGCATCTCAGTGCTGCTCCTATGAGAGATGTAAGTTCATAATGAGTTCATTCACTTTCTTTTATCTCAACTTCACTTATATCTCCTCTTCCTCTTATGCTCTCTCTCTCTTCTTCTTTCAACTCCTTCCGGGCCCGAGGCGCTATTCTGGTTTGAAATGGGTGGCTCCCATGATCCGTGCATTGCCCCTAGGGGTAACTTACCTTCTCAAATCTTGGCACCTACACTCCCTTTTAGTTCTAGGCCAGAACTACCCTAAGCTCTCTTTGGATTGGCATAACATTTCTGCTTTGATAGAAACATGGCATCCTCAGACCCATACCTTCTTCTTCCCATCCTTCGAGGCCGCTATCCTATTGGAGGAGGTAGAGACCTACTTCGGGTTCCCTAGGTCCAAGGTAGGGGAGGAAGACCTGATATGCCATACTATTGCCCCTATAGACCCAAAACTCATCCTAGGAGGGTTCATACCAGACAGCAAAGACATTCGTACCTTTGTAGGTCCTCGTCATATTTACCTCCTTCCTCTTAGTCAGTGGGTAGTAGAGCATTGCAAGAATAAATGTCGGTGGATCGAGGCCATAGCCAAAGCTGCATCTATCTGCCTGTGCGGTGCCATCCTCTTCCCTTCGGCTGACCATGTCTTAGAGATTCCCTTACTTAGCACCATCAGCGGCCTGTGGCAGGGGCTTTCCATCTCCCAGGCCATCTTAGCCTACTTGTATGAGGGTCTCAGCTCTGTGGCCCTAGGAGGTCCTCTCTTTGGCTCTATGATTCTATTGAAGTGCTGGATGGGAGTCAGGATGAAGTTCATCCCGAGAGAGGACATTACTTCAGTTAGCAGGATCTTCGGGAGCCACCCCCTTTACTTCATAGGAGGCGCCTTCAGGTTCTCTCCACAGGTTGAGTGCAGGACGGCCGAGATGAAGACCAGGGACGAGTGGCGCCCGTACCTTCACAGACTGCCCCTGGATAGATTTGTGATGCGCCCGGACTTCCTCCACGACACCACTATCAGACTACCTCAGAGGGCGGGCTTGGACTTGAGGCTCGTGAGTGATACTGCATTGGCGATGTACAGCCCACACAGGTGCTACCTACAGGTTGGACTACCCCGGACCGTGCTACCGACGCTACCCCACCTTTCCATGCTACAGGCGAGGAGGATCGGGACGGAGGAGGACGAGCAGGCGGTCAGGAGCGCACTGATTATGTGGGAGGCGGGCAGGGTGCGCACCCTACCAGCAGAGGTTGAGGAGGTTCCAGAGACACGACAGGCTTACCTTAGGGAGCTGAGAGAGATACGTCCCCGCGGGGATGCCCAGCGGGGGACAGAGTGATTGTTTTACCTTTTCATGATGATATGGATATGGATGTTTAGAGTTTGATATGAGAATGAATAAGATTGATGATTGAGATGTTTTTTTGAGTTTGGATATTCTCTGATGTGATTACATGCGTCCATGGCTTGGCTGTATCTTCGATCTTCTGTTTGCCCCTGTGCTTACACAAAATGAATAAAGAAAAACATGTTAAATCTGTTTTAGGCTTAACCCCTTGCCCGCAGCAAGTTTAGAAAGTGACCAATCCTTGATTTTGGTCAAGGGGGCAAGCCTTATCAACATAGGCAAAAAAACACAATGACAAAGTGCATTGCATGCGATGCATATGAGAAACCAAAATCTTTTTTGGAGGTTTTGAAATATTTGATTTCTTTGAGTTTTGAAAATATCTAATTTTTTGGGTTTTGAAATATTTTAATTTTTTTGGAGTTTTGAAATATTTGATTTTTTTGGGTTTTGAAATATTTGATGATTTTTTTTTGGGTTTTGAAATATTTGATTTTTTTTTGGAATATTTGATTTTTTTGGAGTTTTGGAATATTTGATTTTTTTTTTAGAGTTTTGGAACCAGCTCAAGCTTAAATAACAGGGACCCTCTCATCTTGCTATGGACTTCCCGGACCCAGCACGTGCGAAAAGGGGGCCGCCCGTGGCCGGGGTCAACTTTGCTCAACGGTGTTTCTGCCGAGGCCATACCCGGGGTGGGATTCGTTCCTTGGAAAATTGAAAAAAGATTGAGTAGTGAAGCTGGTGGTAGGTGTAGAGGTTTTAGGGCTTGAGTTCTTCCCGAGACACTCCCTTTTTCACAGAATCCGGTCTGTTGCGCCGGGGCTTTGTGTCCGTTATCGAACCTACATCCGCTCTAGGCACGCATACGACCGGGCTCATGATGTCCCGCGGGGAAACTGTACTGCCACTCTTGCCATGCCTAGTTGTATTATTTGGGGATTTTGAGAGCTTCGAGTTTTGTGTTCTCAGCCTTGACTTTTTTATTTTGCCCCTCTTCTTTCGCCCTTTTTTTGCTTTTCTTTTTTTTTCTTTTCTTTGCGGAATAAGGTCTTAATGGGCTGCCCCTATTTGAGACCTCCTTTAGAGGGGGGTCCAGGTCAGTTCTCGTCCCCTTATTCACCACTTGCCCCTATTTTCAGCCGAGAGAGAGGAAATACAAGGACCTCCACTTTCCCCAAGCATGGCCGAAGGAGAAACGTTGTCGGGCAGGAAAACAGGAAACCGAACCACGGGCGGCCGTGTAGTGTGTGAGATGATGGACGAGGGTCCTCCTTTCGCGGTCAGGTGGGGTGCACCCCGCCATCGAGCCGTTGCTGGTTTTGACTCTATGGATAGAAACATTTTAAATACAGCCCATTCCACGGGTTTGGCAATTCTTCACCCTCCGCGTTGATTAGACGATATGCGTTACCCGAATAAGCTTCCTTGATTACGAATGGCCCTTCCCAGTTGGGTTGTAGTTTAGACCTGGGACCTGCTGATCTGATGAATTTGCGTTTCAAAACCATATTACCCACTTGAAATTTTCTTTCAATGACCTTCTTTTGAAAATACCGCGGGACACGCTTTTGATAAACCGAAACATGGTTGGCCGCATTAAGCCTCTTCTCATCCAAGAGTTCTAGTTGGACTAGCAACGCCTCTCGACGTTCGTCGAGATTGAGTTCTTTGTCCATCTACACTCTTAGGGAAGGGATCAAAATCTCATACGGGAGTACCGCCTCCATCCCATAAGTGAGAGCAAAAGGAGTCTGCCCTGTAGGGGTGCGGACGGAGGTGCGATAGGCACATAGAGCTTCTATCAGTTTATCGGCCCAATCAGCAAATTTATGTGATTCACATGTTTTCTTGATAATTTTGAGAAGGGTTTTATTTGTGGCCTCAGCTTGGCCATTACCTTGAGGGTAGTATAGTGATGAATGATGCAAAGCTATATTGAATTTCTTACAAAGGTCCCGGAGTTCCTGTGATACGAATTGAGGGCCGTTGTCGGTGACGATGTCGCCTGGCACTCCAAACCGCGAGATGATGTTCTTCATAATAAAGCGGCATACTATGGTGGCTTTGATCTCTGCATAAGCTTCAGCTTCCGCCCATTTGGTGAAGTACTCCGTAGCCGTCAAAATGAAGGATTTCTACTTGACTGCGGAATTCGGGTCACCGAGGGGTCCGATGATATCAAAGGCCCACATGGAGAACGGCCAAGGAGCAGAAAGAGGATGAAGAGAAGAAGCAGGAGCATGGATTTTGTCAGCATTGAGCTGGCACTGGAGACACCTACGGACATAGGTGGAGCAATCTTCTTCTAGGGTCGGCCAGTAATAGCCCTGCCTAAGAATCTTCTTTGCCAACGCCTGTCCATTTACATGCCCTCCACATTCGCTGGAGTGAGCTTCTTCTACTACTTTCCAAGCCTCTTCGTCATCTAGACACCTCATTAGAACTCCATTCAGAGCCCGCCTATATAACTCACCAGCAACAATTGTATATCTTGCAGCGACTATTCTAATGGCCTTTCTCTGTTCAGCATTCGTAGCCTCCGGAAATATGCCATCCCTGCAATATTGCTCAATTTCATAGAACCATGGCAATTCTTCTTCTTCGATGATTTCCTCAAGCTCAGTCAATGATACTTCTCTCACCTCCTCCCTTTCTATCTTCTTCTCTACAGACTTCCTAAGGTTGTCGAACCAGGGATTCTGCGGGGAAGGAACATATAACCGCTGGACCACAATGGTCTCAGTGGCACGACTGAGGGGGAACGCGAGGGAAGAAGCGAGTGACGCAAGTGCATCAGCCAAGATGTTCTGAGAACGAGGAGTATGAATATAGATAAGTTTCCAGAACTGCCTAGCCAAGAGCGTGACCAGATCTTGATAGGGCTTAAGCTTAGGGTCACGGGTGCGGTAAGTTGACAGAACTTGACGCAACACCAATTGAGAGTCTCCTATGATGTTAAGGTACCGCGCGCCCATGAGGTAGGCGTGCTTCAGACCGGCAAGGAGAGCCTCCGACTCGGCTATATTATTAGTGGCAGGGAATAAGAGTTGATAAGCAACAGGGATGGTTACTCCCTCCGGAGTAAGAAGAACGGCGCCAACTCCGCTGCCCTGGGAATTGAGAGCACCATCGAAATGAAGAGACCAGAAGGGAAGATGAGCAATTATCGCCAAGTGTTCATCAGGGAACTCATCCTGGATTGAATCAGTACGAGGGATAGGAGAATGAGCGAGGTGCTCAGCAATAGCATATCCCTTGATTGCTTTCTGAATGATGAAGGTGATGTCAAACTGGGAGAGAAAGCTCTGCCAGCGAGATAGTCGGCCAGAAAGGACAGGCTTTTCCAAGAGATAATGAATGGGGTCCATTCTAGAGATCAGCCTAACCTCGTGGGCAAGGAAATAGTGTTTAAGCTTCTGAGCTACCCATACTAGCGCCGCACAGGTCTTCTCCATGGCAGTATACTTAGATTCAGTAGGATTAAATAACCTCAAGAGGTAATATGCTGCCCTTTCCCTTCCTTCGTCATCTACCTGTGCCAAGACAGCTCCTAGGGAGTCCTCAATCACAGAAATGTACAGTATCAGGGGTTTCCCAGAGACGGGTGGTTGTAGAACCGGGGGATTAGAAAGGTAAACCTTAAGCTCCTCATAGGCCTTTTGACATTATTCATTCCATTCAAATTTCACGCCTGCCTTTAACAGTTCATAAAATGGGCAGCATCTTTGCGAGTGTTGAGATATGAATCTCCTAATAAATTGCAAACGCCCAATCAAACCTCGAAGTTCAGTAATGTTCTTTGGCGGCGGCATTTCCTTGACGGCCTTTGCTTTGTTTGGGTTGATCTGAATCCCCCGTTTACTAACTATGAACCCAAGCAATTTCCCCGATGCAACTCCAAATACACATTTCTTTGGATTCATCTTTAACTTATACTCCCTAGCCCTTTGCAACACTTTGGCTAGAATGGCGGGGTGTTCTTCTTCAGACCTTGATTTGACCAAAATATCATCCACGTAAGCTTCCAAGTAGACATGCATCATATCGTGGAAAATGGCCATCATCACCCTTTGATAAGTGGCACCTGCATTTTTCAATCCAAATGGCATGACAACATAGCAGTATGTGCCCCAAGGCATAGTGAACGAGGTCTTTTCTTGGTCTTCTGGAGCTAGAAGGATTTGGTTATATCCAGAATAACCATCCATGAAAGAGAGGGCTTCTTATCCGGCTGTATTGTCAACTAAGACATCGATGTGAGGAAGTGGAAAATCGTCTTTCGGGCATGCCTTATTCAAGTCCCTGAAATAAATGCAAATCCGAATTTTACCATCCTTCTTCATTACTGGGACTATGTTTGCCACCCATTGTGGATATAGCACAACTCTAATGAACCTGTCCTTGTTCAATTTATCAACCTCTTCCTTAATCCTCAAGGCCATCTGCGGGTGAAACCTTCTCGCTTTTTGCTTAACAGGTGTTGCCCCTGGTTTTAGGATCAATCGATGTTCAACCAGTGCGGGGTCAAGACCTGGCATGTCCTCATAGGACCAAGAAAAAGAGTCGTTGTACTCCCTCAAAACCTTGATAAGCTCCTCTTCGACCTGAGGAGGGAGGTTAGCAGAAATAAGTATGGGCCTGGGATCCTCTTCTATTCTGAGATTAATATCCTTAGTGGCTTCATCCACTGCCGAGGAAGGTTCATCAAACTTCTTTAAGCCTTGTGCGTATAAATCAGCAGTGTCACCCACCTCACTTTCCTCATCATCAGCTGGGTCCTTCTCGTTTACGATTTCATATACCCCTAGTTCATCATTGCTCCATACCCCCTCCAATTCTTCATCATCTTCCAAGACGATCGCGGCTTCTACAAATTCAGGGCACTTCAGAAGGGCGTGGCATCTTTCAGCCAGATCTCGCAGAAACCTATCGGGAATGGTTTTGGGATGACGCGTCACGGGGCGCACCGCAGACGAGGATGGGCCGACTAGACTCGAGCTAGACTCTACTCCCACTGACTCGGCTAACCTAGAAGACTCTGCACACTGTACATCTACCCTAGGAGAGAGGAAGTCTACTGGAAGAGAAACAGGGGTGTCGTGCCCCTGGGAACCTGAGCAGAACATAGCGTAATCTTCCATTGAGACCTCCGTTTTGAAATTGACATTTTTTTTTGGAGGCCAGAGGTGATCATGCAGCAGGAGGAGGAAGAAGACGGAGGAGGAGGTAACTGCATAGGGAACAATTCCGGAAATATGCAGTCAAAGAAAGGATCGGAAGAGGAAAACCACATTTCATGGAGCTGAGCTCCGGGGGGAGTAGGAGTAAATAGTGTTGACAGATCAATAGGCGGGCAGTGCCTGCAAGCACAGGGAACGAATAAGATTTCGGGTCTCTCCGTGAAGCATGGGTCGACCAGGATTGGAGGGGAACGGGGAATAGGTCCCAATTGCTGAAACCAAGAGGTGAGACGGGAAGGGGACATAGAATAGGTAATGACAGAGCTCCCCATTTCCCGCGGCCCCTGGCGGATCAATGGCATCGGAGGACGCTTTACCAGCTGCGTCTCCTTCTTCTTCTGCTTGCTTTCTCTTTCCTAAAACAACTTCTCAAAACAACTAGATAAATCTTCTAGGTCACCAACCAGCCCTTGTAGCGACGGTGGTGGATCAGCAACGACACAGGCCTCATCTGCCTTTTCTTTGAGACTGGACGGCGATCCCTTCAAGGTACCCGGCTGTAACGGCCCTTTTACAAAATGTTGCCGGTAGTCCCATGTTAATGGCCCAGAGTCTCCCAATACTGACATTGAGGATTCAAGGTAGCCGAGGCCTCGGCGGCCCATCTTCCTTCCTTTGGGAACGGGGTTGGTCCGGCCCTGTAACTGTGCGCCGAGACCCAGGCCCAGCTGGTAGCCCAATTTTAGAATCATGTGCCACCCTTTGGAATCTCTCATCTTGGACTTGACTTTCACATTGACTGGTGCCGTGGTGGGCTTGCGTGATGCATATGCCCATGGGTAATTCAAGTCCATTACTGACAGAACTAGCCTATTACTTGGCAACAATGTAGGAAGAATCTTGGCTGCTATCGCATCAACATTATGGACTGTAGAGATGCTCTTTACCTTGACCACCCACCCTTGAAAGAGGAACTTCAAACATTGGTGGGCATTGAGGGGACGGCATTTAAACTGTTCAGCCATGGACGACCTAGAATAGCTTTGAACATCGGGTCTATGTCTAGCACATAAAATTCCACGTCCATAACCAAGGGCCCTAGCTCGGCCTGTACAGTCACGACCCCGTGACAAGCACGTCTGGAATTATCATAGGCTGCTATTGTAGTCGATGTTGGCTTGAGCATGTCTTCTGAGATGTTGCAGGCGCGGAGGGTACTCAATGGACACACATTTATTGAAGCTCCCGTGTCCACAAGTGCAGATTCTATGGCCATTTTGTTCAGAGAAATGGTAATGCATAGTGGCATCTGCCGTGCCTCCGGGGGTGCTAGTTCTGATTCAGAAAATGAAATGGAAGGCCCGTTGGTGATTGTTGTCAAAACTGACGGCAAACTATCCACTGCCACGTCCTCACTCACCATGACCTTCTGCAGGAAAGTCTTTAAGGCATCCTGGTGTAGTGGCGACCTCTTAATCAATTCCAAGACTGAGATTTTGTCCGGCATCCGGTCCAAATGCTGCAATAAATCATATTTTGTGCCCTGCACGGGGTCTACCTCTTCTGTCTCAACTATGGCGGAAGGAATTTGGAGGTTAGGTGCCGACGCACTGGAAGGAGGAAACATTCTCTGAAAGGGACGCCCGCTCCGAAGGGCACAGTTTGGTGCCGGCACGGCCTGAGATGGACCCCCGCTTGGCCCTATAGGGTAGGTGAAAGGAGTAGAAATGGGGGTGAGGATGGCGGAAGTGGGTTTAATGGGCCCTGGTGGAGAGGAAATGGGTGATGGAAGGCCAAAAGGTGTGCGGGAGTTTCATCATCAAAAGTCCACCCAGCGCTGGGGGCTGGGTGATGGACGATATTCACTTGTGCTGGAGCCGGTGCCGGCGGCTGTTGTTGTTGCTGAGGAGTGGGTTGATGTACTGGCATGGGATTCTGATGGATCCCGAGGTCTTGCTGCTGCTGCTGGGGTTGCTGTTGCTGCTGGGGTTGCTGCTGCTGCTGCTGCTGCTGGGGTGCCGCCTGCTGTGGCCTGGCCTGTCTCTATCTCTGCTTGATATCCTCAATCAACTGGTGCATCTGGGCCCAATCAATCCTCTGGCCCTCATGCAAGTCATACACCAGGTCCTTGAACTGATAGCACCATTCTATCGTGTGCCCGGGTTGCCGATGGAATATGTAGTATCGAGACTGATCGGCTGTCGGATTCCAATTTGGACGCTTAGGAGGCAACTGAAGATCACCAGTATACATTAAGGCAGAGAAAATATTGGGCAAAGTTTCAGGAAGAGGAGGGTAATGGGCCCTCTTTGGACTCGATCGAGCAGATCCATAGGCGGCGGGTGGTGGAACATTGTTGTATTGTGGCGGCCGCTGAGGCTGTTGGGGTGGCAGAGGTGCTTGTTGCGGATATTGCGGGACTTGGAAGGCGGGCTGTGGAACTTGTGGAGTGGCAAACTGGGGGTTGCGTGAAGGCTGGGGGAAGCGGGGTGGAGCGGCATGGTGGGGGAACTGAACAGCCTAGACCTGCTCATTAATCTATACTCCCTCAGTGACGGGGCCCTGGGATTTTCTGGGAGCCTTGGGTTTCTGGGCCTCAAATAAGGAGTGGATGGGGGAGTCTTTGAACTGGGTTTGTATGAATCGAGCTCTACTATATAACTGGTGCATGTTTGAGACATCATTCATTGCCAAGATGTTCTTGACTGTTGGCGTGGCGTTGGAGATTAGCAACTTCACTTTCTCTTCTTCCGGGATCTGCCCGGGCACACGCGAGGCCATCTGCCTCCATCGGTCTGCATAGGTTGCAAAGTCTTCCTCCAGCTTCATCTTCTCAGCTACTAAGTCAGTAAAAGAATACTCGGGTCTGACCCGATCTTGAAATCTTTGAATAAACCTTTCTTTAACAGTCTTGAAACTCTCGGCCTCCTCCATTGGCAAAGTATAGAACCACTCCAGGGCGACCCCTTCCAACGATCGGCGAAATAAATAAGCCATTAGACGATCGTCTTGCTGGAACTGTGCTAACTCATATAAGAACTCCCGGACATGAATGAATGGGTTGCCATTCCCGTCATATTTACGGTACACGGGTGTTGATTTTATTTTGCCTGTCTATCTTTTCTTTGGGGTTTTGAATGATGAAATGACAAGCAAGTAATCAAAGATCCGCTCTTAACCTATGAACATGTGATCATGAACCTAGGCAATCAAAGCTAGCTCTAGCATGGGCATGCTATCTCACTCAAACTACGCTAAAGAAAAGGGAAAACACACGTCGGGGCGTGGAGCAAAAGAGTAAATAAAACACACCGCAAGGGGTGGAGCAAGTAAGAAAATAAAAGAGATATGTGATGAATGAGAAAGCTAATGCCCAAGACTAAGGAAAGATGTGATCGCCACCAAAGTAAAAACAAGCAAAAGACCTGTAAATACCTTAGAAATAGGTGGATGAAGCACCCACCCACGGGAGAGAAAATCAAAGAGAACCTGCAGGTCAACTAGAAATAACGGCCAGGACCCTGCGCGTTGCTTGGCAAGTAACGGCCACGTGATAGACCGCTAGGAGAAGATGACGCGCCTGCATCAGACCATCAGATAACCTGCAGTAACAAAGTGTGGATTCTTTTAACTCCAACTCTTCCAGCCAGCTAGAAGACTTGGGCCTTGTACTGGTGAACATGTAAACCTGCCAATGATGTAGAAGACAAGAACAAAACAACCCAAATTAGCCCTTTCAATAATATAGCATCAATTCTCAAAAGAACTTAAGGACATCAAAAGGAAAGGGGATTACTGGGGAGTTTTTGGTTTTTTAACCCCTCTGGGCGTTTTTAAAAGATTAGGAGGATGTTTGGATGCTTAGAGAACAGTGAGAAAACGTGGAGAAAGAGGAGGGACAATGCTTTGATTGAGGAAAAACCAGGGAAGAACTTAAGCATGCAATGATGAACTTGAAAGACTAAAACCAAAGTACTCCCTTGATTATGAGATGGATGAACGTGGGAAGCAGTTCCTCTTGGATAAAGATGGCTCCTGAGTTCGGCAGCACTTCGTCGTGAATTTCAAAATCTTCTTCCCCGGACCATGAAGTCAAGGGTTCTATTTATAGACCCTCAAACTCTCAGGTCGAGCAGAGGATAATCCAGCAAGATAAAGGGATAACTCTTAGCAAATCCTCGAAGATAATATCACCAAGAGTCCATAGAATCAAACAGAAGGTCCTGAGGATCATATTTGAAAGAGATATCGTCAATCCAAACCCTTATCTTCGGCCACGGGGTAGCAGAGAAAAGGCCTGAACTGTTAGGACTCTCTGAAGGAAGTAACGGCTGCACGACAGACCGCCACTTGGAAATAACGCACCAAGGAACATCCGTCACTATCAACCTTATCCCTAAAAGACAAGATCAACGGGAAGAAGACCCAACAAGCTGGACTCTTCAAGGAAGCAACGACCAAGGCATAGGGCGTCAGAATGAAACAACGACTGCACGACAGACCGTTATTATCAACGTGTAATCAAAAGGATAAGCTTTAAAACGAGGCCTTAAGCCTTAGGACTCTTCAAAGAGTAACGGTCTAGGGCCCATCCGTCAGAATGAAACAACGCACCTAGGACCGACCGTTATTATCAAAATGGAGATCAAAAAGGAATAGAGGCATTGCTAAGATTCATCCAATGAAGTAGCCACAAGGAACCATATCCGATCAAGGAGTTAAGACCCAAGAAATAGGCTTCAACTAATCAAGAGACTCAATGAAGAGTGAACAACTCAGAGCATCATATAGAATGAATAAGGACATGACCCGACTTATTGGGTATAAAATGGGTGTCAACAGATGCCCCTCCTTAACGTCCTCTTTGCAGGGGAACGAGCGGAGGTGAAGCGAAAGCGAAATGGAACATGGAGATGAAGCGGAAATGAAGCGGAGTGGATCAAAAAGAGAGCGTTAAGGTAAACGACACCCGTTCTCAACCAACAAGTGATAGGAATTTTCTGGAAAGCTTCAAAACTGATCACAAGGAAATAGCCAACCAAAGGATGCAAGTCTGGAGGAGCTAATAACTAAGGAAAGGAAACACGGCTAGCCGCCAGAGGCAACGGAAAGAACAAGAGACTAAACTCCAGACAGGAATCTTCAGCCAACCAGATCAAGCGAACAGATCGAAAGAAAACCTTCTAATTCAGAGTGGAATGATTCTCCTTATCCGAGATCAAGAACACAGCTATTCACCATCATCGAGACACTTGAACAAATGAAGCACATGAATGCTCAAAGAATGCATATGATGCATGCTGGGCTAAAGGAAAAGAAATATTCAAAACAAATGCAAAAGAAAGATAAAATAGAAAATACCCGAGAATAATATTGCTAAACCAGAGAAATTAGGGTCAGGACACCATCTGCAACCACGGCGTGCAAGATAGAACCATCATCCCCAAACTTATTCCAATCTAACGGCCTATCCAACGATTAAACATGTGAACTTAGATCATCATCATTTTTGTTTAAGGGGAACATCAGATCCTGGAACACATGAATTACCAGCCGGTTCTCGAGATAATATACCGTAGATAACATATGGTAATGCATTAAGGGATAAGGGACGAGATACAAATACCTGACTCACCCCCCCGGACGGACGGCAAAGCGCGATTTCATTCATAAATTCCTTCATAAAAGATAGGTTAGCCAAAAAATAAATATGATCATGAATCAAGGCATAACCATTTGTACGTGCGAGAGGCATCAACAATGAATATTCTGACAGAATATAAAACCATTTTGACATCCAATAGACCATTTAATTCATCAAGAAACTTGCAAGTTTGTAACGGTCTGATGAAAGGGCGTCACATCAAGTAACGGACCATCCCTAGTCCGTCATAAACCAGGCAGTTCACATTCTTCAATAAAATAGTCCAATCATATGTAACGGTCTGTTCAAGACGCGTCAGAAGGATGTAACGGCCAGACGATAGACCGTCACATTTCCTGAGCATTCAACAAAAAATAACAACCGAACGGTCACGGCCATCATTCCACATTCAAGCAATCAAACGCCCAAAACTCAAATCGAGAAACCCTCCGGCGACCACCGCCCTCACCACCGTAATGGCCGGCGACGAGGCTCCCCAGCCACCACCACAGAGGAGGGAGAGAGGGAAACGGATGGCCATATGGCGATTCCACTATCGTCTCGAACGGGAAGTGATCCCGCTGGTCACGGAAGAAGAAACGACGAGGAGAAGCCCAAGAGAAGAAGAAGAAGCTCCCACGGTCGTGGAGGACCAAGGGGAAGCCCCATTGGGTGCAGAGGAACCCAAAGAACCAGAGAAGAAGAGGACGAGAGGCATGGACCGTGAGGTAAGTCCTTCCGCCCTAACTTCAAATTTTAATTTTTTTGGGGTTTTATTTGTGATGCATGTGGGTTCTGAGGGTAGAAATGGGTCTACAAACCCCCTAGGAACAATTGTAGGCCATTCGGCCAAGGTGGGAAGCCACGGGGATACAAGGGAAAAGACCTCCAAACGTAGACAATGTGACGGTCCTGCCAGCGACCGTCACACGTCTAAAGCGCCACCATGAGTCCGTCAGAAGCAAACGACGCCCTACCCCAGGGCCGTCACATCTGCCAGGGTCTTAAACTATTTTTAGGGTTTTCAATTTTCAAATTTTTGTTTAGTTTTCAATTTTAAAATGCTTATGCAATGATCATATGATGCAATGAACTAACTAATGATGCAATGCAGGGAAAAAGAAGAACGAGGATCTCCTGGCTACAGATCTGGGCAGTGTACCAGGCATTGCCCGACTACCAGAGGGAGCGACTAGCCAGCATGGGATTCCCCGAGGTGCTCAGCATCGAGGTGATCCGGATGGACACTCCGCTGCTGTACGTGCTGCACGAGAGATGGGACCCGATCAGCAGAGCTTTCATCTTCCCGTGGGGCCACATGATCCCCACGCTGGAAGACATAGCGAGGATTACGGGATTGAGAGTCCACGGAGCCGCAGTGACCGGATGGACTTACGGCGATTACCGGGAGATGGCACAGTAGCTGCTCGGGCTAGATTTGATCAGGCCGGGACAGTCCTCCTCCCAGCTCTCGAGATCAGTACTGTAGGAGAGCCTGGGGCTGAGAGGAGCGGCGATAGCCGTAGGAGAGCTACCCGAGGAGCATTTGGGCAGAGTGATAGACCAGGTGCGCCCTCGCGTGGCGGCGGAGGTAGGACCTGAGGGAGATAGAGTGCTCAGACGCTTCCTGATGCTACTATTCGAGAAGCTCCTCTTCACGACTCGGGCGGAGGTCATCAGCTGCAGACTGCTGCCGATGATAGAGAATTTGCACAGAGTTGGGAGATATGCTTGGGGAGCAGCAGTGCTCGCATTCCTGTTCGAGTCCCTAAGCACTACGGACCGGCAGACGATGCTGGGCAGCTTCTCGCCTTTCTTACAGGTAAATGCACTTTAAATGCTTTCTTTTATGCCAAAATGTTTATGATATGCCATGTGACTGACTTGATTTCTAAAAATATAGATCTAGAGCTATATGTACCTCCCGGGCATCGGGAGAGGCGCGCTACTCCACCCCGACCGCATACCGATCACGAGGCATTGGTCGGTGGCAAGGGACACAGGGTCGATCATCAGACTGACCTGGACGATCCAGGATGATCTGGACTCCTTCCCACATACGTCGGTGAGTCCAGAACTCAAAATGATTTCTATATGCTTCTATATGCTTCTAAATGCTTTTATATGCTAATGCTGATGAATGAACTTAATGCTTTAAGGTGAGATGGACCCCATACCGCGGCGAGGGTTACACGGGACAGCCATGGGTAGAGGCGGCCTTGTCGTACCGGGGATGAGACATATGGCTGCATTGCATCCATATCATCGAGCCTCTGCACTACAGGCTGGTCCTGCGGACTCGGGGACTACATCAGCCCGAGGTGACCTTTCCACGCCACAGCGATGACCACCCCGGCAAGTCAGCAAGGGGCATCAGTGGTAATATGGATTGGTGCGCCCAGAACGCGAAGTACGTCCATGACTGGAATAGGCAGGGCCGAGCGGTGAAGGAACGAGACGAGAGCGACGAGGCATATCTGAAGGCCTTTGCTCGACTCTATGGCGACCGGGTGTACCGAGGCACCCGACGACCGGTATGCAAAAACTTAAACTCTTTCTATATGCAAAAATGCAATGTAATAGATGTACTGACTCATGCTTTCTACATGCAGCTAGACCCTGAGGGACGGATAGCTGAGCTGGAGGGATTACTCCACTCCACCATCCAGCAGCGGGACGGGTACCGGACCGCTCTGGAGCTCCTGGTGAGACTTTAAAACCTAGACTTAAAATGCTTATGATTATGACAATTGATGTTTATGATGCACATGCTGATTAACCATGGTCCCTAACCCTGTCTTCTAAATGCAGCGGGCCGAGAGAGCCCAACGAGCCAGACCGGATGCCCCATCGTCTTCCTCACAGCCTGCGGGAGGCAGGGCTGAGCAGGAGGCTGATTTTGCTCGGGCTATTGCCCGGGCCGAGGAGGCGGAGGCCACCCTCGCGGAGCGGGTAAGATGCTAAAAATGCTCATGCTTATGATCTTGCCTAAAAAATGCCTTATGATTAACTATATGAAATGCAATCTACAGGCGAGAGAGCTAGCAGCAGCAGTGGCCGAATCCAGGCAAGCGAGGATAGAGGCAGAAAGAAGCCGGGCTGAGACTGATCGAGCTCGAGCGGAGACAGAGCTTGTATGGGCAGAGATATATGGCCCGGCTGAGAGCGGAGACCCCGCGACGCTTGGATGAGGCAGAGGGGGAGCGACTACGGACGGAGTTAGCTCGGGCTCAAGCTGAGGTGGAGAAGCTCCGAATCGGGACGGCGCACTTGGATCGCTACCGGACCGAGGCACGGGAGACGCGGCGTCAGATCTTCACGCTGAAGATCGAGCTACGGACGCTGGAGCGGACGGTCCGGATGATGGGCCGGGGACCGGAGCGGAGTGCTTCCCAGAGTGGGGTACGGAGGAGTGCTGCCCCGAGCGGCTCGGTAGGGGATTTTCTTGTCAGCTCCTCCTGCCAACGGAGGAATGAGAGGGCGGAGCGGGGACAACAGGAGGAGAGTGCTTCGATAGCGCCACCACCCGCGAGGAGACCCGAGGATAGCGAGGATGATGGCGGTCCGACGGATAAGCCGGCCGAATGATGCATTTTTATGTTTTCTTATCACTTGTATGTAACTTTATGGAAAATGGAATGAAATCTTTTTTTTTGGGTTTTCTGTTTATTTTGTGCGCACGTGGATGAATGGATGTAGGTTTGAATGTGCAGGGACGGATGAAATGAATGGATGAATGGTTTTGGCAGGTGATTATACGTTTGAATATGCATGCGCGGATGAAGTGTGTATGAATGAATGTATGAGACATAGGCAGGAATGTATGCATGAGTTATTTGCAGGAATGTATGTGTGTGAAAATGTAGAGAGAATGAGGTGTACAATGCGAGAGACCGCCAGGTCTAGGCAAGGGCAGAGGGAATAGCCTGAATTTCAGCTGCAGAGAAAGTAACGGTCTAGGATCAGACCGTCATAATCAAATAACGCACTGGTTGAAGGGCGTTATACACAACAGAGGCCAAATTTGTAATCTGAGCTGCAGGAAAAATGACGGTCCACCTCTGGTGCGTCAATGGCAAATAACGACCTAACGCTGGACCGTTAATCATGGCAGAACTATAGTTTGCAAGGTGACTAGCAGAAAATGCGACGGCCTAAAGTAGACGCGTCAGAATGAAGCAACGGCCACAACCAGGACCGTCAGGTAGTGCTTAGCCTAGAGTAGAAAGAATTGAGTGGTTGAGAGTATAACGGCTCAGGGTTCGCGCGTTACAAGAAACGACGGTCAACCCTTAGACCGTTAATCTCCACAGAACATGATTGGGGAAATTAAACCCACAGGAAAATGCGACGGCCTAGGGTTGGCGCGTCGGAGTGAAATAACAGCCGTACGATAGACCGTTAGATCCTGGGTCGTATTCCGAGACGGATTGATCCGTGAGAACTTAAACCTGAGGTTTAGCCATCTAATCCCTTACTAGAACTTATCTAGATTGAAGATAAAGCCTTCCAACTCAAGTCTTATCCTTTCAAAGCCAAAATTAAACCTTTAAAACTTGGAAACTCAACCAAAATCGTATCTTTGCTGAAAACCTCTGCTTTAGGGTTGAAGAACCTCTCCTAAGGGCAGAAATCAAGATGAAGAGAAGCTTCGAGGCCATGGCCACGGAGGAGAAGGTCTACACCGGACCTAAAGCTGCCAGAAAAGAATATGGAGAGCTCCAACGGTTGACATCAATTCCCAAGCACTTAAGCTCCAACATTCAAAGGGTGGTAAGTCCCTCAACAACACATCCAAGTTCAGAAAATTCTGCACTTCAATTCGTTTTATGACTTCTTCTTCTCCTTCTTTCTTCAAGCCTCTTCCTGGACCAAGATGCTACACTAATCTGAAGTGGGTGGCTCCCATGGTAAAGGCCCTCCCTATAGAAGTCACATCCATCCTTAAAGCTTGGCACCTTCAACCACTCTTGGTTTTAGGCAAAAATTTCTAGAAATTATCCTTAGATTGGCCAAGTATTTGAGCTCTTGTAGAATTATGGCATCCACAAACTCATACCTTCATCTTCCCTTCCTTCGAAGCAACAGTCCTATTAGAAGAGGTAGAGACCTACCTAGCCCTTCCTAAGACTAAGGCGGGGGATGAAGATCGGGTTTGCTACACAATAGAGCCTATTGACCCGTCATTGATCTTGAGTGATTTCATCCATAATCCAAAGGACGTGAGGACCATGATCAGCCCACACCACATTCACTTGATACCCTTGGTGCAATGGATAGTGTCTCATTGTAAAAACAAGTGGGAGAGACACGAAGCAATAGCCAAGGCGGTGGCGGTTTGCCTATGCGGAGTCTTCCTTTTTACCACGACCGACCACCTCTTAGACATCCAAAATCTTAGCATTATTAGCGGGTTGTGGCGGGGAATGTCCATCTCTCAAGCTGTCCTCTCATACCTCTATGAAGGACTTAGCTCGGCTTGCCTAGGAGGATTTTTGTTCTGCTCTATGATACTCCTTGAGTGCTGGATGGGAGTGAGAATCAAATTTCAACAAAAGGAAGACATAACTTCAGCTAGCCGAATCTTCGGGAGCCACCCTCTCTTCTTCATTGGAGGGGCATTTGGATACTCTGCTCAGGTTGAATGCAAGACGGCGGACAAGAAAACGCGGGATGAATGGCACCTCTTCTTCAACACTCTGCCAATGGACAAGTTCATCATGCGGCCAAGAATCCTTCGTAGCACTCTTCTTAAAATACCGCGGCGTCAAAGCTTGGACCTCCAGCTAGTGGGGAATACCACCATGGCGATCTACAACCCGCACCGGTGCCACCTTCAGATCGGGCTTCCAAGAACCAAAGCTCCTGCACTATCACACTACCCTCCCCTTCTACCTAGGAAGATGGGGACCGAGGAAGACGAAAGAGAAGTACGGACCGCGCTGACCATGTGGGAGATCAGCAAAGTGCACCCGTGGCGAGAAGAAATTGAAGAGGACGACGCAGCACGCCGTGATTACGTGAAAGAGTTGAGGAAAATCCGCCCTCTCGCGGATAAGAAATTGAATGTGCCTTGATTTTATTTTGTTCATGAGAGAAGTTGTTTGTTATTAACAATCAAAGCTGGAATCTTTATGAATGTTATATTTCGTTTAATCTTGCTTGAATGAGATGATATTACTTAGTTGAACGGATGTGAGTTTTGTTGTTTGAATGGCCAGAGTGATGTGAAGAGGCAGAGCCTCTGGAGGATGTAACGGATGGGCGGTGGGCCGCTGTAAAGAACGATGGTCTAACGATGAGCCGTCAGAACGAAAGCATTATCAGTCCTGCTCTCTGAAGCAAGTAACGGATGGGAGATGGGCCGTTATATATAAACGACGGTATAGACCAGGCCGTCAGAGGAACAATGTTTGATGAAATAAAAGCCCCATGCCTGAAGGAAGTGACGGCCGAAGGAGACCGTTATATTCATGTGGCGGTCTGGAATTGATGCGTTACAGCCTTTGACCTGCATTTTTTGTGAATTATCACTTTGAACTTGTCCTGCTGCCTATACACACTCAAACATGAAACAAGTTAGATCTGTTCTTAGACTCAACCCCTTGCCTTGAAGCAAGTTAGAGGATGACCATTTCTTGATATTTGGTCAAGGGGTGGAGCCTTATTAAATAGGCGGAAAGCATAATGAAAATGCAATGCATGCTATGCACATGATGGAGTTTTGGAAAACATCTAATTTTTTTCCGTGAGATTTTCTCAGATATTTGGTTTTTTTGGATTTTGGAAATATTTGGTGTTTTTGGATTTTTGAAAATCTTTGATGTTTTTGGATTTCGAACAATATTTGATGTTTTTGGATTTTGAAAATATTTGATGTTTTTGGATTTTGAAAATATTTGATTTTTTTGGATTTTGAAAATATTTGATGTTTTTGGATTTTGAACAACCAGTGCCTGCCTAGTAACACGATCTCTTCCTTGTTCAGAATCAGAAGTCCCGAGATTGGTGTGTAATAGGGGTGACAATCCTTGGCCAAGACCCACTTCTCATGACGGCGTTTCCAACAAGGCCATACCCAAGGTACTAATCTTGGTCCTAAAAGAAAAAAAGAACATGGGGGTAAGCTTTAGGCTAGATATGGAAGTTTTTAGGACTTGATTTCTTCACCGTACAACCCTGTTAGAGATTTGGTCTGTTGTGCCGGGGCTTTGTGTCCGTCATCGAACCTTCACCCACTCTAGGCATGCATTCGACCGGGCTTATGACGTCCCGTGGGGAACTATACTGCCACTCTTGTCATGCCTAGCATTTTTGTTTTTGCATTCCTGGAGTTTTGGAATAGTAGACTTTTGAGATGATGATTTTGATTTTGTCGTGAAAAAGATTACTCCTTTTCTTCTCCTTTCTTTTTCTTGTGGCGTCAGGTCATAACGGACTTGCCCCTATTTGAGACCTCTTCTCATTAGGGTGTTTGGATTAGTTGTCGTCTCCTTATTCACTTCTTGCCTCTGGATTCAGCCAAAGAATGAAGCGGACAGGGACTTCGATTTTCCCCTAAAGCATGGCCGAGGAGAAACGGTGTCTTTTAGAATCGGAAAACCTAACCAGGGATGTCGTGTAGTGTGTGATTGCCTTACTCGGGACCCTTCTTAGTAAAACAGGAGGGAGCATCCTGCTGCCGAGGAAGCACATGGCTTAGACTCTAAGGAAAGAAACGCTTAAGATACAACCCATTCCACGGGTGAGAGAGCTCCTCACCTTCCGCATTTATTAAACGATAAGCATTCCCTGGATAAGCTTCTTTTACGACAAACGGCCCTTCCCAGTTAGGTTGTAATTTAGACCTTGGACCTGCAGACCGAATGAATTTACGTTTCAAAACCATATCACCTTTTAGAAACTTACGTTCGATCACCTTCTTTTGAAAATAACGCGAAACCCTCTTTTGATAAACGGATACGTGATCGACCGCGTTCATCCTCTTCTCATCTAAGAGTTCCAGCTGGACCAGTAACGCCTCTCGACGTTCATCGAGATTAAGTTCCTTATTTAGCTGCACTCTAAGGGAAGGGATCAGGATCTCATATGGGAGCACCGCCTCCATCCCGTAGGTAAGAGAATAGGGAGTTTGTCCCGTAGGGGTACGGACGGAGGTGCGATAAGCCCACAGAGCTTCTACTAATCTTTCTGGCCAATCAGAAAACTTATGAGCTTCGCATGTTTTCTTGATGATTTTGAGAAGGGTTTTATTAGTGACCTCGGCTTGACCGTTGCCTTGAGGATAATATGGAGATGAATGATGCAATGCAATATTGAACTTCTTACAGAGGTCCTTAAGCTCTTGAGAGACGAACTGGGGTCCGTTGTCGGTGATGATGCTGCTTGGCACTCCGAACCGCGAGATGATATTCTTCATAATAAAGCGGCACACCATTGTAGCTTTGACTTCTGCGTACGCCTCGGCTTCGGCCCACTTGGTAAAGTACTCAGTGGTGGTAAGGATAAAGGATTTCTGCTTGATCTGAGAATTAGGATCACCGAGCGGGCCGACAACGTCGAAAGCCCACATAGAGAATGGCCAAGGAGCAGTCATAGGATGGAGAGATGAAGCTGGAGAATGAATTTTATCAGCATGGAGTTGGCATTTAAGACACCTCCGGACATAGAGGGAGCAATCTTCCTCTAGAGTGGGCCAGTAGTAGCCCTGCCTAAGGATCTTCTTTGCTAGAGCCTGGCCATTGACATGACCTCCACACTCACTAGAATGAGCTGCTTCAGCCACCTTCCAAGCTTCAACATCATCTAAGCATCTCATGAGCATTCCGTTAGTAGCGCGCCTGTACAGTTCTCCTGCAACAATGGTGTACCTTGCGGCGGCTCTTCTGATTGACTTGCGTTGCTCAGCTGTTGCCCCTTCTGGGAATGACCCATCTTTTCAAAACAACTCGATTTCATGATACCAAGGTAATTCCTCTTCGTCCAGAATCTCCTCTAGTTCTGCTAGTGAAACTTCCTTGAGATCTTCCTTCTCAGCCTTCGCCTCTACGAATTTCCTAAGGTTGAGGTACCAAGGATCCTGAAGAGAGGGTGCGTCCAATCTCTGTACGACGATAGTCTCAGTATTCTGACTGAGAGGGAAGAATAGGGAGGAAGCAAGAGATGCCAGAGCATCTGCTAGAATGTTCTGAGAACGGGGAGTGTGAATATAGATCAGCTTACGGAATTGCCTAGCGAGAAGCGTGACCAAATCTTGATAAAGTTTGAGCTTGGGGTCACGAGTACGGTAAGTGGACAGAACTTGCTGTAGGACGAGCTGAGAGTCTCCTATGATGTTCAAATAACGCGCACCTAAGAGGTAGGCGTGCTTCAAGCCGGCCAGGAGAGCCTCATACTCAGCGATGTTGTTGGTAGCAAGAAACCGAAGTTGATAAGCAAAGGGAATGGTTACCCCTTCTGGGGTAAGCATAACAGCACCGATCCCTCGGCCCTAAGAGTTGAGCGCACCGTCAAAGTGCAGAGACCAGAAGGGGTGATGAGAGATAACGAAAAGATGCTCATCAGGGAAATCGTCCTGAATGAAATCGGTGTGAGGAATAGGGAGATAGGCGAGATGCTCAGCAATGGCATATCCTTTGACTGCCTTCTGAACAACAAAGGTGATGTCGAACTGAGAGAGGAAGCTCTGCCAGCGAGCTAACCTACTAGAAAGGACAGGCTTTTCTAAGAGATAACGGATCGAGTCCATTCTAGAGATCAACCTAACTGGGTGGGCGAGGAAGTAGTGTTTCAGCTTCTGAGCTACCCACACTAAGGTGGCACAAGTCTTCTCCATAGCGGTGTACTTGGATTCAGCTGGATTAAACAACCGAGAAAGGTAGAACGCAGCCCGCTCTTTCCTTTCATCATCTACTTATGCTAAAACCGCCCCTAGGGAGTCCTCAATAACCGAGATGTATAGGATTAGGGGTTTCCCAGGGACAGGAGGTTGCAGAACCAGGGGATTGGATAGATATTCCTTGAGGTCTTCATAGGCCTTCTGACAATCTTCATTCCATTCAAACTTGACCCCCGCCTTAAGCAATTCATAAAACGGACGGCACCTTTGAGAATGCTGGGATATGAATCTTCTGATAAATTGTAATCTACCAATCAATCCTCGAAGTTCCGTAATGTTTTTTGGCGGAGGCATGTCCATGACGGCTTGTGCTTTATTAGGATCAATCTGGATCCCCCGTTTGCTTACTATGAACCCTAGCAGCTTCCCTGAGGAGACTCCGAATACGCACTTCTTCGGATTCATCTGGAGCTTGTACTCCCTGGCTCTCTGCAGCACCTTAGCCAGGATAGAGGGGTGTTCTTCCTTAGTTCTTGACTTCACCAGGATGTCATCCACGTAAGCTTCCATATAGATATGCATCATGTCGTGGAAGATGGCCATCATCGCCCTTTGATAGGTGGCACCTGCGTTCGTCAGACCGAATGGCATAACCACATAACAATACGTGCCCCAGGGCGTGGTGAAGGAAGTTTTCTCTTGATCTTCCGGAGTGAGACGGATCTGATTGTAGCCCGAGTATCCATCCATGAATGATAGAGCTTCATACCCGGCTGTATTATCCACTAGGACGTCTATATGGGGTAGCGGGAAATCATCTTTGGGACATGCTTTGTTAAGATCCCTGAAGTCAATGCATATGCACACTTTTCCATCTTTCTTAAGAGCAGGGACTATGTTTGCCACCCACTGAGGATATAAAACTACTCTGATGAATCTGGCTTTGTATAGCTTGTCGACCTCTTCTTTGATCCTCAAGGCCATGTGGGGGTAAAATGGTGCGGACACCCGAGCAGTTGATCGGCACGATACGCCGAGCCACCGGTACCGCACACGGAGCACGACAGGAGCCACCTCAGCATCCATCTGGCTCGGAGACAGCCTGGAGACTCCGCCTTGAGCCTCCCCATTTGTTATATTTAGCTAGACTTTATGTGTGTGTAATTTGTATTTATTTCGTTGCATTCGGTTTGCCATTTTGATTGTAATAGGGGCTTATGAGCATTTCGGGCCCCACGGGCCCCACGGGCCCCCCAGGCCCCACGGGCCCCACCACATTGGGCCACCTCAACCTAGTGTCCCACGTGGGGCCAGTCATCATGCCACATGGGAATATCTAGATGTTTGAATGGTAAAAAACACATGGGGGACAAATGGCTTAAAAAGTCCATATGGAGGCCACCTACCCCACCTACCATTTCAACCTTCCACATCTTGCCATTCAAAGTCCAAGGGCCCCCCCCCCTTTTGTTTTTTTATGTATTTTTTGTGTGTGATGTTCACATCTCATCCCCACCCTCCATCCCCTTCCACTAGATCCAATGGTGGATAAGAGATGTGATATGTAACATATATAAGTTGTATTTTCTCCTTGTAGTGAATTAATGCCATTTGAATCCAACAAAATTGAAGAGCAAGGGCTGGTGCGCCCCCCTCCTCTCTCCTCCCTCTCCCCCTTGGTTGCTGTGAAGGCTTCCATTCTGAGGTGTGAAACCTCTTGTATCAGTTCCGACGATCGCCGCCGCCGCCACGAGCCGCCACCGCACCGCCACTGCCATCAATGAAGTTCTGCCTGCGCAGTACCACAGCAGCTTCCACGAAATTCAGCCATCAACCACGAGCTCAGATCGACCTGGAAATTTTACTGGATGTTCCAGAGGTGTCAAGAACTATCCACAAATTTTGGTTTGTCATTCATATCCCATTTCATAATTTTAGATTCTCGTCCACTCTTCCACTTCAGTTCTGCCAAAGTTCTGTCCAGGTTCCCATCCTCCCTGAGTTTCAAGTCTTCGGTCCACTTTTTGATTTATGTTGGTTCACCCAATTTTATTTGGGATTCCACCCATCCACCCCTTCGTCCACAATTTTTCTAAATATCTGGTTCGCCCATTTCATATTTTCTAGAAATCGTTCTCAGTCCCATCTACAGTTCTGTCCACCCGTTCCCAGATCCGACCACCAGTCACTCCAAAAATAATATCAAATCGCCACCACCTCCAAATCCAATTCCAAAAATTTTCCCAATTTCGTGGTTTGATTCCCTACAACGTTGAAGAAGAGCTCGAAGCCTGATTGCAACGGAAAGTAGGCGGTCAATGGCCATTTACAGGAAACTCATATGCTGATCTGATATTTCGGGAGCTGTGCAACAGAGGATTGAAAAATAGTTAAATCCCAGGTCCGCAGAGGTTCAGAAGCTTCCACTAGCCCCCGGTTGAAGGATTTTTAATCCTCTTTCCAACGGCGCTGGTTTCATCACATTCCGACCACGGGGCTGATCGCAGCGGCCGTTTTCGCCGGAGCGCGCGCTGCTAAAACAGCAACCTCAGCTCGTGGACAGTAACTTCAAAGCTTGGAGATCGGGACCGATCGACCCCCGATCGGTGTTCCCGGCCGACCGCCGTCCGTGGAGGCGCGCCACCAGGGGTCCCCATCATAGTGGGTCCCACCCCTGCAGATCCGGAGGACAGCGCCATCCGTGGGCCCCGCGGGCCCGCAGAACCCGCCGTTCGGAAAGCATGAAAACGCGGAGTTCGGCACCACCGGGCGACATCAAGATGCTGCCCGTCAACCCGAGTTGCGTGATTCCCGGACCCCACATGTGACCTTTTACCTCCCTGTGTGGAGTGGGTCGACTTAGTGTATTGCTGTAATCATTGTTAACCGGTAGTCCGTAATTCGGCCGGGGTTGTCTTCGCCACGCCGGGTGTGTGGAGGTAATGGTCCGAACCTCTTGGCGTTCATTTGCTTAGCTAGTATACGGTCTTTTGCCGCTGCCGAGAGTGTAGGTACTAGCCCGTGTGTCCATGTCACCGCTGTGAGTGTGAGAGTGACCCGTCCCGTGACTCGATCCGAGTCCAGAAGTGAGTCGACTACCCGTGAACTTTGCCGGTTCTTCAACCGCGCACGATCCGCGTTTCCCTCGCTTGGGACGACGAGTGAGCTTGCGTTTCTGTTAGTGACGTATAGCCCATAGGAGCTCTCCGTGTCGGGCTTAGTGTCTCTCCTATCATGTGTTACTGGTCGTGTCTGCATCTAGAGTCCGAGGTCCATACCACGTAGAGTCGGTCCCCGTGTCCGTCCCGCATCAGTTTGGTATCAGAGCGAGTTGAGTCTAGGGTAGTCTTGCATAAGTCTTGCATGCATCATGGTCTAAGTCGAGTTTAGGACCATCATTACTTTCAAAAAAAAAAAAGAAGGTGTTTTAAAATTGCATTTCATCCCGATAATTCGGTATCTTAAAAGGTGTTGTCCGAACGTTAGGCTACGCCTATCGGGAAGACCGCACACTTGCGCGAGTGATCTTCGGATCGATTAACTCCGCCATGTACCGAATATTGGTTTAGGTCTAGGAGCATTAGTCGGTGTTTGCATTAGTTAGTGCATTCCAACCTTGCATAGCCGGTCTAGTGTAGTGTCCAAGTGTCGGCATGTCCAACATATAGTCCCCCCCCAATTTCCCATGGATTCCCAATCACCCGGGCAATATGGCCGTTGGTCCACCCATGGGCTTGGTAACCATCCCCTCCACTTCCGTAGGCCCGAAGCCTCGGACTTTTATGGCTCCAATGACCCAAGGGACTACCTCAAGTGGGAAGCCGCCATGGACACATACTTTGATTGTTATACTATGTCCGATGCCATGCAAGTTAGTTTTGCCCGAGAGAGGCTTGTCCACAAAGCCGCCTGGAAATGGGAGAGCATTGAGCGCATGAGAGAGGTTAGGAGGCAAAGGCCCATCGAGTCGTGGCATGAGATGAAGGACGAACTTAGGAAGGTCTACCTACCCGGCCCGGTCACCTCCAACCGACCCCACCCAATCACATCCACCCAAGTGGGCCATAATCGGAGGCAACGCGCCGTGCATGTAGAAGAGCCTAGGTCCACGACTAGGCCAACTTCATATGGGGGAGTCCATCACATCGCTCCTACTCCAAACCCCACCATTGCTGAACTCTTCCAAATCATTTTGGATAAGGTGGATAGGAAGTGTGATTATATTGAGTCCCTGCTTCCCCCTTGCCTACCTCCTAGCTGAGATAGAACCAAGCATGACCCTAAGGAGGTAGCAACCGGTAGTCCCAATCCAGTGTCATCTAGAGTGCCATCCCGAGGTCCTCTCCCCATCTTGGTGGATCCTCTTCCCCCACCCACGAGAGCCCCATTGCCTACACCCCCTGTCCGTCAGGAGGATAAGGGTAAGGGTCCACTTATCAAGGAGCGTAGAGGATCACGACAACAGTGTTATCGCTGCCAGGGGTTTGGCCACTTTGCCGGACAGTGTCCCACTCGGACATCTCTAGCCCTAGGGGATAAAGGGGTTGGAGAAACCTCACTCTCCGATCTTTATTCGGAGCCACCTCAGCCACAGCTACCCGTGTTTCTAACGGGAAAGCTACTTATAGCCGAGCACTCCTTAGCTGGCTTAAGAATGGCCTGGCCCCATCTCACCTCCCATCTATGGACCCTATCCTACCTCTGGTGCCAATCAATTCATTTCACACCACTTTCTGGTCTAGTCACTATGTGGATACATTGGATGACCTTCTTAAAGGGTTAGACCGGCAGTTGACATTTACGCACTTGTTGGCTCCAGGCTTCGACCGACCCACAGGTCGTAGTTTCACTCATCCCGCTTCAGGGTCCATCACCTCCGTGTACACCGTGGGTCATGTTATCACGGAGGTTCTTCTACTCCTCCCTATGCCGGCCGAGCCCGACTTCATTCCCATTTGCCCAAGGGAGGAATCTTACTTTCTACCTATGACTGTCGTCCCACCTCTCACAATGAATGAAGATGATCATTTACACCTCCAAGATTTCCAAATGTGGGACAGTGATTTGTGGAAGCCTAGTCCGAGGGGTCATACCTTCTTTGATCCCTTCGACCCATTCTCTTGTGGACCCCGTGACCCACCATATTTACTCCACCTTTTTGAGAGGGTCTACCATCATACCCCCACCGTCTCATCTCCCTTCATGAATGAAGGAGATCAACAGCACCTTCTAGACTTCCACACATGGGATCTTGAGATGAGGGAATCCATATCGAGGGGTCACACATTCTTTGATCCCTTCGATCCCTTTCTTCATGGGCCCCTTGGCCCAAACCTCCATTCCCCCTCTTTAAGGAAGTCCACTATCACACCCCTCCTACTCAGGCCTGGCAACCTTCACATGGCAATATGTCCGAACCGTCATTTGGGGCTAATGAAGACTTTGGTTTCCCCGGCCCACCTCAACCACCCAAGCCTCCCGGACTTCCCACATCCAAACCCCATGTCCATGGTTGGTGCATCGTAGGATATCTAGGAGTCCACCATGACATTAACCTCCGGTTATGTCAAATGCATGCATGGCATACATTCGGATGTCCTGGACCACCTTGCATATGATTGGGTTTTACTAACTGTAGGGTTGTTTAGGGTTGTGTGTGCATCCGTGTGTTTTTATTTTGATAAGCATTTTAGGAGTGCATAGTGAGTCTGCTGAGTCTAGCGCTAGGCATGTTAGGAGTCTGCATGAGTGAGGCCAGCAATGCACGGTACAAGGAGTTAGCCGGTTCCCTTAGACACCACCGAGAGTTCCAAGAGGGTGAATATGTCATGATCAGGGTTAGACCTGAACGATTTCCCTCTGGAACCGTTAAGAAGTTGCAAGCTCGCGGAGCCGGTCCCTTTAGAGTGTTGAAACGCGTTGGATCCAATGCGTATGTTGTGGACTTGCCTGAGGAATATGGTATAAGCTCTACCTTCAATGTATCAGATCTTGTTGCATATAGGGACCCAGCGGTGATCCCTAGTGAGCCTTTTGAGCCATCTCCTCCCCTTGAGAGTGATCCCACACCTGAGTGTCCACTTCCATCTCCAGCCCCTTTTTTACGGCAGCGTGAGCATATAGATCATATACTGGACGAGCAAGTGACAGTTACCAGGAGTGGATCTTACCCGCGCTACCTAGTGCGATGGAGAGGACGGCCCGCTACTGAGGACACTTGGATCACACATGGCGTGTTGCAGCGGATCGATCCGGACCTTTTGGAGCGATACAGGAGCGATGCAGACCCTTACTCGACAGGGTCGAGTTTCTCCCACCCGGGGAGAATTGGTGCGGACACCCGAGCAGTTGATCGGCACGATACGCCGAGCCACCGGTACCGCACACGGAGCACGACACGAGCCACCTCAGCGTCCATCTGGCTCAGAGATATCCTGGAGACTCCGCCTTGAGCCTCCCCATTTGTTATATTTAGCTAGACTTTATGTGTGTGTAATTTGTATTTATTTCGTTGCATTCGGTTTGCCATTTTGAGTGTAATAGGGGCTTATGAGCATTTCAGACCTCGTGGGCCCCACGGGCCCCCCGGGCCCCACCACATTGGGCCACCTCAGCCTAGGGTCCCTCGTGGGGCCAGTCAACATGCCACATGAGAATATCTAGACGTTTGAATGGTAAAAAACACATGGGGGACAAATGGCTTAAAAAGTCCATATGGAGGCCACCTACCCCACCTACCATTTCAACCTTCCACATCTTGCCACTCCTTTTGTTTTTTTATGTATTTTTTTTTGTGTGATGTTCACATCTCATCCCCACCCTCCATCCCCTTCCCCTAGATCCAATGGTGGATAAGAGATGTGATATGTAACATATATAAGTTGTATTTTCTCCTTTTAGTGAATTAATGCCATTTAAATCTAACAAAATTGAAGAGCAAGGGCTGGTGCGCCCCCCTCCTCTCTCCTCCCTCTCCCCCTTGGTTGCTGTGAAGGCTTCCATTCTGAGGTGTGAAGCCTCTTGTATCAGTTCCGATGATCGCCGCCGCCGCCACGAGCCGCCACCGCACTGCCACCGCCATCAACGAAGTTCTGCCTGCGCAGTACCACAGCAGCTTCCACGAAATTCAGCCATCAACCACGAGCTTAGATCGACCTGGAAATTTTACTGGATGTTCCAGAAGTGTCAAGAACTATCCACAAATTTTGGTTTGTCATTCATATCCCGTTTCATAATTTTAGATTCTCATCCACTCTTCCACTTCGGTTCAGCCAAAGTTCTGTCCAGGTTCCCATCCGCCCTGAGTTTCAAGTCTTCGGTCCACTTTTTGATTTATGTTGGTTCACCCAATTTTATTTGGGATTCCACCCATCCACCCCTTTATCCACAATTTTTCTAAATATCTGGTTCGCCCATTTCATATTTTCTAGAAATCGTTCTCAGTCCCATCTACAGTTCTGTCCACCCGTTCCCAGATCCGACCACCAGTCACTCCAAAAATCATATCAAATCGCCACCACCTCCAAATCCAATTCTAAAAATTGTCCCAGTTTCGTGGTTTGATTCCCTACAACGTTGAAGAAGAGCTCAAAGCCTGATTGCAACGGAAAGTAGGCGGTCAACGGCCATTTACAGGAAACTCATATGCTGATCTGATATTTCGGGAGCTGTGCAACAGAGGATTGAAAAATCGTTAAAGCCCAGGTCCGCAGAGGTTCAGAAGATTCCACTGGCCCTAGGTTGAAGGCTTTTGAATCCTCTTTCCAACGGCACTGGTTTCATCGCATTCCGACGACGGGGCTGATCGCAGCGGCCGTTTTTGCCGGAGCGCGCGCTGCTAAAACAGCAACCTCAGCTCGTGGACAGCAACTTCAAAGCTTGGAGATCGGGACCGATCGACCCCCGATCGGTGTTCCCGGCCGACCGCCGTCCGTGGAGGCGTGACACCAGGAGACCCCATCATAGTGGGTCCCACCCCTGCAGATCCGGAGGACAGCGCCATCCGTGGGCCCCGCGGGCCCGCAGAACCCGCCGTTCGGAAAGCACGAAAACGCGGAGTTCGGCACCACCGGGCGACATCAAGATGCTGCCCGTCAACCCGAGTTGCGTGATTCCCGGACCCCACATGTGACCTTTTACCTCCCTACGTGGAGCGGGTCGACTTAGTGTATTGCTGTAATCATTGTTAACCGGGACTCCATAATTCGGCCGGGGTTGTCTTCGCCGCGCCGGGTGCGTGGAGGTAATGGTCCGAACCTCTTGGCGTTCATTTGCTTAGCTAGTATACGGTCTTTTGCCGCTGCCGAGAGTGTAGGTACTAGCCCGTGTGTCTATGTCACCGCTGTGAGTGTGAGAGTGACCCATCCCGTGACTCGATCCGAGTCCGGAAGTGAGTCGACTACCCGTGAACTCTGCCGGTTCTTCAACTGCGCACGATCCGCGTTTCCCTCGCTTGGGACGACGAGTGAGCTTGCGTTTCTGTTAGCGACGTATAGCCCATAGGAGCACTCCGTGTCGGGCTTAGTGTCTCTCCTATCATGTGTTGCTGGTCGTGTCCGCATCTATAGTCCGAGGTCCATACCACGTAGAGTCGGTCCCCGTGTCCGTCCCGCATCATGAAATCTTCTTGACCTTTGTTTCACAGGTGTTGCCCCTGGTTTAAGCACGAGTCGATGTTCCACTAAAGAGGGGTCAAGACCTGGCATGTCCTCGTAAGACCAGGCGAAGGAATCGCTATACTCCCTTAGAACCTTAATCAATTCCTCTTCTACTTGTGAAGGGAGATTAGCAGCAATCATGATGGGCCTTGGGTCTTCTTCGGTTCCTAGATTGATTTCCTTTGTAGGTTCGTCCACCGACGTCGACGGCTCGTCGAATCTTTTCAATCCTTGTGCGTATAAGTCGGCGGTGTCATCTACATTGCTGTCCTCATCAATTGGATCCTTTTCATCCAAGATCTTGTAGACGCCTAATCCGTCATCGCTCCATACCCCTTCTATTTTCTCTTCATCTTCAATCACAATTGCCGTGGCGATGAATTCCGGGCACTTCAAAAGAGCATGGCAACGCTAAGCTAAATCTTGCAAGAACCTATCAGGAACAGATCGGGAAGGATGCGCCAGCGAGCACGGCTCAGCAGAGGAAGGGTTGGACGACCTGGAACAAGACCCTACTTCTCTAGATCTAACTGACTCTAATTCCCTAGACTCGACGGACCCTAATCCTAACCTAGGAAAGAGGAAGCCTAGTGGAAGGGAAGGAGCAGGGGACTCCTGCCCCTGGGAGGAGGATGGCGACAGGACATCGTAATCTTCCACTGAAATCTCCGTTTCAAATTTGACATTTTTTTTGGAGATCAGCGGAGACCACACAGCAAGATGGAGGAGGTGGGAGCTGCATAGGGAACAGCTCGGGGAAAATGCAGTCGAAGAAAGGATCAGAAGAAGAGAACCACATCTCGTGGAGTTGGGCGTTGGGAGGAGGAGGAGTGGAGAGAGTGGATAGATCAATGGGTGGGCACCTCCCGCAAGCACAAGGAACAAATAGAATTTCTGGCGGATCAATAAAGGATGTGTTTATTATGATAGGAGGAAGACGGGGTATGAAGTCCCCTTGCTGAAAAATAGATTGGAGGCATGAGGGAGACCAAGAAAAGACAATTGGAGAGCTCCCCTCCTTCTGTAAATCAACAATAGGCCGCTTCTTCGGCCTCCACTGCACAAGCCGAACCTCTTGCTTCTTCTGACATTCTTCCTCATGAAAGAGCCCCTGCAAGGCCTGACCATAGCCGAGCATATCATCATCTGACCCTCCCGGCAATGGGGGCGGGTTGGTAATCGGACAGACTGCATCTTTTTCTGGCTAAACTTGTTTTGAAGCTGATGTGCCGGGCTGGAGAGGCTCTCTGACAAAATGTTGGCGATAATCCCAGGTGAGTGGCCCAGTATCACCCATCATAGATAATGTAGTCTCCTTGTAGCCGAGACCTCTCCTGCCCATTTTTCTTCCCTTGGGTATGGGCTTGGTCATTCCTTGTAATTGCACACCGAGGCCTCTCCCCGGTTGATAGCCCAATTTCGGTATGATGTTCCAGCCCTTGGAATCTCGAATCTGCGGCTTCACTTTAATGTTGACTGGAGTAGCGGCGGGCTTAGGAGATGCATACGCCCAGGGGAAGTTCAAGTCCAACACTGATATAACGGGCCGGCTGCTTGGCCAAAGTGTGGGAAGAACCTGCTCTGATATGGCCTTAACTGTCTGCACCGCGGACAAGCTTTTAACTTTAACGACCCTCCCTTGGAAGGGGAATTTGACGCACTGATGTGCGGTGGAAGGCACGGCACCGAGTGTATCAATCCACGGACGACCCAGCATAGCCTTGAACATAGGGTCGATATCGAGCACATAGAATTCCACGGCCATTGTAAGGGGCCCGAGCTCTGCCTGAATGGTGATCACCCCGTGACACGATCGCCTCGAGTTGTCATACACTGCTATAGTGGTGGGGGTAGGCCATAATAACTCTTCAGATATGTTGCATGCTCGGAGGGTGCTAAGTGGACAAACATTAATTGAAGCTCCTGTGTCAACCAGCGCTGCTTCAATGCTGACTTTGTTCAGAGTGATTGTAATGCAGAGCGGCATTTGCCGAGCTTCTGGAGGTGCTAGCTCGGTTTCGGAAAATGTAATTGCCGGCCATTTGGAGATGGTTGCTAGTGCGGTCGGTAAGCTGTCGACTGCCATATCTTCACTGACCATTATCTTCTGTAAAAAGTCTCTTAGTGCATCCTGATGAAGGGTAGACCTTTTGATCAGCTCTAGCACAGATATTTTAGCGGGCACCCGGTCTAGATGATGTAACAAGTCATATTGAGTACCTGGCAGCGGTTCAGTTTCTTCTTGCTCGGCCGTTGGCTGGGAGGATTGGGGATTAGAAGTAGGGGGTAATTCCGATGGAACATCTTCCCACTCCTCAGAGCACAATTCGCTGCAGCATCTGAAGATAGTATGATGGGCCCTGCGGGGTGGATGAATGGAACAGGTGGTGCGGGGGAGACGGTTTGGTGGAGCGTAAGGTTGGTGGTGGTAGTGGGTGGTGAGCGGATGATGGGCAAAGAGTTGGTGGAAGGCAAGGTGGTGATGAGTGTCGACGCGGGTGGAGGGAAGGCTAGCGGAAGGGTAAGGATGGATGAAGGGTTGGATGGTGGTGTGATGACGGTGACGGGGTTAAGTGGTGAAGGGTATGATGGAACGGTGGGTGGTAAGGAATTTGCTGAAGCGAGTGTAATTGGGAGGATGAATGGAGGGGATGTTGGGTGTGCAGGAAGGACGAAGGAGGGAGGGAGAGGATTGCGGTGGTTATGGTGGAGGGCCATGACTTGTGGTGCGGTATTGTCATCATCAAAAGACCACCCGGCATTGGGGGCCGGTGGTTGGACCACATTTACTTGTGCTGGTGCTGGCGGCTGCTGCTGAGGAGCGGGTGGGTGGTTCGGCATCGGATTCTGATGGATGCCCAGGTCCTGTACTTGCTGTGGTTGCTGTTGTGGCGGCTGCTGCGGCTGCGGTGCCTGTTACTACTGCACTTGCGGCCTCGACTGCTGCCCTCTTTTCTCCTTGATCTCTACAATGGCCCGATGCATTGCGGCCCAATCTATCCTTTGCCCTTCATGGAGATCATATACCAGATCCCGGAACTGAAAACATCCTTCTATGGTATGGCCCGGCTGTCTATGGAACATACAATATTTAGTCTGATCAACGGCTGGGTTCCAAGTAGGCCGTTCTGGACGAAGTTGGATCGCATTCACTGACATGAGGGCGGAGAAGATATCTGTAAGTGTCTCTAGCAATGGAGGTATTGGGCTCTCCTGGGAGCCGGGCGCTTGCTGTTGGGGTTGTTGTTATAGCCGTTAGGTGGAGGGACATTGTGGTATTGCGGAGGTGGTGGTTGTTGTGGATTGGTGAAGGCATTTTGTGGAGTGACAAAGGTAGGCGGAGGGTTTTGTGGGGTAGCCTGGAAGTTTTGTGGAGCGGGGTTTTGGGAATTGCGGGGGTTTTGGGGGAAGCGGAATGGTGTGGCCTGGAATGGGAAGGCAACGGCTTGCACTTGTTCATTTGTCTGGACCCCCTCGGTAACCGGCCCTTGTGGTTTCTAGTGGTACATGGGCTTTTGGTTTTCAAAGAGGGAATGGATTGGGGAGTCCTTGAATTGAGTCTGGATGAAGCGCGCCTGGCTGTAGAGCTGATGCTTGTTGGCTATGTCGTTCATTGCTAGGATGTTCCGGAAGGTTGGAGTAGCATTTGAAATCAACAGCTTGACCTTCTCTTCCTCCGGGATGTGGCCAGGCACTCTAGCGGCCATCTGTCTCCACCTGTCTGCATAAGTGGCAAACTCCTCGTCTGGTTTCATCTTCTCGGCCACCAGATCTGTGAATGAGTATTCTGGGCCGACCCTGTCTTGAAACCGCTGGATAAACTTGTCCTTGAGTACCTTGAAACTCTCAGCCTCTTCCAGTGGTAGAGAATAGAACCATTCCAGAGCAACACCATCTAAAGATCGGCGGAATAAATACGCCATAAGGCGATCATCATACTGGAATTGCGCCGATTCATATAGAAAATCCCTCACATGAATAAAGAGATTTCTATTCCCGTCGTACTTGCGGTAGTTGGGGAGCTCTGATTGAGGAGGGAATCGGATATTCTGGAAGCTCGGAACAGGAATATCGGCCAAAGATTGTGGGCCAACCCGCTTCTGGAGGAAATCGAGTTGCTGCTGCATGGCGGCCCACTTGTCGGGCAAGTCCTGCTCTCGGGAGGGAGCAGGGGCGGTGAAAGATGCTGATTGAATGTAAGGAGCAGATGGAACGGTTGTGGCAGAAGGCGGGTGCCCACAGGAAGGAGTGGAGGGATAAGCAGTAGGGATAGGGGACCCATAAGAAGGATATTGGGCATAAGCTTGACCCGGATTAGGATAAGCTTGGGCCGCCCCTTGCTGAGAGCGTAAGAAGTCGGAAGGGCCCATGAGAACTTGCGGAGCTACCGGAGCAGATATGTGATGATCCATTTGAACAAAAGAAGGGATGGGCGACTTTCCATTATCGAAAGATTGTTGGGCCGAATTGGAAGACTGGCCCATTTCCATGCCCGTGAAAGTGATGGTCTGTGGTTGGACCGGAGTAAGGTCAATTGGAATGGGCTGAGCGGGGAGCCCAACAGTGGAAGGATTGGATTGATTTTGGACGATGGTGGAAGGAGATGCGTTGGACCCTTGCATGGTCTGATAAAGAACTTGGAGTTGGGCCGGATCCAATTGGGCCATCATCTGAAGGACGGAGCCCGCGGAAGGAGTGGAGAAAGAAGGGGTAGCTTGACCACCTTCCATAGAAGTGGGGGACAGAAGAGGGGTAGTCCCCTCCCCGGAGGAAAAGGTAACAACCCTAGGAGGGTTCTCAAGGAGCCCTTGAGGAAGGGAGTCCTCTTGGGAGCGGGGAGGATTAAAGGATGCCATGGTGGACTCGAAAAGAGGATTGGAATAGAATGTGAAGAAGGAATTGACTTGAGGAGATGATTCGGATGGACGAAAACAACTCCACATGCAACGAACAACCTTGACAAAATGCAAAAACAACCAACACAAAAATACACAATAAGCAACCAAACTTAGGTGATTCTAACAAGATGCAAGTGATAAAAGATGAAGACACTCAAGAAAAAAAAATCAACCAAGTTGTTTAAGATGATGCAACCCAATTCTTGTGATTCCTCCTTCGGAACTTTAGTGAATTGATTAATATGTGCTCTCAACAATAGGTTCCTAGTAGGAGATGGGTATGAGACTTGGTTTGACTCTAAGTGTAATCACTCCTTCACTTATGCAACCCTAGACACGGGGTATGAAAGGTACAACCAGCCCGGCGTCCGTGTGGGAATCCACGGCTCGCGGGGGCTTATGGAGGTCCCTGGTGTGATTTCCTAGTCGCCCCCAAGGAATATGGAGACGAGAGGTCCTCACAACAAGGTAGGAAAATGCAATCTAAGATATGACCAGATGAATGACCCTATGTGCACCGGAGTGCATGCAAAGTCTAGCCTAAAATCTAGCAATCAATGATGCACACAATGATATGAATATATGAACAAAGCAAGGAGAAAGTCAGGTATCACCCAAGCACCAAATCACAGCAGAAACTGCGGAAGTAAATGCACCTCGGATGCGTACCTACCGAGAGTATGACGGTCTAAGAACCCTGCGTCAGAGTAAAATAACGGTCGAAGGCCAGACCGCCAGAAATAATATAACGCAGGGAGATGGGTCCGTCAAATGAGCCAGAGCCAAAATCGGACAGAAATAACAGGAAAACCCGTGGAAGCTCACACAGCAGAACAAAAGTGGCAGTCTAATGCCCCTGCGTCAGAGGTCTGTAACGCAGGGACACAGGGCCGTCGGAGCACCCAGAAAACCAGAATCAGCAGGAGGTAAAGGGGGAAACCAAGAGCAACTCAACAAGCAGATGATGGCAGGTCTAAACAGGAATCAAAAGCACGATTGGCACAAGCTGTCCCACCGTGATCGCCAAAAAATTATCTGTTGATTTTATTTTGCTTGTCTATCTTTTCTTTGGGGTTTTGAATGATGAAATGACAAGCAAGTAATCAAAGATCCGCTCTTAACCTATGAACATGTGATCATGAACCTAGGCAATCAAAGCTAGCTCTAGCATGGGCATGCTATCTCACTCAAACTACGCTAAAGAAAAGGGAAAACACACGTCGGGGCGTGGAGCAAAAGAGTAAATAAAACACACCGCAAGGGGTGGAGCAAGCAAGAAAATAAAAGAGATATGTGATGAATGAGAAAGCTAATGCCCAAGACTAAGGAAAGATGTGATCGCCACCAAAATAAAAACAAGCAAAAGACCTGTAAATACCTTGGAAATAGGTGGATGAAGCACCCGCCCACGGGAGAGAAAACCAAAGAGAACTTGCAGGGCACCTAGAAATAACGGCCAGGACCCTGCGCGTTGCTTGGCAAGTAACGGCCACGCGATAGACCGCCAAGAGAAGATGACGCGCCTGCACCAGACCGTCAGATAACCTGCAGTAACAAAGTGTGGATTCTTTTAACTCCAACTCTTCCAGCCGGCTAGAAGACTTGGGCCTCATACTGGTGAACCTATAAACCTGCCAAAGATGTAGAAGACAAGAACAAAACAACCCAAATTAGCCCTTTCAATAATATAGCATCAATTCTCAAAAGAACTTAAGGACATCAAAAGGAAAGGGGATTACCGGGGAGTTTTTGGTTTTTTAACCCCTCTGGGCGTTTTTAAAAGATTAGGAGGATGTTTGGATGCTTAGAGAACAGTGAGAAAACGTGGAGAAAGAGGAGGGACAATGCTTTCATTGAGGAAAAACCAGGGAAGAACTTAAGCATGTGATGATGAACTTGAAAGACTAAAACCAAAGTACTCCCTTGATTATGAGATGGATGAACGTGGGAAGCAGTTCCTCTTTGATAAAGATGGCTCCTGAGTTCGACAGCACTTCGTCGTGAATTTCAAAATTTTCTTCCCCGGACCATGAAGTCAAGGGTTCTATTTATAGACCCTCAAACTCTCAGGTCGAGCAGAGGATAATCCAGCAAGATAAAGGGATATCTCTTAGCAAATCCTCGAAGATAATATCACCAAGAGTCCATAGAATCAAACAGAAGGTCTTGAGGATCAGATTTGAAAGAGATATCGTCAATCCAAACCCTTAACTTCGGCCACGGGGTAGCAGAGAAAAGGCCTGAACTGTTAGGACTCTCTGAAGGAAGTAACGGCTGCACGACAGACCGCCACTTGGAAATAACGCACCAAGGAACATCTGTCACTATCAACCTTATCCCTAAAAGATAAGATCAACGGGAAGAAGACCCAACAAGCTGGACTCTTCAAGGAAGCAACGACCAAGGCATAGGGCGTCAGAATGAAACAATGGCTGCACGACAGACCGTTATTATCAATGTGTAATCAAAAGGATAAGCTTTAAAACGAGGCCTTAAGCCTTAGGACTCTTCAAAGAGTAACGGTCTAGGGCCCATCCGTCAGAATGAAACAACGCGCCTAGGACCGACCGTTATTATCAAAATGAATATCAAAAAGGAATAGAGGCATTGCTAAGATTCATCCAATGAAGTAGCCACAAGGAACCATATCCGATCAAGGAGTTAAGACCCAAGAAATAGGCTTCAACTAATCAAGAGACTCAATGAAGAGTGAACAACTCAGAGCATCATATAGAATGAATAAGGAGATGACCCGACTTTTTGGATATAAAATGGGTGTCAACAACGGGGAGCACAGATTGAGAATGAAAACGAATGTCCCTGAAGTTAGGGATAGGGACATCAGCAAGAGATTGCGGGCCAAACCGTTTGTGGAGAAGGTCAATTTGCTGCTGCATAGCAGCCCATTTATCAAGAATCTCCCATTCCCGGGAAGGAGGAGAAGGAGCAGGAGGAGTAATACCGGGGTAGGTGGCCAAAGGATAAGCTGATTGAGGGGGCGGCCCGTAAGATGGATAGTGGGCCGAGGAAGGGCCCATATTCGCATGAGCCAGCTGGGCTGGCCCTGATTGCAACCTAACGAGGTCCGCCGGGGCTATGAGGGCCTGCGGTGATGGAGAAATTGTGGTGTATGGATCAAGGTAAGGAACAGAGGGGATTGGAGACTTTCCCTTATCGAGCTGCTGATGGGCCGAGGTGGAGGCCTGGCCCATTTCCATATTGGAATAGCGAAGGGTCTGAGGGCGGATAGGAGTAAGGTCGATAGGAGCCACAAAGGTGGTCCCAACAGCGGGAGACGTGATGGCAGCGGCAGTCGTGCCATGAGAAGGAATTGAGGTCGGTGCATCGGCCCCTTGCAAAGCATGCCGGATGAGATGGAGCTGGGTAGGGTCCAGCTGGGCCATCATATTGAGGATTAGATTGGCTGAATTCTGATTGGACGCATTTGAAAGAGAGGGTTGGGGACCCTCGCCAAGAATGGTCGGAAGTGGAGGAGCTGTCTCCTCTCCTCCCTGCAGGTGGGCGACCCTTGGTGGGTCCTCAAGAAGGCCACGAGGAAGGGAGTCCTCATGGGACTGAGAGAAGTCGTACGACGACATGGAAGATGATGAATCAAACAAGGGGTTGGAGTATGAATGGAAATAAGAACCAACCCTAGGAGGTGATCGTGAGGGAAAGAGACAATCCCACATACACCAAGACACCTAGGACTAGGACCAACAAAACTAACCGACCAAACCTATAAAGCAAATAACAAGCATGCAATGGAAGGAAGAGATGAGAGCAGAATCACCCAATTATGCAATCAAGTTATTAAATAATGCTCGTCAATTTCTTATGATTTCATCTTCGAACCTTAGTGAGTTAATGAAAGTATAAGTTCTCTCAACCACTAAGTGCCTAACTGGGGTAGGTAATGATGAACTGTGTGACTCTACAAGGATCTCTCACTCGCGGATGCAAACCCTAGACTGGGGGTGGATGCGGTACAACCTGCCCGACGTCCGTGTGGGAATCCACGGCTCACGGGGGCTTACGGAGGTCCTCGGCAAGGTCCCTAGTCGGCCCCAAGGAATATGGAGACGAGAGGAAGCCCTACCTCGGTAGGAATGCAACTACTATGAGAAGAGATGGATGCTCCTATGCGCACCAGAGTGCATGTACAATCTAACCTAGCAACTATCAATCAATGATCAAGCAAACGTATAAGCAATAAAGAAAATGATGATGCAACAATGGTAAGAGAGCAGGGGGGAGATCAATAAGCAGCACCACGAGTAGCAAATCGCATGGAATATGACAATCAAAATAGACCGTAAGTGCACTGTGGCACCAGATGAACGGTCCTGATGCGACCACTCAGACAGTAAAACGGTATGTATTGGACCGTATAATCGAGGGAGAAAATAGAATGATCACAAAATGCTGAAAATACAAGGCCGCGGTGACAGGAAAATACCAGAAGCGCGGTCTGTGACCAACCGCGTAATCTCCTGAACGATCCTCCAGCAACCGTGTGCCTGCAATCGAAACACCGTGACGCATACCTGTGCCGAAGAGATGGACGGCTATATTCCAGCCGCTTAAACTGATGAACGGTATGCCAGGCACCGTGCGAAATAGGGAACAGAAGCGGGACTGGCTCTGGTCGCAGGGGATGGACGGTTGAGTATCAGCCGCTCCTGAAGATGGACGGCTCTGGGAGAACCGCTCACGTCCCAGGAGGCAGAAAATGCATCCAACCTGCAAGTCACTCCAAGAAGAAAACTTGCACAACGAAGGGGGGTCAGCAACTCAAAAGCACAATGGGCATTAGGCGTCCCACCGTGATCACCATAAAAGGGGTGTAGATATATTTTTCTCCTCCTACTAAAGATCAATATGCGTCATGAATGGAACAATATGCGATGAGCAAATAACAACGTTCAGAGGAGAACAGAAAACAAAAGACCGTGATCACCACCAAGGTGCCGTACGTGATGGACACGCCGTACCTTGGAAAGAGGGGAGAGTACTCGCCTAAGTTGCAGCGCTGGGTATATGAACGGCCTCTGAAGAACCGCCTTACGGTGTACGGTCTTACGATAGACCACCTAAGTGCACTGCAGAAGGTGCGGGGGGAACTACTGCTGGAGGAAGAACGGCTTTATATTCACCGCACGAACAGGAAGAACGGCCCTCTATGAACCGCACGTACTGTTGAACAGCGATAATGAAACCGCACAAGTCTACCACGTAGTAAGTTGCAAGGGGTCCAACCTCCACCCTCTCCGGCCGGCTAGAGGGGATGGGCCTCGTGCTGATGATTGCTGACCTGCGAAACAACGTAAGAAACACACAGAAAAGACCTAGATTAGAACTGGACAATGTAGTAAACGTCAAAATGGTAAGAGATGAACATTAACAAATGGAAAGGAGGATACCTGGGGGGTTTTAAACCCCTAGGGTGACAAAAACGTGGGTGGATGTGTGCATGGTAATGAGAAAGAAGGGGGACGTAGGGAGAAAACGATGCATGCAACAAAGAACGTAATGGATACTATAAACCAAAAGGACTCAAAATCAAACTACTCCCTGAACCGGAGGCTTATGTGGACGTAGAAAGTCTCCCTCCTTGGTGCTAGGTCACTCAAAAATTCGGCAGGGCTCCACCGTCGACCAAGATCTGCCCCCTTTCAAGTCCGGCCATTAGGGTCTATTTATAGAGCCTAGAAAGCCAGCCCCAAAACTAGGGTTTTGAGCTATTTTCCGGTCAAGATTATAAAATATAAATCGTAGATATTATCATTATCTCTCATCCAGTCGAAACGGCATCAAAAATGGTTGATTATCCACGGAGATATCGATAAAAGAAGTTGGGGATAAAACCATGCATAAAAGGGATAAAAAACTGTTAAAAATCACCAACCGACAGGATGAACGGTCTTACGATAGACCGCTCAAAAATATGGGTGGTTAAATTTGGACCGTCCAAACCCGTCGGTGGAAATTCAAATAATCAGACAATTAGCCCAATTATCGCTCGAACTGACCGAAACGTCCGCCGTTGGACACTTAAAGATGAACGGTTCTAATAAGACCGTTCAAATGTAGAGCGGCCAACCAGAGACCATTCTAACCATGTCGGTGATATCTCAAATAATTGGATAATTATCTGAGAAAATTGGCACGCGTAGGACTCTGAGATATAGGCGGTTGGAATTCGCCCGTCCATTGATTTGAACGGGCCTGATAGGGCCGCACAAAAGCATGTCGGTGAATATTTAGAAAATCCTCAGAAATTAGCCAAAATGTATGAACGGTCTGGGTTCAACCGCCCCAGTCCTGAACGGCTGATGTTGGACCATTCATGATCTTGGATACTTGACTTTCATAAAACACGTTCAATTAATCAAAGCCAAGGTCCAATAAGCCCTGAATTGATACGGACTTTACCAAGGAGGGAGGCTACCCATAAAACGGGCCCAGGACGTGCCACAAAAAATGGCCCAATGAATGATGGACAACTTAGGGCATCAACAAATGGGAATAAGAGAAACGACTCAGCTTATCGGTGAAAAAACGGGTGTCAACAGGTGCGAGTGCGTAGGCGATTGTGGGAATCGTGTACTAGACGTCTTTCCCCACCGGCGGCAAGAAACCGGTGTTTATTTACATCGGATTGAATCCGAACACCTTCGTTCCAAGCTGAAAAGAATCATGTATATATATCTCAAGCCGTGGGTAGAGGGCCGGGAGCATTCTGCAGCTGTGGGTGTGCTTTCGACTAAGGGGTGTTTACTGGAGTCAGGATGTTAGGCACGTATGCCGAGTGGTGTAGATAGAAAGCTGGGGACCCGAATGAGGGCGCTTGTATTCAACTAGTTTTATGTTGGGCCGCATGGGCTTTACAAATGGGCCTAAGTGGCCAAAGTACAACTAGCGCAAGCCGCGGGATAGTTTCGACACGTGGGTCGGTCCCCGGGTCAATGCGTAACAAAGCGGATATCCACGTGTTTTACAGGAACTCTTTACAGAGGGATTGGTGTGGGCCCGACTGCCTTGGTGGCCAAAGCAGACATGGATTGGCGCCTGGTGGAGGTCGGACATGGCTCGAGGTGAGGGGTCGGGTCCTGGTCTCGGACGGCGAGTGTCGTCATGCTAGGGAGTCGAGGTCGGCCGCCGGACTATGATTCTCGGGCCACAGGTCCGACTGGACTCGAGTTGTTAATCTGAGGGGCCAACGGCCGGCTGGGGGGTAAACGGTAGGCACGTGATTCCATGTCAGGGTCTGGCACGGCATTATGAAGTGCACTTCATCACCGTAGTAAGTTGGTGTACACGGGCGAACCTAGGATGCGGGTGTGTTTGCCGTTGGCATAGTCATCTTACGTACGACAGGGATGGTCTTGGTATGAGATGGCTAAACACCGCGTGAGAGAAGTACGCGTGACATACCCTCGACGTGTGTGAGCCGACTACCAAGCCAACCATGCGCGCACTTGTCTTCTCACATTCTCGACACTTGCCGACAGCCTCGGGAGTCCGAGGGTGCGGTAATTAGGCCGGGGGGTTTGTTCGTCCCTCTAAGTGTTCGCTTGTGCAAGCCTTCATCCGTTGCCCCTTGACCTTCTAAGGGGGGGAAATGTATAGGAATTTGAAGGGGTGGAGGGAGGGGTTTAGGCGGACCAAGTTGAGGGTTCAACTTGGTCCGGGTAAACCCCCCAAATAGTATCATTTTTATTTTATTTTTGTGTATTTTTTGTATGTGTAACAGAGTGGGGAGATGGGGTTTAGGCGGACCATCCCAAGGGGCTGGTTTGGTCTGCCTAAACCCCTCTTCGGTAGGAAAAAAATCTTTTTTTTAATTTTGGTGGGGTTTAGGCGGACCAGCCTGGGGGTCCAGGCTAGTCCGCCTAAATCCCTCCCGAGGGGGGCTTTGGGCAGACCAAATGGGTCCTTTTTTTATTTTTAAAAATATTCTTTTTAATACCAAAGGGGTTTAGGTGGACCAGCCTGGGGGTCCAGGCTGGTCCGCCTAAACCACCCCCCCCCCCTTGGGGGGTTTACACGGACTAGGTTGGAGAGAGAGGGGGGGTGGCCCCCACCTCTATAAAATCTGATTTTTTGTTAATATTATCCTCACTTTGACTCAGTTTGAATGCAAGAAGACAAAGGATACAGGCTTGGACTGGCTGCTTGTGCACGTAGATCGAGGGATTAACGTGTGTGACTTGAGGTAATCCCGGGGCTTCGTCTTCACGAATTGTTCCTCGTACGGGTACGACAAACAAAACTTTGCACGATCCTTAGACTATGAGATTGGGAATTTGCACGAACTGGGACTGGGGAGGACCCTCGGGCCTCCGGGCTAGGGAGAGGGCGTGGCCCCCGGGAAGTTCACCTTCCCATGGGGGCGCGGCCCCGCCCTGGGGCTTCTTTCGTCGCCTGGGGATGTCCTTTGAAGGACACGGGGTTCCGGGATACTGGGATGCCCCGTGGGGGCTGTTGTTCTTCGAGTCGTAGTAGCTGCTCGCAAGGTGTTCGGGCAAATGCCCGACACACCCGGGTTGTCAAACGGGCCAAGTAGGTGACTGGTGGGCCTTGGATTCGGCCTTGGGCTGAGAACGAGAGCTCATGGGAGCTAAGGGGAGGCACTTTAGGCTCGTGGGATGTGCCTCAGGCTACGTGCCATATTGTACAATGGGTTGGCCCGAGAGCTAGAGTTAAGTGGCTCATTGCCACGTGTCTGAGGGTTGAGGGTGGCCCCAGCTTGCTGGGGGGTCGTTGTAGGACCCAATTAGTGTGCTGGGACCACGGGGTCCTACAACGACACATGTACACTAATTGGGTCCTACAACGAGTTTCTCCAGGGACTATTGGAGACAGTGTCAGTTTCTTAGTGCTGAGTGCCTGGGCTTCTTCAGCGGAGCAGACCAGTTCAGAGTCCGCACTGGAGTGATGGGTCCCGCTTCCTGGGATTTGCACGGACACCAGCGGGCAGAGATAGAGGGCAGTCTAGGGTTAGCATTGGAGCCATCATGGTTTGAGTATGCCGGTGAGGGTTATGATGACCATAGCCTTCTATCCGAGATTCTGCGACAGAGTGCTGTTAGCTGGTATGGCTGCTGGACGGTGATTTCGTCACACAGATATCGCCAGGGAGCTACCAAGTGGTTGATGGGCATAGTACACCACTATTGGGTGCTGCTAGACCGAGCTGATATCAGATATGCTATGACTGCGACCTTGTACGGGTGCCCCTACAACACGGGGCTTCTACAGGCATTGGCAGAGTGCTTCAACTGCAGGTGGAATACCGTGGCGACGACTGAGGGAGAGACTTCGTTAGACTTGTGGTCTCTATACAGGATCTCTCGGTTGCCAATCAGCGGCGAGGGGTACGAGGAGGTAGTGCTAGATGACCTCCATCGTAACCACACCGACGGACATGGGAGATACTAGGTTTTTTACTACTACCGGTATTTGCTGAAGACCTGGAGGGACTTAGCCCTAGCTGAGAGAGAGAGGGCAGCGCAGACTCCTAGGGTGCCGCTGAACGTGTGGGTCCGCCACTTCTACAACGGACCCTTTTACTTTTACCAGGAGTTTGCGAGACACCAGACCCCTTGGGAGGAGTACACAGAGGTGGAGCTGCGCTTCCGGACATACATGAGGTACATCTACGCGCCACAGGAGGGGTGGAACCCACATAGACTATCAGACATGAGCCACCTGGCCGCGTACTTGGCATACTGGTTGGCGACGTTCGTGGTCCCACATGGGGAGGATGGCCAGCTGAGGGTGGAGTTGTTGTGGCCTACGTGCCAACTGGCGGAGGGACGAAGGCTGGCCTTAGCCCCGGCGGCTCTGGCCAATGTTTACCAGGGACTGGGGGTATTGGCGGCCCATCCGGCACCACGTGAGCGGAGTCTGCTTCTGCCGACCCACTACCTCAGTGTGTGGGCTGGCCTACTGTTTCTAGGGTTGGTGTCTCATGGGTCCGTGGTGAACCAGGCAGCACCATTATTATTCAGCTTCATTGGGCAGCCGGACGGGGACGCAGTCGTACAATTGGAGGAAGCCAGGAGAATCTTGTGCTACTTGCCCGGCAGGGGTGAGGAGGGGATTCCCTTTGACGGTGCCACCAGGGACTCCCACCTGATTCTGGTGCCTTCGAATGGTGGGGTGGCCTGCGCCCCTCCTTACCAGCAGGAGGCGGATGTAGCATTGTACACAGAGTGGGTGATGAGCACCCGGCCAGCGGTGCTACCTCTACACTGGTCGGTGACGAACTTCCTAGAGCCGTACTACCTGCACAGGTTCACTCGGAACTTCGGGTACGACCAGGGGATCCCCCTGAACTAGGAGTTCGCTTTGGCGGGTGGTCAGTACAGAGGCCGGGACATAGATTTGCTAGCTACGGCATGGTGGGACTTCTACTATCGCCGAGAGCCAGAGCTACTACCGATGCCTGGGCCGGGACGCAGGGGACGGTTCGATGTCCACTATGCTAGGTGGTGGTTCAAGCACAGTCACCAGTATGGACAGAAGGCCTCGGCGGTCTGAAAAGTCAAGGAGACCCCTCTCTTGAGGGAGGATCTACCCCTCATCACACTAGACGACGGGTACCTGTAGAGTCACTTCTCTCAGATCTACTGGGAGGTGGAGCGGCTGGCACAGAAGATGCCCCCGGTGAGCCGAGGCTCACTGTCTGTAGGGCGGAGTGACAATGGGGCACTGAAGCCCCTCAGGCAGGTGCGACCGACGCCTGGAGGTACTGGAGCGGCGGCGCATCGACCCGGTGCACCGAGGACTTGGTGGACATAGTTCCTAGCTGATTGTGGGTTCAAGCAGAGGGGCTCACTGGATCGAGTGCTCCCTGAGGGGAGTTTTGTAGACACGACGTTCGACGATTGGAGGCATCATATCGCCCATGCGATCGGGTCGGCTGGACCAGTAGAGCTCGTGTCTCTCATCTAGTGCGCCTACACCCTTAGGGACGTGAAGGAGGCGGTCGCGAAGGCTGCACGGGTCGTAGGCTTGAAGCCAGAGCAGTTGGTTCCACTACCGCTGACCCACTTTCTGGCTTCAGGTAGGACCTCTCGTTAGTCCGTTGCCCTCGCTTTGTTGTTTTCTAGGGTACATGGCTGAGGCATCTTATGTGGTTGTGTTTATTGGCAGGTTCTGTGGTGGATAATGATCACCCCTCCACGGGGACGTCTTCCGGGGACGGTGACGGGGCCCTCCAGCCCCGACGGAAGCGCCCCCAGGTAGAGACTGGAGCCAGGGAGGCCGACGAGTCCTCTCGGAGACCCAATGCTGGGGAACATATTTAGGCTGAACCGGCTCTGAGTAAGTGTTGTATCTGCCTGCTTGCTTCTTATCGATTCATCCTTTACGATCGGCTAACCTTGTGCTATTGGATTTGCTTTTCACAGTGCCGCTGGAGGCCGGGGCTGACGTGGCCTTCTCGCCACCTCAGGAGATCGACCCACTACCTGACGATGGGGTCGATTGCGAGATAGATATGGAGGGGATCCTTTATCTGATGGACGAGGCTGCCCCCAATATTGAGACCATTCCTGATTTCGAGTCATGGAAGGTTTCAGAGGATGCCCAGCCAGCTAAATAATTATGAGACCAAGCATGTTGTGTTTATGGCTGTACTTGATTCTGGGAGTTGACATAGTTGCTGGTGTCGTGTAGAGGTGGCCGGGGCATCAGAGACCGCAGCTCCCTCTGAGATGCGGGGCGAGGTGCCCCTATTGGTTGACGGGCAAGAGCCAACAGCGACCCAAGATGGCTCGGGTGAGTATTGAATAGCTACGGAGGGCATTGCCCTTCCATTGTACTATTGTTGGGCTGTAGACGCTGACTAGTTTTATGTTGCTACTCGCCAGGTGAGGATCCAGCCGCCACTCTGGAGATGATTCAGGAGCTGGTCCATACCGGCCCATCAGTGTCCCTTCCCTCCTTTGAGGGTGAGCCTGAAGGGAGGAGTGCTTCAATGCCATCCACGGCTGAAGAAGTGTCTAGTCTGTTACCACAGCTATTGGCAGGGGTGGAGCATGTTTCCCTGCCAGCTGTGGTGCCCGCCTGTACTGTGGGGCTGGTCGGGTCTTCCAGCATGGGAGCCTCAGGTATGTAGTTGGGGACTTAATTATTTCTATTAAGCCCTTTATGTTGATTGTCTTCTAGTGTTGAGATCATGTTGGCATTGTTTACAGGTGCTCCTTCGCCTCTGGAAGAAGGTGAGCTACCCCGTGACAGGGCTGAAGTGGGGGAAGAGGGGCCCACGGGAGTGGCTCCAGTTTAGGGCGACGAGGAGATCATCGACATCGAGAATGTTTCGGAGGGGAGTGCTCCGGCCAGTGAGTTTTCTGTTCGCAACTCTTAGCTCGAGAACTGCCCTTGTATGAAGCTGGGTCTTGTGGTGACCTCGTCTGCTTTGTTGGCTTGTAGGAGCTTCTGGTTCAGCCACCTCCAGGAGTTTGTCGGGGGCTTCGTCGAGCTCTTCAGATGACGGCAGCTTGGACATGGTGACAGAGGAGAGTTCGAGCTCGAGCTCTTCATCCTCCGAGGTCTCTGCTAGTAGGGAGGTTCCGGTGGGGACCACTTCTGGAGTTGTGCGGTGGTTCTTCCCATCCTCATTTGGTGCTTGTTAGCTCTATATGCCAGAGCGCTGACGTTCTTGGGTTGCCCGAAGCATCAGAGTTTGGAGAGGGGCACGCGTCGGCTCCTGACGAGGGCGGACAGGAGGAGCCCCCTGTCCCATCTGTGCTTTCTGGGGATGACCGGACGGTGGAGGAGTCACTATCCTCTCCGACCCCGATCGGTGATGCTGTTGAGGCGGAGGAGCGGTTACCCTTCCCGACCCCGGTAGATGACGCCGTAGGGATTGCTGGACTTGCTTCAGATAAGGAATCAAGGCTTACCTTTCCTTTTTCTCAGGTTTTCACCTTATCCATCGAAGGAAGTCTTACGTGTATTGCTCACCCCCTTTGGTGTTTGTCGGAACTATGCAGGTTCCACTGGAGTGCTAGCCGCGTCCGGAGACCTGTCCCTGGATTTAGGGGTCGAGTGGCCTATTTCTGCTTCTCCGCCAGAGCCATTGCTAGGGGCGAGTGTACGTGCAGCCCTACTCTAGTGGGCCCAAAGCTACTCGCAGAGCGACCGTCTTCCTTCTCCAGAAGATTTGAGGCAGCGGCTGCGGGAGTGCACCCAGGGCTACCATGCGCTCGGCTTCCCACGCGAGCTCTGGATGTCTGGGTTAGCTGGGATCTGGGCCGAGTACCTGCGACTCCGCGAGGCTCAGGAGCAGAGGGCTCGGAGGCTAGCGGCGATCTGAGTGGCATAGGAGCAGCGGGCTCAGCTTGTGTCAGCTGTAGATGAGCAGAGGAGTCACGCCGAGGTGACTGCGTTGGCATCTTAGGACTGTGCCGCACAGTTGAGGGAGGTGGAGAGCCGGGCTGAGGCCTTGAGGAAGGCCTGGCAGGAGCAGCAGGCAGTTGCCGAGCACATTCAAGCTGAGTGGCAGGCGGCCGAGACGACGGCCGGAGCTACCGCTCAGCTCTTGTCTACCTTGGAGGCAGAGCTTGCGGCTGCGGACTCACACCTTGCGGCGCTAGAGGGGACCGAGCCTGAGATTTGATTATATCTCTCTTCTTTTTTTGTGTTTGTGATATCCGGAGCGTATAGATTTTGTCACCCCAAGGGCATGTCTTGGGCTCCTTTTACAGAGCGTTAATGACACCTTCCGGATATCTTGTTCGCTGGTGTTGTTCCCCTCCTTTCTCGATGGGATGGAGTGATGCGCATGAACTGGCGACCACTTATCATTGGTCGTGCATGCTTGTTCTACGATGCACTGGCATGAGTGATAGGGGACAACAGGGACCGGGTTCAGGGAACCCGATGTTAGAAACTGGAGATTGAGCACTGGGTAGTAGGGGAAAGAAAGGGCTATATGTGGGGCCAATCCTCTTGGTGGATGAAAGCCTACATACCATGGAACCAATGTAGGCCCATAAGAACGGGGCAGTTTACGTGGTTTAGGGTTGTAGAGGTGATTCTAGAGGGTGTATTGACCTTGAACTCGATGGTGGAGTATCGGCTAGCATTATGCCGTTAGCTGAAAAATGCGATTCATATGTGTCTGGGAAACTGGGGTTGAGCTGGCTGGGTGGCCTGGGAAGACGTGTCAACCAAGACCGGGACTGGGAGAAGGACTGAAAATTGAAACTAGGACTGTGACTGGAAATGGGGACTGGAGCTGAAGCCAAATGGGTGACCTGGAAAGGTGCGATAGCTGGGAGCTAGAGCTAGCGGCTAGCCTGTGAAGGCCTTGTAGCTGAAACTAGAACTGGAAGCTGAGTAGCTAATCTGCGAGGGCATTGTAGCCGAAACTGGGGCTGGAGATTGGGCGGCTAGCCAGTTAAGGCGTTGTAGTCGGAACTGGGACTGGAGGCTGGGCGGCTGGCCTGTGAAGGCGTTGTAGCCGAAACTGGAACTGGAAGCTGGGCGGCTGGCCTGTGAAGGCGTTCTAGCCGGAACTGGAACTGGAAACTGGGTGGCTGGCCTGTGAAGGTGTTGTAGCCGGAACTGGAACTGGAAGGTGAGCTGCTGGCCTATGAAGGCGTTGTAGCCAAAACTGGGATTGGAAGGTGAGCGGCTGGCCTGTGAAGGCGTTGTAGTCGGAACTAGAACTGGAAGCTGGGTAGCTGGCCTGTGAAGGCGTTGTAGCCCAAACTGGGACTGGGGACTGGAACTGGCACTCGAGATGACCGACCCTCGAGGGTGTAGTGGCCACCATTGTTGTGGAGTGACCCTAAACTTGCCATCGGGGAGTATCATAGCCGACTGCTTTTGTAAGTGATGTGGAAAGGGGTAGAGAGGGTTTTTTTTCCTCTTTACCAGCCCTACCACCCTTGAGGGTTTTCGCCAGGGCTGGCCCCCTCTTGCTTTTTTCGGTGCGCCCTTGCTGGTTTTCATATCGAGGGGTTACCCGATTTTACTTGAGGCGCCCTCTCGGGTTTTCACCTCAGTTGGGTCAGTGGCAATTTTTGCACCCAGTCGCCTCCTTGTAATGGAGTCGATAAGGCCTGCCAGGGTATCTCCATTTTTAACCCCATTTTTTTCATATTTTATTAGTTTTTTATTTTTTGAGACTGCCGTCCATAGCATATTGCTGTCAGGGGATGTGATCTGGAATTGGGAGGTGTGGGTAGCCGGATACGGTTCCGTCAATTATAAGGGTTTTTACAGACCCTCATGCCATGGTGGTGACGACCCACTTTGTCATGGCAAGATACGACTGGAGTTATGGCTGGTGGATCAGGGATTGTAAGATACAATGAAACTCGAAGGCTTTGGATTTGCATGGGATATAGGGTGGAGTGGCATAGAATGACTAGTGTTTGGGAATGTGTTGGAATATAGGTCTACTAGTATGGTGACTGGGAACTTGACTGTCACAGGGACTGGTTGACCTGCGGTGTCGAAGCAAGGGCCGAAGGTTGGACGAACTGAGTGGGTGTAGTGCGAGGCCAACTGGGAATTATAGGGTTCGCATCTAGCAGTGTAAGTTGATTGAAGACTGGTTCTGGGTGAGGCTAACGGCTCACCGAGGAGTGGGTGGAAGGCCGTTCTAGCTGGTGGGGAGTGGAAGATTTTCTCGTTATCGGATATACCGCCCTTTCGGGTTTTCGCTAGAGCCGACCCCCTTTAACTTTTTTCGATGCTCCCTTACGAGTTTTCACGTCTAGGGGTTTCCCAATTTTGCCTGAGGTGCCCTTTCGGGTTTCCACCTTAGCCGGGTTACTGGCCTTTTTGCCCCCAGTCACCCCCTTGTGTTGAGGATGACCGGGTCTGCCGGGGTATCTCTATTTTTCACCCCATTTTTTTGTTGTTATTTTTTTTGACTTACCTGGGAGCTTGACGGCTAGGCTGGTACCGGTGCAGAAGTGCCCGTGCTCTCGTGGTGACGGGAACGAGGGCAGGGGATTAGTCCCCGCGGATGCCTGGCGACTGTTCCGAGGAGCTGAGTTGGCTGGTTGACTAGGAATTGACAACTGGAAGGACTGGCCGATTGAATCCTTCATGGGGAAGGACCGGCCTCACTGGCAGTCACTAGGACGTGGGCCTTAGTCTGGCTGGCGCGTGAACTCGTGTTTCGGTGCATAATATAGTTTCATATGTTTGCCATTGAGAGGCGGGAGCGGTCTATGACCTTTGTAATCAACGACCGTGTAGGCCCCACCCTCGTAGACATTCTGGATAACATACGGACCTCACCAATTTGGCTGTAATTTTCCACTGGAGCGCCCTGCCATGACTTCCTTTTCCTTGATCATGACGAGGTCGCCTTGCTTGAAAGCTCGTTGCTAGACGAGCTTATCATAGGCCCGGGCCATGCGGGCCTGGTATATTTTTAGGTGTTTATAGGCTTCGAGCCACTTGCCTTCTAGATTGGCGAGCTCTCCTAGCCTTCTCTGGTACTCATTTTCGTCAGGGCCGATAAGGCCGGTGAGGACCGCCACACAGTAAGAAGCTAACTGGACTTCGATGGGGATAACTGCTTCTGTCCCATAAGCAAGGGAGAGCGGCGAGCACCCCGTGGGGGTTTTGTAGACCGTCCGATAGGCCCATAATGCTTCGAAGACCTTCTCACCCCAATCGCGTTTCCGGTGGCTAACCATCTTAGCCAGGAGCTTGCAAAGGGTCTTATTGAAGGCTTCCGCCAAACCGTAGGGGTTGTAGACTGAAGAAGTTATCTAGTCGATGTGGAATTTGGCCGCTAGCTGGTGTGGGTGTCAAAAAAAGAGAGAAGAAAAAGAGCATTCCTATGGCACGGACGTCTCGACACCCCGAGAGCAAGTTGAAGACGGAAAGGCCAAATAAACCCCATCCCTCCTCCAAGCAGGACGAATATATGTACTCGGTGCTCCCCCACCCTGTAAGACCCCAAATTCTTTATAAATTTATTTAGAAAGTTATTTGTAATTATTTGGAATTTATTTGAAGTTATTCGAAATTAATGAGAATTATCCAAATTAATTAGATTAATTAATTAATTAATAGAATAAGTCATTTTTCTACTATTTTCTAAAAATCCCCAAAAATCACATCTTGTAGAATTAATTTTGTTTATCAACTTTGTCTTCTACAATTAAGCCTAATAAAATCGTTTATTAAGCCGAATTAGCGAACTAAGTCTTCCGAACTTAATATTTAATTAATTACGGAATAGTAGAAGTGGAATTTTATCTAACATATAAAAATTCATAAAAATAGTAATTAAATAATAGATGCTTCGACTAACACTTTTGTCTTCTTGGAGTAAGCCTAATTAAATCATTATCTAGGCCTAATCAGTGGATTAAGCCTGACTTATAACCCACCTAACCCAAATTCGTATTCACTATTCACCCAAACTTTGAACATCAAATTCGACCTCAATTCTCAACCAAATGATCTGAAATCAGGGGCAAATGGAAGGCCACAATGTAAGGAACATTTACCCTCAATCAATTTGAGGTAAACTTAGCCCCAAAACGTGCTGCCGACATAGTTTGGTCAAGTCAAGGATTTCGGCGCCGTTTCTAAACACGTAGCTTGCAGCAGCAAATACTCCCAATTCAGAAGGCTCCAGAAGCTCTATGAGCTATCAAAATGAAGCCCTACGAGTCTTCTTTCATTTGGCTGCTGTGGGGTTCGCTGAAATTTCGGATCTGGAGAGATCTAGTTCGATTTGTGGAGGTCGGTCAGTAGGCCGTTGGCTACCCTTCATCCTTCTTTGATCAATCGATTGAGGTAGGAATTCTCAACCAAATCTTGATCATGAGTATAGTCAATTGTACCTCTCATCGAGCTCTTTCCATTAGTGGCAAAAGCCCCAATTTCATTAGGTATCCGTGGAGATATCGAGGTTTTAGTGAGGTGCTGTCAAGTTGTTCTTTATTCTAGGTTTCGAGTTCCTTCTTCAATTTGAGGTAGGTGATAACAGCCCAATTTCTAATTAACATACATGAATGTAATCAATAGCATGTTAGCTTTCTTTTGACATCAAAATCC